>CM041777.1:235467739-236067739 GCA_023374045.1 Limonium bicolor
CCCCATGGCTACATCGAAATCCTTCTAAAACATACAACTCCAGGTTCCAATTTATGTTCATTACTTCTATCCTATGTGTGATTCTTGTGACCACTTGAGGGGAGCTTCGAGAATCATTCGACCCTGATGTGATCAGCATCAGTGTTGAACTATCTTTCCACCCCAATTTGTGTTCGGTTTCCCTTGATCTGATCAGGATCAAGTTCGACTTCCCACATCAGGTTCAATCAAACAATAATTTAATTGTTTTCATTTTCTATCTTTTTATTCTTTCTATTCGTAATTACGAATTCATACATCTCCAAAGGATGGAATCAGTCCATCAATCATCCTCACTCTACTTCCCAAATGCTTTACTCCATGGTTCAATCCTAATGCTCATTTCCTCAACCTTCACTACTTCCGTCCATTACTCACCCTCATCTCCTATATTCTAACTAAGGAATACTACACTTATAAGATTTAGTTGACTTCAATTGTTTCAAATATTTTACTTACGATTCCACTACTCATAAACTTCATTCATCTACTATCCTCTTTCATTTCGTACTACTTCTTCAAAGGCTACAATACTTGTGGAGCTCCGTCCACTACTCATTACTTTTCTTTTACTAATACTCTTACATTGGTGTTACAAGATGGGTATACTCCTCCTATGGTATTTGCATGACTAATGCCTAATTACCATAATTACAGTGTGAATGAGTACTTATGTTTATTTAACATAGTATCAATCATCAATTTGGTTCTCATTTGTGCTATGCACATTATGGTTTATGTGTTTTATTCACCAAAACTTGCATTAAGCGGTTTCGCTCTACCCCCCTTAAAGGGGATTACGCCCACGTAATCTACCATATGTTATTATTATTAAACATTGGTTTAATCATTTTGGGCAACCTGAAGCATTTAGCTTCACTACGGTATACTATAGAATATGCTCTGGTAAAAGGGTCTTAACCATACCAACGGTTTAGTCTTTGCACCAAGAGTTCCTATATGAGTTTATTTAACTCATCATTAATTCGGTTCTAGCCTATTAGGCTTCAAGGCATTAATAGCCATTGTATTATACTCACTAGGTATATTGTCTCCTAGCTAGGGCCCACTAGCTTCTGCTGCGCGACCCTGATAGCTTGGGTTACTTACCCTTCGTGTTATCATTAATGTGCTATACATCACCTTCTTATCCATCTATTATGGGAATAAGGTTTACTACACAAATGCGGTATTCTTTTACCGTGCTTGAACTCAACGAGTTTAGGATTTATAACCAGGTCTCTGGTAATCTGCTGTACATGTTATTCGTGCTTCTACGATTATTCGTTAAGTTCCTCCGACTTATTGTCGGGCGAGGTTAAGTCACCACTTAGCTGTAGTGCTTCCTCTGTTGTCAATAGCTTCTGAATTATACCAGTTCTCCTGGTTCAGTACAAGTGTTCTTTACTTGTATGACCTTGCATTGATATGCGTCGGTCCTAGTGACTTCCTTAAGTCTCTCTTCACCTTTTTCCATTAGAATTCACATCTGTGATTGTTAGTGTGTTTCGCACTCTTCGTGCTTCTTTGGCCTTAGGCCGCACGGTTGTTGCTAAGCTTGCTTAATTGGCTTGCCATGTCTGTTGGTGAAAAGAAGGATTTACTATGGTTTACATTCTCCATATCCCAAGCCATTTCATTAGATCATTAGCTGCACAAGTGCAATGCCAAAACACTCAGTCATACAGAGTGCAGAGGCGTAAACGCTTGACAGTAAGTCACTTATGGTGTAAATACACTAGGAGTTTCCTGTGTTTATGTGTATGACGGTTGTCGTAGCATACGATAATCTTATTATCTTCCCAATGTGGAGATGTCTTATTCCACTTAGGTTTTATGTGTAGGTTAACTTACCTCACATTCTATCATCATTTGTGATACAATTTACCAAGTATCTTGGTTGACCAAGGATGAGATAACTCATCGGGTCATAAGCTCTCTTGAGCGTTAGTCATTCATGGTGTTCAATGTGTGTTCACATTAATTGCTTTGATAATTATTGCCGTTCAGTGCTGAGCATTGGTTTAGGCTCTGGCTGTGTAGTTTTGCTTGTATGTATATTACCAGGACATCCCGTGAAACTTCAAGGGTTTTCTGGTCCCGTTCTCCAATTGGAGGGTATTCTATCACTGACAAGTGAAATTTCTTGTTGAGGGGTTGTCTCCACTCATAGGTCTCATGACAAGGTTATTATATTGGTGTTTATACAACGGTTCACCACATGCTCGAGTGCATATGGAGTATGCTTACTCCTTTAAGTCGTAATGGTTCGGAAATCTGATTTCCTTATTCCATCACCCCTTGGCAATATCTATTGCGTGGTTTATTGTTATAGTAAGTGGAAGCCTTTTCTAAGGGTTCACATCATCATCGCATTTGTGATCTTCGGTTGACGAGGGGTACCTTCCCTTGGGTTTCTCGTAGTGTCCAAGTGTGGACTAGGCCAATGTTGGCATTATCATGATTCTCATGCCTCTGTGCTACCATTGCTACAGAGGCACGACGGTAATTAAGAACTCCGTCAATTGTATACTAGGCTGATGCTCTAGTGACAGTGACATTGAGTTGGCCATTACTCCAAGCCACTCAGGATGTTGGGTTTGTATTTATGGTCCAGTTGTTGATTTCTTGTCGTATGAGGCAATATTTCTTGCAAGTCTTGTTAGTGATGGTGCGGGTTTTGCAACCGTTTAAGGTTACACCACGCATCAGGTTTATGGCCTTAGAGCCATATTGCTGCCAGCTATGCTCTTGCAAGCTGCTTATACATGTTTCCACTCCATGTATACTGTCGTGGGTTGGAGGTATTATTGGGCTCCATGGTAAGTCGTGGTATCACGCTTCCGTTCATAGGAGACCTTCTTAGGCAAATGGTGTTAATAAGTGTCTCTCAGTATCTTAGGGCATTTCCTGTTAAGTGAAATCCCTTCGGGTCCTAACCGAGTGTTCGTTCTAACTTTCATGCTTTTATTATGTCGCTGTTGTTCGACTGTTGCATCGCAGACACCCTTCAAGGATTGCTCCTAAGTGCTGTTGAAGCATGCCGTTACATCCGGCTAATGTTGATGACATGTTGTCCACTGTACCTTCTTGTGGTGTTGTACTTGAGTTTTCCCCTTTTGGGTCATGACGTCTCCCGTCCTTGGGTAGACTGTTTATGCTTGTTCCTAGTGTTTAAGACTAGGTTTGGTATTCCCTTCAATGATGGAGTATACTTGTGGTAATCTTGGGGTTGCTCTTGGAAATTCTGTCCCGTTTGTTGAGCATCATGGTGTTCACGTTAGGCGATTGCCTTACTATGTTTAGGCTGGGTATACTTTCCAGTTGTCGGGTGTTGCTTGATGTCTTGGTGACATATCCAATGTCTATACTTACTAGTCTGTGCTCCTTGCACTTTCTAGTTCTTATTCCTTATCTTCAGATGGATTCTCTGAGTTCCTTTATACTTGATCGTCTAAGGTGTCCAGCTGTTCTGTTTTGTACTCACTCATGGTCCGTAGAACGGAGTTTACTACTTCCCGTGTGTCGCACACTACATGTATACATACGTGGGGTACCATGTTGATACGTTACCACTTACCCAACTATATGTCGGGCCCGCAAGCTCCTTCGGAGTGCGGTTGTCCCACATCCCGTAACGGGTATACTCGTAGTGTTCGTCACACGCCTAGGTGAAGTATTCTGTTGCCAACTCCTCTTGTATCATCCTATGATACTCACCATAATGCTGTTGGTCTGGTTTTAAAATCCAAGGTTTTTAAAAGACGGTTTATGGTTTTGAAAGAAAATTTTGGGTTTTAAAACAATGGTTCGGTGTTAAAAGAAATCTCCCATGGCATAGCCATGTTTGAGGTCTTGACCAAGTCTAGCTTCTCGCTGACTGGTATGTTCTAAATACAGTGGTCAGGCCGTTAGGCCTTTCCAAGGTTCCATTCCTTCAATTTTAGGATGTTTATTCCTGTGGTTATTTCGTTACGGTCACCGTACATTACTATGTACTTGTGACGTGTTAGTGTTCCTTTACATATCTCTGTCTCTACTGCACTTGCCTTGGCAAGTGCGTGGTATCGGTAGGTTTTGGATAATCCTATGCCAATCTCGGTATGGTTTCCATTTGTGTTTGTTAGTCTCGCTGACGCTTCCCTTGATCTTATTGATCTATAATTGGTATACTCGCTCCTTTAGGTAGCTTCTTGGTGGTCTAGACATGGCTGTCGTAGATCTGGGTACTCCTCCACTCCTCGTAGGTTCCCGTTCTATTTGGTTTAGTGTCGCTCCTTGTGGCTCGTTCCCACACATTTATGGTGGTTACTGAGCCTTCCTTGTTTAGGCACTACGCTTGTAGTCCTATTGGTTTATATCTCATGGTTGTTCTTGTAGTTGTCTGAGCTATATTGGCCAGGTGTTGCAACCTTGATGGCATCGTAGTTTTGGAGTTAACCGCTTCCGACTATGTCCTTAGTCGGCTAGCATACCGTTGGTGGTATTATTCAAGTATTACTATCCCGTAGACTTGTGTCTCGGGTTCCGTTACCGCTCCCTTTTTCATTTCGTTGCACGGTTAGTGCTTCTGTCCTGCGGTTGGTTGACTAGCCAGGTTTCGCGACTGCTAAGCAGGTCGCCCCATGCTGTTGCAAGTTATAGCCTCCTCGTGGTTGGAGTGCTCATTCTACCGCTATTACGTGCGGGTGTTGTGGTTCAACCGGGACTATCTCCGGGACTTCCAGTTCTTGGAATCTACTACATGTCGGTTCTTGTTTACCGTGTGATCGCTTCACAACTGCCAGATCGGGTTTTCCCGAGTGTGAGAGGGCTTTTCCTCTCTCTGGCGTCCTTTCCCAAGCTATATAATAGGGTATGTGGAGGGCGGGTCTGGTATGGTAGGTATCCGGTACTCACCGGTAGTTCCTAACTAGCATATCTCTAATGCTAACACTCAGCCCTTAGCCCTAAGCTTCTAATTCCTAACTCGGTATTCCTAAACTCGGTATTTCCAGTCATCAGAGCGATACTTCGCTCTGATACCACTTTTTGTAACACCCCTATCATTAAATACAGTGCTTACCATCCAATCTCCTTACATATCAGATACACGCAGCGGATATACACTTACATACAATGGGTGATACAATGCCGTTAGTCACCCACGTAACTAACCAGGCTACTACTTCTACATGCAGCATCGGTCTGATGGACCGGAATCCCGAGTACTACAAATCCACAATACATTCTCCATTTACCAAATACTACTACAATCTTCATTCAATACAATACTCCCAGTACAATACAATATAATCTACATACCGAGTTTACTAGGATCCTTATACAAGTATACTACCTCTTCAAAGTTCATACGTACTCACTACGAGACTACTTACAACCCGTTCCTCACAAACTACTTACTCCTAATTACAAGGGTGTGCCTCCGGTCTCTTCCTTGACCATACTCGCTTCGGGTACCTGCACACTAAAAAATGTCCCCAAAGGGTCAGCTTTCGCCGAGCATGATAACCGCATACCCCGCATACTAGTGAGGGTACGCCGACCACTTGGTCGTATACATGCGGTTGATTTCATTCAAACATACATGCATACATGCTTTTATACATAATATTGCAATACGTTACGCAAGACATACACACATACATACACTTCATTACATACAAGAAGTACAACATAAAACATTCAATGCATACTTACCTTTTTCCGAATTATACATATACATTACATACACAATATGCAATTCTTGTTAGCTTCATTGGTCCACCCGGGTTAATCGGGTGGAGATTACTCTTTTACTCGTTACTTCATACATACGCATACATACTCATACATACTTACGGATCCATACTTACTTACTCTTACTCTTACTCAAGTTAAGTCGTCGGGACCTCCGGCCCTGGGGACTACACCGTCCCACCTCCGGGATTTACTTGACTCACCAATCCGGGATGCTACCCATTTAAGGGATTTGGGCCGCGGACCAGTTTAAGAGTCAGGAATTGCAGCCAACCTCTTGTGACTCCGCATCCTCACGCGTGGCCGAAGCTATATCGGACTTGTACTCATTCCAATTTACTCACTTAAGTTAGGAGTTAGATAGTTAGGAATTAGCACAAGTCAACATCCAAGCCACAATATACACATATACACATACATACGAGGCACAATACATTACACAAGTACAATACGAGGTTCGAATACCATTCATCATCATTCATATATTTCATGAATTATACAAACTAGTGCTCAAGACAGTAAATATCAAGCACAACATAAGTCAAGCACAGGTAAGTGCAATATAGTCTGATTCATGCATTTATCTTATTTAGGTGGTCAAATAAGCACACAAATCGGGGTAACCAGATTAGGATACAGGGCATGAAGAAATCATACCTTTCACCGTTGTACTTGTATCCCAACGTTCCTCCGGTATTCACAATTCAAATCCTATGATATACATACAACCGAATAATTAATCTAACTATCATTAACTTAATTCGGTTACCCTTACGCTTCCTAACTCATACTTACTAGGTCTTCACATTCTTATACTTACATTTTATTTACTTACTTTTAATTACTTAACAATGGTTTACTTACACATATATGCACGTATGTATAGGTGGGTATACATACATACATACATATACTAACCATAGTCTTATAGTTTTTTTTTTGTAAGTTTCGACCCGACCGAACTTGCGACCGACCTTGCAAGTTCGGTCCGAGTCAGTAGGTTACATCGGGTGAAAATTCCAGGGCCGACCGACCTTGCAAGTCCGGTCCCAAGGTCGGTCCATTCCAGTAAGTTACTTAACGGAAAATTTTTTTGCCCGACCGACCTTGCAAGTCCGGTCGCAAGGTCGGTCCATTCCAGTAGCTTACTCGACGGAAATTTTTCTGGCCGACCGAACTTGCATGTCCGGTCGCAAGTCCGGTCGATTCCAGTAGGTTACAGACGGGAGAATTTTTCTGGTCCGACCGAACTTGCAAGCCCGGTCGCAAGTCGGTCGATTCCAGAAGCTTTCCCGTCTTTGTAAATCTGGGCTCGACCGAACTTGCAAGTCCGGTCGCAAGTTCGGTCCGGCCCAGTATTTGCATTTTTACTTCTGTTTTCAGTCCTATACTTTACCCATTGTTTCTCCAATCTTCTTACATGTAATTCCACATGTTTAAACACTACCTAGGCCCTCCAAATTGCCTTAGTTCATCCACCAATCCCTTACCAAATCCATCAATCCACTTACACAATTTTCCTCACTTCATTCCAGCACTTATACCTATTTTGTTTCTTCACTGCTACAGATTTTTAAACCAACTTCTATCATCCAATACTTCCTCTACCAATGTCACTCCTAGCATCCCAAATACCTCTTCTTACTTTGCCAATTCACTTCCAAGCAATTGCGCCATCTATACCCAAGTCCAACATTCATTTACCAATTCTTACACACTAGTTTTTCCCTAACTTCTCCAAGGCATTTTTACACTTTGCTACAGATTTTGGTTTCCACTACCATGCTACCGATTTATCACTCAACTTCTAACCTCCATTACTTCCTCCACTAATGTTACTCCTAGCATTCAAAATACATTACTCACAACCTAATTCCATCCCATTTACAACCTCTTATCCAAATCTGTTACAAGCTACTAAACCACTCATTTTAACTTTCCAAAACCTGTTCCAAATGTATCTAGGTCCTCAAATTCCTAGGTAAAATTCGACATAGTCTCCCCTATAATTCTTACTTGCTCCCATATGCACTTTCTCATCAACTCATTCCTAATCTAGCCAAACCACAAGGGTTCTACCAGTACACATACAAAATATAAATCCATCCCAATACACCAATACTCCATCAACATCAATACTAATATTCATACACAATGTACTTGGCTCTAAGGCCTACAATTTACTCACTAGTTCCCAAATACTCAAAACTTCATAAGCTCCAATACCAATGTAATAGTTTAGGTTCTTTTACTTGTTTACCCACTCCATTGCTCTAATGCATAAAAATTAACCTTAGTAAAGAGCTCTTACCTTGAGCTTACAATTCCTTCATTCTTTTCCCAATTCTCCTCTGCTTTCTTTCTTGCCCAAATCGGCCATGTGGGGAACGGAGTTGCCAAACTCCATTCCCATCACCCAATGAACACAAGACAACTATAATTAATATACCAACCCCTTAATTAATGTTAGTTCATATAAATGCTTAAAACAAGATTTCTAGGGTTTACCTTTAAAGAGTTTTAGAAGGGGTCTTCGCCCTTGGTTCAAGAAGGTGAATCCACCACCATTGCTAGGTTGATATTTTGCTCAAAAGAGAGAGAGAAACAAGGTATCACATATGGGTAAAAATCGGTTATGAAAGGAGATGGGGGAAACATGAGTTTTTCATGTAGATTTTTACCTTGTTGGGAAGAGGAGACCCCAAGCTTTACATTGGTGCCATTTTCTCTTTGAATGGGGAAAACCCATGGAGATGAAACTTATCCTTTTCGAATTTTGAAAAGAGGGAAATGTAGAGGAGAATGAGGGGAGTTCAAATATGTTATTATTTTTTAGTTTGGAGCTTACATGGAGGTAGAGCATGAGGTTGAAGGAGGGAAGCCATTAGAGCTTCTTGAAGCTCTCAAAATCGCAGCCACAAGGGAGAAGAAGAGGGGGAGTACGATGAGGAAGGAGGGAATGGGAGAGAGAGAATAGAAAAGTGAGGTGAGAGAGTAAATAGATAAAGTAGCTTTCACTTTATTGTTTTTCTTTGCTTTTTGGCTCTCTTATTTAGTTAGCTAGTTACATGTGTGTGTGAGGGAGTTGTTTGACAGATAAAAACCGGCCCCCCTACAGTTATACCAGCTGGAGCGTTTTTCGTCTTTTACAGAAAACGCTCGTTATTTTACCCGGTTTAGGTATTGTTCACTAACCGGGTCCGTTTTCCGGAATTTTCTCGTTTCTTTATTTTTATTGGTTATTAAGCTTCCATAAATGCTTAATAATGTTCATTTAATGATTTATAATTTTTACGGGTTCGTTTGACCACTTAAAATCACGTTTTCGGGTTCTCTCGAAAAACGTGCGTTAAAGCTCTATTAGCGTTTTAATACATTATTTGGATCCGTTTTCTTCGGGAGTTGCTCCCGTATATTATTTAGGTCTTATTAAACCTTTAGAATCCATATAACACGCTAACCGAGGTCTCATACCTCCTATGGTTACTTAACGCTTATTTAGCGTTTTCCGCTTTTGAGCGTTTATTTATTTCTTTTGGATTTATTTTTCCTTACTAGTATTAATTAGGTATCATTAGGCCCTTAAATACGTATTGGATTAATTTTAATCCTTATGTTTAAGTTCGGGGTATTTCAATTTATTTCTGCTTCTTTACTCGTATGGGCGAGTAATGGCATGTGACACCCAAGTGAGTTTTAGTAATGTGAGACTTCCGTTGTGAGACGTTATTAATTAGATGCTACGTGAGTGATTATTACGCGATTACGAGTGGGTGCCACGTACGGTTATGTACAATTAAAAGTGATCAGCATCAAGATTAAATTTCATATGTATTATCAATACCATACCGATTATGAAACAAGTCCTAAGTGGAAGAATGGCTACCGCCATTGGCGTTCGCCATGTGAAAATGATAAATCAATATATTAAAAACATGTCTTTCACTGTCGTGACGACTGTCGGTGATGAATGAATATGTAAATTAAAACAATGGCAAACACTTAAACCAAACGCTAAATAGCGATAGTAGGCAAGTACCTAATAAACAATAAAGGGCATGGGCCCAGGAGAATCGGCAACGCCGACTTCAATTACCTTTCGAGGCATATGAATAAAATAACAAAGTCAAAGTTAATATAACGAAGTAAGAGAGCTACGGTACATACCGTAACCAATGAGATTAACAATCATGATTTACTAACAGGCGCCAAACCGCGCACTTGAAATGTAAATACCTGCAGTTACAAGTAACTAGCACTAAACAATAAGTAACAACAAAGACATTACTTACTAATTGAATACCAGGAGTATATACCAGCATGTAATGCTAATCGCTAATAGTGATAAATGTTGAGTCCTAATGGACAAACCTAATCTTATGAGAAGTGGCATACCCTTTGTGGATGCAGTACCATCAATGAGAATGGTTGGAAAGTGAAGAGCCAAATTGCTCAAGCAATCATGCAATCTACAACACACCCAATTAAACGGAAGAGGGAACACATATAAATACCCAAGTATGAGAACTTACCCCACGCCGTATCGGGAAGCATAGGTAAGAGATGATAATGATTAAACCTGGAGGAAAGAATTATGTATGTACTCATGGAGATCGAGATAGGAGAACTGACCCCAGCACCAATATTACATACTAGAACATTAGCATCTACAACAAAATAACCGACATTGCGAACCAATCAACATCAAACTACAACAAGGACATCCATCAAAAGGGGAAGTTAACAATAGAATACTTCACAATAGTCGTGTGACGGACGCTACCAGTTTACTAAATGAGACATGGGAAGACCGCACTCCGATAGGAGCATGTGGGCCTGACAGACTTAATTATAGGTTAGTCAGGTAAGTAGTAATGTATCAGTATGGTACCCCATGCATGTAGACAAGTAGTGTTAAGAACACGAGAAGTAGTCAACTCCGTACTACAGACACTGATGCAGATTACCTCGAAATGAACGAGAAGAGCCGCAATTCTACCAACGGACTAGGGAAACCAGAAACCTACAACACAGAGTAACAGACGATTCACAGTGAAGACAAGGAGACCCCAATACCAACAAGAAGGGAGATTGACAACAGAATACTTCACGAACGTGTGACGGACACTACGAGTCTATAAACGAGTTATGGGACGACCACACTCCACGGGAGCTTGCGGGCTCGACAGACTCATTCCTGAGTTAGTCGAGTAAGTAGCAATGTATCAGTACGGTACCCCATACACGTAGACATGTGGTGGAAGGAACACTGGGAGTAGTCAACTCCACACGAAGGACAGAAATGTAAACCCAGACCGGTGTAAATAACCGCCTAGAATAATTAACGAATAAAACCCCAGTTTAGCAACGAAGTGAATGGAACCAAATGGAACCAACAACCTTGAATATAAAATGGCAAAGCCATAACTCCGCAAAGGAATGACAGTGGAAAGAATTGATAGTTAATTAAATGACAAGCAAGAGGACCCAACAAATGGGCGAATGGGAACATAATATACAAAAAGGCTCAATAGCCGTTTAAATTAACAATATGCAATACTCAGAAGCAACCGTTTAATGATTACAATCATTACCCGTAAAAGGGACAATGAGTATGTCCAAATTAAGGACAGTGGTACGTTCTTAACCGATAAGAAGTTGAACACAAGTACATAATTATCTAATATTCAATAAAGGCGAAGCTAGTACACTAGCGGATGCCCTGAACTTTAAAGTAAATACCACAATAAATATACAACCGTCTATTTGACTGAAACATGGTGCACGCGAAAGCGACCACTATAAACTACAATATTAATGAATACGTTTGCAAACACAGACGAGTAAAACTCGCATAAAACACAAAAATGAGAAATGATATTACTGGCAGGCTATAAAACAGCCTAGCCGTTAAAGGACATGCTCCAAAATAACTACCGAGTTCAAACCATAACTCAAATATGAATTCACAAATATATAATGATATTCCTTGTGAAAAATGTGTGAATATAAGAATATAAAATATAACTGAGGAAATACCTCAACTGCCAAGAACATACCCGCACGGGATGTCAAGCAGTGCAGGACACAAATGTGACTATGACAATGGATTCCCCTAATAAACGGCACACGGAACCACAATACATAACAAATATTACTCTGGAATAAAACAACCGGGAGACACGGGATTACAAAATCATCCTCGTGCAATTATAGACATGTGTCCTAAAGAAATTGTTACAACTAGTGCAAAACGGCACTGAATACAAATGATTATTAATATCATACTTCAACCCAATACTATATCAACGAGTGAAGATAACAACATACTAAGATGAATTTCCGAATACGATTTCGATCCAGTCGTGTGCACATACAACAAATGTTAACGCACCGACTGAGATACCTCTGTTTCCAATCAACAAAGATCGTGAACAACACCACAATAACGGAGAAACGTCAGCAATAAACTGCTGCCAATGGATCAACTAAATAACAATAGAACGAAGGGGGTCTACACCTCCATACGGAGCGAGTGGGCCCAATAAAATGTGGTTGAGACAGCGTACCAAGTACACCAATGTACGCGCCTCACCTTTCTCATAACCTCTTTTAGAATCGAATGCCTAAGACCGACCCGTCTCTCAATGTGAGAATTCCATGAGACCCAAGTATCCAGCTCTTCGATTAGCGGTTGTTGTATACTTGTGGGGTACGGGGGTGTATCCCTTTTTAAGGGGGGTAGAGCCTCTTGGCTGTGCACTCATGTGCATTAATTTCTGTGTTTCTGTATGCGGGGCATACGTTGTTTTGTTGGCTGTTGTATGCGCATTGCGCACCTGTGTATGTTCTGTGTATATGTATGTAGTTGACTGGTTGTATGCGCATTGCACACCTGTGTATATTCTGTGTATATATATGTAAGTATCCTATGAGATACTCAATTGTGTATGTATGTGTGAACTTGTTGGATAATTTACGTGTGTATATTCTCTTATGAATTCAGTTACGTTGTATCGTTTAGATACCGAACATATAGATACTGATTTAATCATAGAGATGGAACGTGGAATGTTGAATGTAGTGGACACCTCGGGGAGGTTGTCAATGTGGTTAGAACTGATAGGATACGATGATGCTGATGGATCACCTATATCCATATATTTGAATTAACGCCACACTTGAGGGCTATGTGCAATATGAGCACAACACATTATGTGTGAATGTTACATCACATAGATGTACATTATGGGTTATTCGGGTAGTTATTATAATCTATTCGAGAAAGATGACTTCGGGACGAAGTCCTTTTAAGGGGGTAGACTGAAATATCCCTAATGAATTAAAAGGGTAATTACAATTTAATTACCTATATTTATTTATGATTAATGAATAGAGAAATAAATTTATATCACATTTATATGATCTAAGGAAAAGTAGAACCTTAATCATATTTGTGTAGATAAGTATATGTTATAGGAATCATTGTAGGGGAAAGAAGGAAACAAAACAAATAATTAAATATAGAGCTAATTGATATAAAGTTATGAAAATACATTAAATTTAAGGGTATATTTACGAAGATTAAATTACTTAATAGGTAATGTGTAACATTATATTAAATATGTGACAATATTGTAATATTGGAAAATATTTGGAGCTGATGAGAAATCAAATTCTCAATACATATGCCATGCGGCAACAATATAGTTTTGTTAAAACTATATGTTAAGTTTTGTTATAAAGTTATAATGTCATAAAATATGGTAATCATAACATGGCATAAAATATGTGGTTATATTGTAATAAGTGAAAACTATGGGGAATGAAGAAGGAATAATAAATATGTTACATATAGGGTGCTCGGCAATTAAAATATAGTTCTAAAACTATATGTTATAATGTTCAATGCAATTAAAATATCATATATATGGTATAATGAAATAATGTAACATAGTATAAATTATATGGTCAAAACATAATAAATGAAAGATGTGCTGTTGCCCAAATTCTAAGAGTTGGAAAGTGAATTTTAAGCTATGGTTTACATAATATAAATACTATAGATATTATATAGTATTGAGGTGATTAAATGAAACAATTATCATTAATAACATTCAAATGAATAATGTGGACAATTAATGAGAAAATGAAATTTATAAATTAAGTTAAGTATAAAATAAACCTTAGGAATTATAAATATATGTCATGAAATGTTACAAAATATTAAGAAAGTTCTTAATAAAAATTGCATAATATAATGCAAACAAATCAAATAATCATCTTACATTAAGATGATGATGAAAAGTGACATATAATATAAGAGAATGAACCATGAAATATAAATATAAGTGTATAGATATGCGATGCGCAAGCCTGCGAATAAATACAAATAAGATATAGTTGGAAACATATATAATATACAGAGCGAATGTTATGACATTCCTAAGTTTGTAAAGACAAGTTAGTTAGGTGAAATTAAATTAAATATTTTGTACAAGCCTTGAATATTATATTACGATGTATTATAATGAATGGCTAAATAAAAATGCCATATACACATTGGTGCATGCATTCATGCAACTATATATTACGTGACTAAATCAAGTAAAAACAATATATATATGAAACCGTGAGCATATAATATAAGTATATGCAATATGGTGTTAATGTCATAAGATAATAAATGACAAGTGTAGGACATTAGTATAAATATATATACTATAAGTCATACGGTGTAAATTAAAGTATAGTTTGTTAAAATGGATAATATGATTTGTGATATATGGTACGATACCAAATGGTTAAATAATACTATCATATAACGTTAGTGCATGAGCATTAAATGTTGTGCGGAATAACGTTGCATGCACACATGCAACTATATAATATGAATGTATGTTTGTATACCTAACCAGAACGGTTAAAACAATACATAAGTATAAAACATGAATATATACTCATAAGTATAAAGAATAAATCCTGATATTTGAATACGCTATTACTAAAGCGTCTTTTAACCGACTCATTTAAATAAACCCGGACGTTGATAATTAGAATGTACTATGAGTAACGAGTCTCGTATAACTGTAACTTAACAATAACAGTTGAAATCCGGGGTTGAAAGGTCGGGATTATTTGTGTTGTTCGGATTTACCGAGCTTAAATAAGTCATGTGGATTGACTTATGTTATGTTTGATATTTAGACCGTATCACTGACGAAGGCGCTCGACGAGCTAGTGGTCTACTGCGCAACCTAGGTCATTGGTGAACGGTACGTAAAGGGGTCTGATCTGAGATGTCCTGAGGACTTCCTCGGGCTCAGATATGTGTGTTGTATAACGTGTGTGATGCATGTATGTATGTGAGTGGATGTGATTGTGATATGTGATGTTTGATTGCTTAATTTCCCGCACCATTTAATTGTGCGCGAACGTCCTCCGGGACTAATACTACGTCGACTATAGATCGACTTATATAAAACTACATATGCGAGTTATGTGATTGTGGTTACCGTTTTCTGACATAATACGCTAAATATTATAAGTATGTAGTTATAACCTAAGTGAAATGCTTAGGAACGAGACACGACATCGTCGGTCTCTAGAGCTTTGACTCGAACGTGAATACTACCTAGAATAATTCTAGGCATGCGTAAGACCCACAGGGCAGCCAACAAAATAAGTGATGTTCTCCATAATTAAAACTGTAACTGACTATCTAACTAACGAAGTTAACAGTGGAGTGTGAATGAATGTGATGATGTACTTTAATCCAGACAGTCACTGGCTGCTGGTCGCGCGTAGAGATCTCTTGGGTTATCCCGTATCGGGTTTACCCTAGTTAATCCTGAACGAACCTAGATAGATCGTCAGGCGGAGTGTGCTACCGTTGGCACCAGGCCCTTGGCCACCTAAATGGACGCCTTTACAAAGGCAAGTGAATGAGTCCCAGAGTCTTCGGATGATCAGGGCAGTGAGCACCTTGTGTGTACGTGGGACTACTGTCCAAGTGAGATTATTTCGGGTTGTCCTAACTTGACACCCACTGACGTATGTGATTTGATGTAATGAGGACCCGGGGGGTCGTGTGAATAACCAAACAACCTGACCGTTACTAACAGCTGCACGTGTTAATGTTATTACTATTGTGTTGTGTGTTGTTGTGTGTGATTGTGTGAAATGTAGTGACTGTATTACTTGTTTAAAATACCGCCATCCATGTGTTTACTGCTTTAAATACCTGTACACCGGTAAAGCATGTAACGAACTTAATAATGGCGACCATGACTATTAAGTGACCAATAGGGTCCAGGCCTGGCGTACTCAGCGTTTATCACTGAGCCTTTATGGCATTACGTGCAGGTGATGAATACCGTCGAAGCCGAAGAGCGGAACCCGAGTAGTTAGTTAATTACAGTACGAGACTTTGTAATGAATAAGATGGATATTAGTTTAATGTGTTTATAATATTGTACACATATGGGATTTACCTAGACGCTCACTTGTCGTTAAAGTTACCCTTGGTTTAGAATGATGTATAGGTTAGTATCTCGTTATCACTGCGGTTGTACTTGTAATACCAGTGTTTTTCGTAGTTTATTTATTTCTGCTTCTTTACTCGTATGGGCGAGTAATGGCATGTGACACCCAAGTGAGTTTTAGTAATGTGAGACTTCCGTTGTGAGACGTTATTAATTAGATGCTACGTGAGTGATTATTACGCGATTACGAGTGGGGTGTTACAATTAGATTTACAAAATATTTTTGTCGCAAAAATAAAGATTCTTAATGAAATATTATTATTTGATGGTTCTGTCTAATCGTAGAGAAACTTTTTTTTTTCCAGAAAATTTTCACCATCATAGAAATAGAAATGGTGACTCTGATTTGTGTGAGGAAAAATAATTATTTGAAGGAAAGAGAGGAAAGAGGGGAAAATAATTTTTGTAATGGTAACTCACACTTTTTTAGGCAAATAAATTATTTACATAGAGGTAAGAGAGAAAGCCGGAGGAAACGGAAAAAATTTTCACGGGAATATACGGGGATAGGGAAGAGAGGTTTTGGGGGTTTACAAAAAAAAAAATTTGGGGAAACAAATTACTAAAATGTCTAAACAAACAATATCAAACGGAATGATACCATTTCCGTTTCCTTGTTAGCCCAAAGTGAACAGCCCGTTAGTTCTTTCATTTGCCACATATCCAATTGGGTTAAAGGCTCTTGAGAAAAAAGCGGGATCTTTGACTGGATGCGAGAGCCTTGCATGACAGCAAAACACAAGCATACAAGTGACACAAATAACTTAGAGAAATTTCATGAAATGTCATTATATTTTTGTCTAATTCATGAAATGTCCAAAAAAAAATAGTCATACAATATCTTTAATTTTGTAGATGTCCATGAAATAACGCTATAATCATTAACTAGAAGAAAAAAGACAAAAATATCTCTACTAATTAACAAAGTACTTTTAAAGTTTACAATATACCTCTGAATGTTAAAAAACTCATCAAAACTCACAAAAAATTCAAAATACTATAAAAATATAGATAACTATTTAAATATATAAAAATTTGGAAAAAATATCATAAAATCATGGAAAAAATAAATATGTCTTAGAGGTTTTTTTTAATTATTTAGTACCATAAAAAATAATAGAGTTTAAAAACATAATTTATACCATACACTTTTAAATTACTGTTTTTCTACCAATTTAAATTATTTATTCAAAATAAATTATATTACATTTTTTAACTAATATTCACAAAATTATTTTAAAAATTTATATTCTATTTTTTAGATAACTTTATAACACAATATTTTATAGATAACAAGAAGTTTTATGTCATAAATTATTATTATTTTTATAGTTATGGTAGTGGGTAGGTTTTGAACCCAGAACCTTTAGTTCCAAGATACCACTCCTCTACCGACCAAGCCACGGGGCTTGGCATGTCATAAATTATCTGTAAAATAGAATATAACGTTTTTTTAAATATAAAATTTCTAAATATTAGTTTAAAAGATAAAATAATTTATTTTGAATAAATAATTAAAATTGTTAGAAAAATAATTAAAAAAAATGTATGCTAACATTGTGATACTTAATTATTGGTATCAATGGTACTTAAGTAGTATAAATTGATAGAAATTATGTGTTTGAACACTATATTCTTTTTATGGTACTAAAAAATTTTAAAAAATTCTAATAAATATTTACTTCTTTCAATATTATATGATATTTTAATATTTTTTTATTTATTTTCAATTATTTAATATTTTTTATAGTTATCTATATTTTTATAGTATTTTGTATTTTTGTATTTTTTTTAATTAAGCACTTAAGGGTATAGTGTCAACTTTAAACGTACATTGTTAACAAATAGGGCATTTTATGGACTTTTACTAAAATATAGTGACATTTGTGACTTTTTTGTATTTCATGTAATAGTAAAAAACAGTGTCATTTCATGAAATTTTCCAATAACTTAAACTACCTGGTCACATCTAGATTATCCTATATATTATTTGAACATGTTATCTGAATTCAATTTTTAATATGTAAGATCAAATATATTTGACACATACCACCAATCCTAATCAAAGCATGGACGTGTCAATGTAGGTGCACATTGAGCTGTTATGGAATAGGAGTACTTCATCAGTAAATGTAGTGTGCAAATGAATTTCGAGTGTGCTGGTTTTCAAGCTTTATGCCTATGAGGGCATCCACAATGGTGTGGATTCCACTCATAATGTTAAAAGAGAAAAAAGAAAATGATGAGGTGGAGGAGAGAGGATGTGAGAGTGGTTCTTAACTAAGACACTATCTTTTTAGAGTACCTAGTGAAGTAAGAGAGAGATTGTGAGAGGAGATAATAAAATAATATTTGTTGATGGGTGAAATCCACTTTTACCATTGTGGATGCCCTGACTGGCTTTATGTTATGATGAATCAGAACGGAGGTAAGAGCATCCACAATAATGAAAAGCTAAGGAATTAAAAACCCACTTTTTGAGGTTCTTAGCGAAGAACTCTTCTCTATACTCTTCCATGTAAGTATTTATCTTTTTTTTTTCAATTGTTGTGTCAATAAGAAATAGCTAAGGAACTTTGCTGCTTCAAACTCTAAACAATTATGTTACAAAGATTCCATAATTATCAAAAGAAAAATGCCACTCATGACTCAACTATGTCCCGTGCCTTGATCTATGACAAGTTAGATCTAAAATTTAAAAAGAGAAAAAGACTTGGCCGTGTTTGATACCCACGAACAATAATTAATCTCCTTTTTTTAAGTATACGACAAGTGTCACTCATTAACTCGACAAAATTACAGTATACACGTCAAACTCTCATTTGGTAACTATAGATAGTCTATAGTGATCTTTAATTCTTTATTGCTCGTACAAAGAACAAACATACTCCCTCCGTCCTGAATTGACCGTCCTGTTTGCTTTATGGCACGTTTTTCCACTTCAATATTAACCATATAAGATAAAATAATTTTATAAAACTAAATTTTGTAACATATAGTTTATCATGTAAGGAATCATATGCAAAACTTAAATTTTCAAAATTAATTTATCTTGTATGTTAAAATTGAAGTCAAACAAACATGTCCAAATAGTAAACAAGACGGTCAATTCAGGACGGAGGGAGTAATTCACTTCTCCCCCACCCCACCAACCCTCTTAATTGCTTTAAGCGAAATCAAGAATCTTTACGTCGACTAATTATTCCTCCTATCGTCGACATTAATGATCGCTAATACTATTACCAACAGAGGGAGAGTTGGAAGTGGTACTGTAGTACTATATTACTTAATTAAATGACAACACAAAATAAAATAAAATAAACTCGCTTTATACAGACACACAGCAAATCGGGTACACGTAATTTACAGGTAAAACGGACACTCACCCACATGGACAGATCATACATTCAGATTTAAGCTCTGACGCATTTACAACAGAGCAAATCATAATACCCACAAAACAAAAAAATGACCAGGGAGGCTGAAAGTTGTTGCTTCTTGAAACGACACATTCTGGATTGCTTGGAGCTGAGATATCCAGAGAGATTTCTAGCTCGTCAAATAATTAAAAGCAACAGGATGTCATCCCCCTCACTCACACTATCCTACTACCCATAATCCCCATAATTCCTTCCCCCTTGAAAGGAATCATGTTCCAAAAAAAAAAGAAAAGAAAGACCCACACAAAAATTGGATCATTTAAGCTATAAGAGACAAAGAAAGGAAACAATGAAAGAAAGAAATAATGCGAATGGACAGATTGTGCCCACAACACATCTTTATCAAAACCGACAAAAAGAAGAGTCTCCCTTCCCCTTGGAGGGACCTCTCCCGACTGTTTTTACCCAACGACTAAGAATCAACTAAAGATTACTGGACCTGCATTGTAAAGAGGACAACAAGTTAGCTCAGTAACGAACTGCATTCCTAGTCATAGGATACCAAAACAGGTGTAGTCAGTGTACTGCATTATGTATGATTTGAACGAAATTTGATAGTACCTACTATGACTGCTGATTAACACCGTTATCCTCATCATCCAAATTCCTTGCTCTAATATCTACATTTTTCAACTCTCGAAGATGCTGTAATATCTCCTGAAGAAGACTGATCCCTCTATCACCTTTCCTCAATGACCCAACACAGTGCTTTATGAACTCTCTATCAGCCTCAAGTGCTTGCAACCTCCCGTAGATGTGAACCACTTCATCTTCAATATCTATCCTCCTTTTTTCCAGTTCAAACTTCGTAGAAGATGACCTTTGAATCTCAGTGGGACGAAACTATCTCCATTCACTGCTCCATTTCCAGTTGTTGCTAACAACTCATCATCAGATTCCATGTAGCCGCATCAAACAGGGGAAGAAGCTGCTTGGGCTCTGAGCCATTCAGCCTCTTCTCTTGATGGTGCATCCCATTTACCTTGGAAGACCATTTACCAGGACATTTGGTTCACCATTAACAACCTCACACGTGTTGTTTCGAAGTCTTTAGCATTCTCTTCATAGAACTGCTCAAATGGCTTCATACTGCCAATGTGGTTATCTTCTTCCTCCGCCAAAAGACAGAGCTTCTCTTCCAAAACCCTTAGTTGATCTAAGATAGACATTCTTTCATCCTCGTCGTTACACAATGAATTTTGCAAATTCAAGATTGTATCAACGGGAGTATTTTCTAGATGATTTCCATTCTCCTTATGGAAGAAGGGAAGAATCTCTTCTCCCTCGGATCATTGCTGGGATCCACTGACAATCCATCACTGTCCCCTCCGTTGCTGCAAGAAGGTGAAGAAACTTTGTCTTGCATGAGGATAGCCCTATCCTTCTTCTCAAGTAACATTTTCATTCTCATGATCTCTTTCTCATAATCCACAAGCTTGACTCGATACTCTTCAAGCTCCTTCTCAAGTTCATGGTTCTCCTTCTCCCTCCTCACGAGAATCTCATTCATCATTTCTAGTGCTTCTTGGTCATATTCGGCTTGTTCATCCATCATACGATGGTATTGTGACGCTTCCATTTCAATAGCTGCTTTTTCTTCCTGAAGCCGATTAATCATTGCCATTGTATGGTCGGCTGCTGCAGCACTTGCATTCCTCTCTTCCTCTAGTTCTTTGTACAAAGCATGGAGTGCCTTTCTTTTTGTGATCAATTCAGCCTTGAGTTCTCAGTTGTTTCACTCCCATCACCAACTTCCAGCTCACTTACCATACTCCCATCCAACGACTCCTCATTTGCGTTCATAGATGCTTTTCTCCCAAGGGAAAAAGTATCCTTATGCAAATGATTAAGGCTCTCTAATGATGTAGGAGTATCAGGGAATCTATCTTCCTCCCCTTCAACAGGTTCTAGAGGGATAAATGAGTCGCTCTTTACAGGTTGCTCTATAATCTCAACTCTGACATGCCCAAGGGTTACCACTTCTTCATTGCATTGCCGAGACACTACAGGATCAAGATTTTCTACTTAAATTTCTTCGACAAACATGAAAACCGCAAACAGCGATCTTACAGCAGAAGACTATAATAAACATGAATATACGTCTTACCACAATCATTATCTTCCAGTAACTCTGCAAAGCTAAAGGAGGTTTGGCAAGCAGCATCAGAAGTGGAAGGAACTTTCTGCCTTAGAGGTCTAGAAGTTTCAACTACAGGAACGTTAGTTATCGGCACATCAACCTTCAGGGCATCCATGTCATCACTTTTCATGCAAGACAAATCTTTTGTATCTGCCAATAATTAGAAATCAGCCAAGAAAGCAAACAAACAAACTGTAAAGGACAGATAAAAGGGTACATGAGTTTGAAGCATAAAGCACCTGCAGAAGGACTGCTAGAACCCACTTCAGTGATTCCTTTCTCTTCTATTCCCTGATCCTTGGTATTATTAGGCAGTGTAGCATCAGATGCTTCATCATCACAATCAGCTTCTACATCAGTGACACTGTTCACCTCATCTACAGTAGGTAAACTCTTAACCATGGGTTCATCTGATTTCTTAGCATCTTCATCTTCTCTCTTTATATCCCTTTCTTGGTCTAGTTTCTTTGAAACACTATCGATGTCTGTTTCCTCCATGACTGTGAAATCAAAGGATTTGAGATTTTTAACGATATCATCACCAAATTGCTCAGCATGTGCCCCCATACCCAAATTATGATCTGTCTCTTTGCATAGTGGAGTGGATTCTTCTTGACCCTTAAGCCTCACACCTTCACTTCCAACAACTTTGTTTTCATCTTGGCACTTTCCACCCTCTAAATCATCAACCAATTCAACTGGAATTAGTCTATGATCATCAAGGCCGATGTAGAAATCCAGATGCTGAGTAGGAGTAAGAATGGTCTCTTCATAGTATGGACCTCTAGTAACAAGAGTTGATTCCTCAAGGAGAGGTTCCCTCTCCGTCTCTAACAGCTCATCTCTCTCAGACTCATCAGCTTCTATCAGAGAGTATCCGCTCTTCGAGACACAGAAGGAGAATTCATCCTCTATATTTCTGATATTGTTATCAGAGCTCATCTGGATATCTCCGCAGCTCTCGAACCCGTGACCAACTTCGTCTCCACCTTTGATGCTTAAATTATCACTTGCTTTCCGATTAGATTCCCCATCCAAATCAACAGTATCATCAAACCCTCTATTGGCTATCAAATTCACATTCTGGGCACCAGGAGAAGAAGGCTTGGATATTACTGGGTGATCCTCAATCCTATCCTGTTGTAAAACCACACCGCAACAACAACACGGCAGTTTCACATCACTGTGATCTACCCCTTTTAACTCAGCATTAGATTTAACAAACCCAGCCTCCTTTAGCCACCGGAAGACCAAGCCCATGGATAGCTGACGACGATCTTCCTTCTTTTCAGGTGAAAGAGAGCAATTCTCACACATATCTAACGATGACTCAACCAGCTTCCGGTGGCTGAAGCAGAAACCCAATTTGGATAATTCGATGGCGTGTTGCTCGCAGATGAGGTCTTTATAAGGGGGATTGGAATTTTGGGGGTCCAAGACATGATCAAGCCGAGAACACAACAGGCAAGGTGGCTTGAGACCAAAGTAATTAGCGAATTTAATGATCAGGAAAGAGAAGAGGGAGTTGAGGAGCAGGAAGAAGATGAGTGCCCATTCTAGAACAGCATAGACCAAAACGAAGGTGATTCTGTTGGATTTCCTACGCAGCATAGTTGCAAACTTGTTGGGTGCCATGGAATTGATACTAAAAAATAGTCTCTTCACACTGGGATTATGTACAGTGAGATAGATAAAAGGGATAGAGGGGGTTTCCACTGTGATGAGGAAACGAAGGTGATGACAGAAAGAGGAGGAAGAGGGAATGACGAGAGGAGAGAGAATAATTAAGAAAGGAGTGGATTATAAAGTTTGGAAAGGAAAAGGCGCTATAAATGATACAAGCGTGAGAGCTGAGACTGCCAGCCAAAGGCAACTAGAGAGAGAAGAATCCGGATTAGAATAGTAAGCAATCAGAATTCAGAGATAATATAATAACAGAAAATTAAGTATAATGAGACGGGCGGGGGTCCGAGCAAATTTATATCGGCATACGGGATTGAATGGGCCAACATGAACGCCAGAAGAGAAACGAGAGTGCAAGGACAAACAAGGGCTTCATAGAAAAAGAAATATTGCTCTCCTTTGGAAGTGAAAGGGAAAGATAAATGGCTCCATTAAAGACCAAAAGCGGTTGTAAGAATCTCCACTGAAACCTTGTTCTCATAGATTTCTTTTTAGCAAAATAGTTCTCGTAAGCATTTCAACAAACACGAGATATGCATTCAAAGAAACAAATAATCTAAAGCTCAGTGACAGGTGAACAACCTTTTAATTGGATCCAATGAGAGTATAAAATGCAGATTAAAAAAGAAATCTTCGTATGGACGGGTTTCCGGGTGGGAAAAAAGAAATAGTTCCACAGCGCCGCGCTAAGGCGCCTCCCCGGAACCCCTTTCTATTATTGTGGGCCGCTGACAATAAAAGAAAGACGAGCCATGGCCCCCACCGGCTACCACCAACCATGAGAGGGATGAGGTGGGTGACGGACCACATGAAAGGGAGATGGACCTCACTGAGAGGCAAATGCTTTAAATGGTGGGGTTAATCATGTGCCTACCCGATTTTGGCTCTTTATTCTCCAATGGCTTAATCATGATTATGATCATGTAGAATGTTTTATTTCGATATTCTAATGTATAAAATCGTCCTTTTTATTCAAGATTTCGAGTTACCAAAATGCAAATAGGGTCGGCTGGTGGTGTGAGACTTTATCTTTGGCCACGCCCAAAAGTCCTATGGCCGTATTTTTTAAACTTAGAACAGTTTTTTGTGGAAATTATTCAAGTAATATAAAACATGCTCATAGATAGAGAGCCAAGAAATGGATAATATTAAATGGTCGTTAGACAAACAAATCTTGAGACTCGAATCATAATTTTAAGGTAACTACCACACTTAAGGCACGTTTTGCATTTGACAACTCACCTTATTCTACAACAACACTACTATGGCTATGTTCGATACCCGCGAAAAAAACGGAGCAAACACAGCTTTTGCTGGGTTACAAAATCGCTCGTGTGGTTAACCAATCACAATCTCATATTGGTTTAATATGTGGGTTCCACTGAAAAAGGAACTAATAACAATCTAACAGCTGGATAATTTTGTGTTGGGTGCCGCGCCTTTCTTTTCGCGGAGAACGAATGGGCTCTATAACTAGCGTTTTGGGATAATCTCCTCGCCGGCACTAGATTACTCAAGGAGTTGAAGATTAATTTTTTATGGGCCCCATAAAATGAAAGCTCCAAATTTTTTCAGCTCACTACTTTAAGAGCCCGTTCGCTCATCACCTGCAAACGCAGGTTTTTCTGCGTTACAAATAAGCTTACTATAGTTAACTAATAGGGTGAAGACAAATGTACTTTTGGTGGGGTCACATAAATATTGAACCAATAGATGAATGACAAATGGCAAAAAAAAAGTACAGAACACGAATCGTGTTGAGCGAACGGAGCCTAAGTAGCGTTCGCTGCGTTCCATCCCATTTCATATTAATCTACCCAGAGAGAAAGAAATGAAAACAAGGCCTTAATAAAAGAAAGTTGAGTGAGAGGAGGATCGTTCATATCTCAATACTTTTAGGGGTCGTTTGGTTATTGAAATGATAATTCCTAGAATAGAATTCTAAGAATAAAATATGACTTCATTTGCTTGTTATGATAGGAATACTTGTAATTTGGTGTTTCCTCTGATTGGTTGCTATAATAATGATAGAAATAGATTGAGAATAATATATAGTTACAAATCTATCTTAAATAAATAACACATATTATTATTATTATTAAGTGTATGATTAACTATTAATTTAAATTATGTAAGTTAAATTCAAAAAAAATAAAAATATGATAAAGAACGATCGATAAGTTTTAATTGTCATAATTATAAGAACCCAAATAATAAGTCAATAATTTTTTTAAAAAAAAATTCTTTATTCCTGTTTAATTTTTTTGAATAATATTGAATTGATACTATGAATATACACTTGTAATTATTGAGTTTACGGAACATATAAAAGAAACATCAGTAGTATTACATATTAGCATGTAATATTGAATGTGATTAATTTAATATGGTCATCATTCAAGTAAATAGTTCTTTTACAAAGTTGTATGGATTTCAAAAGTAGATAAATAGTCTTTTAAAAATACTAACAATTTATTCAAATTTAATACGAGATTATTCTATGAAAAAATAAATCAAATTGATAAAATAACAATTAAGAAATGGTATAATATTTAATTTAAAATTAAAATAACCTTATTTCTAAGTATTGATATATGTTTTAAATAAATTGGATTTTTAAAATTAATTACTAGTATGTAGTATGTAATATATTTTTAGTTAATATAAAATAATTATTTACTTATAATTAAATATCTTATACTTTATTTGAAAAATAGACATATAAACAAAATTTATGTATATTTTATTAGTAATTGTAATTGAAATATGAATAAAGATAATAAATAAAAACTATAGTTGAATATTTATTCAACTTATGTACATTTTTTGACTTTTGAAGTATTTAGATAATTAACTCGCTTGGAATATCAGTTCCTTGTATTTCAGCGAGTTACTAGTAAATTGGGATAAGCTAAATTCTTGGAATTAGTTTTCTAAATACCAAACATGGGAATAGATGTGATTCCATCAATTAAAATATTATTCCCAGATATCAAACGACTCGTTAAGACTTTGATAATTAGATTCCAAACTTTATGAAAGGCTGAAGGACAACGAAATACGATCATTAAGATCTTATCTTAGTTAGGTGTTAAATCAATAATTAAAACTTAGGCTCATAAGTGATCACTATGTTTAGCTCTATACATGATCATCATTTCTCATTTTTCTTATATACACATGAAAAAAAAAAAACCGCATGTTACTGTACTGAAAACAACATTCTAGGAGCTTAACATAGTATTTCAGTTGTAATTAAGCTAGGTATTAACGATATGAAAGAGATAGAAGATAAATGACGTATGGAAGGTGGATTACCAAAGACAAGCCCTCAATGATGGAGTTGGAAACACCAAAAGTAGATGTTATAGTAAGATCCTTATAGGGATTGTTTAGAAGAGTCAAAAGAAAGACTAGAGAATTAGGTTCCGTTCGAATGGATTAATGAGCCTTTATAAGGCTTTTCGGGCTAGTCAACCCGTTGCTAACCGCGGCCCAAAGCTGGAATAATGTCTCACCGACTAGATTCAAGACTTTATGATAAATGTTACTATACCCACGTTTCGAGAGCTGTACGGGCTGGAAATTGTGTCAATGTCCAATTTGTCCCTTATTTTGGTGTCCCTCATTCGTGCCCCTAGGTCATTACTCCACCAATACTTTTGCGTTAAAATGGTGTCGTTTTCTGCTGCCATTCAACCACATTGATTTGCCCCGCATCTACCAAATTGAATTTGCCATTAATGAAAGCACCAACTTATTGAGATATGCTCTATTACTAGATGGTAGCTCTAGATCGTGAAACCACACCAACCAGTAACGAGGTATTTTTTGAAAATTCAAGTTCTCGCTTCTACATTCTTTTTGTTTGTTCTCCATTTATGGATGGTGCTAACTAATGCATTTCACCTTTCTTGTTTTGTAGTTTGGTGGTCCATCAGTTGTTGTGTCCTTTCCTGTTGGTAAGGCCACATTCCCTCATTGTTTGGGGTTGTACGGCTTGTTCGTTTTTGTTTTTCTCCCACGACTGAAAATTTCTCACATGCATGTCCCGTTTCCTTCTTATCTTGTGTTCCTTATCACTTTCTATTTCGTGCAGGGTTAAATCTTGCAAGTCCGGTCCCGATTAAGGTATGCATTGGTCATTTTCGCCTGATTTATAACCTAACACTATTGCTCACTTGTTATACTACGATTGCATGTCTATTCATTTGAAAATTAGAGAATTTGAGCCTTATTTAATGTACCATATTTTGTTTTGATTTCACATGTTGCTGTAATGGTGCCGCACACTTCTATTGTGCCACTTGTTGTGTTCATTATTGTTTTGGGTTTTTTGTTAGCTGATAAGAATATGGGCAGTGGAAAGGACAGAGATAAAGGGAAGGGTAAGATCGTGGATGCTGATAGTGAGAAACAACGGAAACAAAAGCATGAGTGGACCGAAGAGGAATTTGAGTTGTTAGTTAGCTTGTTGTACCAAGAGGCACAAATACAACTAGGTAGAGGGGGAAATCTGTCTGGATTTAAACATGACTGGACGTCAATTACACAGAAGTTCAATGACCGTAGGCAAGGGGAAATAGAACCATTGGATAGGCATTGTTGTAAAAATGTGGGTGATTGGTTAAAAGGTAATTGGCGTCAGTGGAAGGATCTTACAAACCGTAGAACAGGCCTTGGTTGGGACAAGGATCATGGGGCCTTGACCTATCCACCGGAGTGGGTAAAGGCAATGTGTAAGGTATGCAAATCAGTGGGACTTTTTTGTAGCCTATCTTCGATGTCATGTTTTCATATTGTTATACATGCTTACAATACAAACGTTAGTTTTCTTACACAGGAAGATGACCGTATTGCAAAGTTGGTGAATTCAAAGTAGCCATCCAACCTAGCAGATGATATGGAATTGATATAGGGCCAGACGTACGCTACTGGGGACCTACGAATCACTTCAGGTGGAGATCCACCACCTGAGGTCGTAGATAATACTGAAGGAGGGCAGAATGTTGTTGTTAGCCAGACTAGTGGTGAGGGTTATGTCCCTTTTGTAAATGCTGGTTACTCTGATGCTTCAGCATTTGCATATTCCATGGATATATCTACAGGGGCTGGTTTCTTTCGTAACAGAGTCGTGGCTCCCAATCCTACTGAGTTTGTGTATAGTCAGGATCCAGTCTTTGATATAAGTGCTGCAGATGCAGCTGCTAATTTCAACGCAGTGTCACAGGGTAGTATGTATGGTGGTCTAGGTGATGAAAATAATTTAGGCTTTACCAATTCTGTTAACAACACAACAAACCCTAATCAAAACCCAAATTCCCTTACCGTTACTTACCCACCTAATATTATTTTACCCCTGATATGTACCGATTGGGGAGTAGTTGCAGACTGTATATTGTGAGTGGTTGGAACTGGTGTAATTAAAACAAAAGAAAAGAAATTAAAACTCAAAATAATAGTCGGGCTGCAAACAAATCCCGGTCGTAGTAGTATAGTAAAGTGTAAGCGACCGGATATCGAACCGTGGGACTGAGGGGAATTATTAAGTACCTAAGCTTTGTCACAAGAGGGGGATTAATTGACTTGTTTTCGAAAAGTAAAACAACAGATAAAATTAACTGAGTTGAAGATAAATTAAACGGAACTCCGGGTTCAGGTTTATATAATCTGATTAATTATGCTATCTCTACCGGTTTATTATAATAGTTTGGCAAAATTCCTCTTATTATCTTAAGGTCCGATGAAAACTCATAAGAACTCGTTTACCAGAAAATGCAAGGTCCGATGAAAACTCAAGCAGGCACTAGTGAACGGCTTTGTAAAAGGAATAATATTCTTGCAACTGAGTACTAACTTATCCGATGAAAACAAGTTTCCTACAGTTTTACGGCTTAATTAACCTATCTGTTGGTCACCGATCAGATTAAAACAGATTTAGTAAGCTTTTTAATAAATCGATGAAATTTATTAAAAAGGTGAGAGAAAAACTTTAATCATAACAAACTGTATTTAATTAAACCGGTAGAAATATAGATTACATAATTAAACAAATTACGGCTAAACCTTCGCCCGGAGTAAAACCTCTTAGCCCAACATGATTAAAAAGACAGAATGAGAAGTAAAAGAAATCATCTGGGAAAGATAATTAATTCAGCTCCACTATCTTGACTGCTAATATTTGGGCAGAGGTTGGACAGATTAACGATATGGAAATGGAATGATTTTATGAAATGAGGTGTTGTATGGAATTTATGTGGATAATATGTGGATGAGATGTATGATTTTTGGAGAGTTTTATGGAAGGAAAATGGCATAAGTTTAGGGTGGAATGAGGTATCATTTAATGGAGGTTTGGAGGTGTATTTATAGAGAAATATAGGGTAAAGGGGGTGGTAAGGCGGTGGCATTTTCGTGTGAAGAGATAAGGTAATTATCTCTTCACACGGCTCCTTTCTTGCTGGCAAGTCGACATGTCCGGACCAGCTGGTCCGGACCATGTCGATTTTCTTATCTGGTGCGCTGGCGTGTGTTGGTCCGGACCAGGTGATCCGGACACTGGTCCGGACCAAGGGTCTTTTGCCTCTAAAATGTTCGTTTTAGCTCCGATTTGATCCCCATTTTCGCCTACGCGTTCGTCTCTTCGTGTACTTTGCTCCTAGCTTGGTTTTTCTCATGTTTAACCAATAAATTTGTGAGATAATCAATAAAACATAACTAGAGGAAAACTAACCAAAGTGGAGAAATGAGCAAGAAAAGTGCTAATATAATATATGAAATACACCTATAAAACATGCTCATTTGGACACTTATCACACCCCCACACTTATCTTTTTGCTTGTCCTCATGCAAAACCATGTACCCAAGTAAGTAGGGAATGCTCATATTAACAAATATTATTATGAAGGGTAGGATAAGAGGTGAACAGTACATGATCTTTAATTTTTTCGAGTGTGAAAAATCAACTGCTGGTGGCATAGGTGTGCTCAGGGTAAAAATAAAATATAGAGTTCGGGGTATGATCCAAGGTACTTCAATGCTTCTGTTAGGTGACTTGAGAACTTTTACCATGGCCAACTTCTCTCAAGAATGGGCATTGAGGAGAAAACAAAAGGAAAAATAGATTTATGCATTTGTTTCACTTTTGCATAAGGGAAGAAGATAAATGTAGCATCAGCTTTGTATTTAAGAACACTCAACTCTCTTGTTGGTTACCAATGGTGTCTCGCAAGTCCCTTCTTATTTTATGTATATTTTTTAACAGAGAAGCACCCCTTAGCAATCCCTAAGAGAGAAGACAGAAAGAACCCTGAGCAATAAAAATCCAACCATTGCAGATTATTTGGTCACACCGCATAAAAATGCTCCTCAAAAGTGATCAAATGAAAATTTTTAAATTTGTACCATTTATCCCACAATTCATAATAGTATTTGTTTTAAAGAGAACAACCTACATTAGCAGGGTCCATAATTTTAATTTTTGAAACATGCAAGAAGCAGAGAGATTTAAACATTTTAAGCACAAAATGCCCCGAAAAGGGCTCTCCCACACTTAAGCTCAAGCAATGCCCTCATTGCGTAGATGGAATTAAATTAACAGGGCATGCAAAAAGGAAAGAGTGTACTCCCCAAATTTCGTAGAGTGTGTAGAGCTCCCCCACACTTGAGTGCAGCTGTGGAATGTCATGAAATGTACCTGTAAAGAATATTCTACACAGCCAGAAGAACTCAAGTAAAACCTGCATTTTATTATAACAATAAAAGTGAAATATAGTAAAAAAGAAAACATATTAAATTAAAGGAAAGACAAAAGATAGATAGTGGGTTGCCTCCCACCAAGCTGCCCGGGTTTAACGTCTCTAGCTAGACGCATTTGACCAAGCTTAGGTTGGAGAAGAGTTTGAGGGCGAGGTATCTGAACAGCTGGCGTTAGGAAGTTTGCACACTTTCTAAACTTATGATGTAGAGGTGTCGTCTTCTGTTCCTTTGGGCTGGAGGCTTCCTCGTATTCCTGCACAAAAGAAATTGCTAACAGAGCATTATTATTTTCAAGAATACCAGCATACCTTTTAGACGGGATCCATTGACTTTGAAGCATTCTCCTTTCTTATTCTGGAGTTCGTAAACACCAAAAGGAGTAGTTCCAACTACTTGGAATGGGCCAGTCCAGTGAGACTTGAGTTTTCCAGGAAATATTTCAATCTGGAATTATAAAGCAGCACCCGTCGCCAACCTTAAAGTCGCGTTTGTGGATCATTTGGTCATGGTGTTTCTTGGTGCGCTCCTTGTATATTGTCGCACTGTGGTATGCCTGATCTCTTAACTCCTCGAGTTCAGAAAGTTGAAGCTTACGCTTTTCTCCTGCGGCTTCTATATCGAAGTTTAGGGCCTTGAGTGCCCAATATGCCTTATGTTCCATCTCTACAGGCAGGTGGCATGATTTCCCATAGACAAGCTTAAAAGGAGACATCCCGATGGGAGTCTTGAATGCGGTGCGGTAAGCCCAAAGCGCATCATCTAACTTTAATGCCCAATCCTTTCGTGATGAGTTAACCGTTTTCTGGAGAATCCATTTTAACTCACGGTTCGAAACTTCTGCTTGGCCGTTTGTCTGGGGGTGATAAGGTAGAGCTACCTTGTGACGTACCCCGTATTTACCCATAAGCGCTTCAAATGAACGGTTGCAGAAGTGGGATCCTCCGTCACTGATAATAATTCTAGGCACGCCAAAACGGGTAAAGATGTGCTTTTTAAGGAATTTGGTTACGGTCTTTGAATCAGCATGATGACAGGGTATGGCTTCTACCCATTTTGACACGTAATCCACTGCCACTAAACATATTGGTGGCCCTGTGAGGAAGGGAAGGTCCCATAAAATCAATGCCCCAACAATCAAAGAGTTCCACTTCTATATTCCCTGTTGTGGCATTTCATGTCTCCTAGATGTGTTACCCATTCTCTGACAATTATCACATTGGGTGCAGAATTGGTAAACATCCTTGTGAAGAGTCGGCCAATAAAATCCTGAGGCCAGGATCTTGGCAGCGGTCCTTGTGGGTCCATGGTGACCACCGGCTTCCCGTGAGTGACAAAAATGTATGACGCTGTGAACCTCATCTTCAGGGAGACACCGGCGAATCAACCCATCCGCACAGACTCGGAACAAATATGGATCTTCCCAGAAATAATGTTTTGAATCAGAAAGAAATTTCTTCTTCTGGGAGTAAGATAGATCATATGGTATTGTTCCAGAGACTAGATAATTGGCCAGGTCCGCATACCATGGCTCTTGTACCTTGGTGATAGAAAAGACAGTCTCATCGGGGAAGAATTCGTTAATAGGCACACTATCCGTAGGAGTTACTAACCGGAGAGATGGTCAGCGACGACATTTAATTTTCCGCTCTTGTCTTTGACTTCTATGTCAAACTCCTGCAGTAGAAGAATCCAGCGCAACAAGCGAGGCTTGGCTTCTTGTTTTGCAAATAGGTATTTGAGAGCAGAGTGGTCTGTGTGCACTATGACTTTGCTTCCCCATAAGTACGACCTGAACTTATCAAGGGAGAATACTATAGCCAGAAGCTCTTTTTCAGTGGTAGTATAGTTCTTCTGGGCATCGTTTAGTGTCCTGCTGGCATAAGCAATCACTCTTAGAATCTTCTCTTTTTTCTGGCATAGAGCTGCCCACTGCATAGTCACTTGCATCACACATGATCTCAAATGGGAGAGACCAGTCGGGTGATATGACAACAGGTGCAGATGCCAGTTTTTGTGTTATTGTTTTGAAAGCAGCTGAACACTTATCATCAAAATGAAACGGGGCATCTTTCTGTAGCAGGTCGGTCAATGGTTTAGTGATTTTGAGAAGTCTTGTATAAACCGTCGATAGAATCCTGCATGCCCGAGAAACGCTCGAATATCTTTAACAGAGGTTGGTGCCGGTAATTTCTCTATAACCTCCACCTTGGCCTTATCCACCTCTATTCCTTCAGCCGATATTTTATGTCCAAGGACAATCCCGTCCTTGACCATAAAGTGACATTTTTCCCAGTTAAACGAGATTTGTATCCTCACACCGTCCTAGGATCAAATCAAGTTGTGCCAAGCATTTATCAAAACTAGAGCCATAGACAGAGAAGTCATCCATGAATACCTCTATGCTCTGTTCGATGAAATCAGCGAATATAGCTTGCATGCATCGCTGGAAGGTAGCAGGGGCATTGCATAGTCCGAAGGGCATTCGTCTGTACGCAAAGGTGCCGTATGGACAAGTGAAAGTGGTCTTGTCCTGGTCCTCTGGTGCGATTGGTATTTGGAAGTACCCTGAGAACCCATCTAAAAAGCAGTAGTACTCTTGCCCTGCTAGTCTCTCTAACATCTGATCGATAAAGGGGAGAGGGAAGTGATCTTTCCTGGTTGCCAATTTAAGCGCCTGTAGTCGATACACATGCGCCAACCAGTGATTTTTCTTTGAGGGATAGCCTCTCCCTTATCATTTACAACAGCCTCGATGCCCCCCTTCTTCGGGACAACTTGTACAGGACTTACCCATGGACTGTCAGAGATAGGATAAATGATGTTCGGTCTAGGAGTTTCAGAACCTCCTTTTTAACTACCTCTTTAGGTTAGGGTTTAGCCGACGTTGGGGTTGCCTGATAGACTTGTAGTTTTCCTCCATATAGATATGATGCGTGCAGTAGGAGGGATCAATTCCTTTTATATCAGCAATAGTCCACCCGATCGCTGTCTTTGCTTTTTTACACTCGAGTAGCCTTGTTTCCTCCCCGGAATTCAGAGAAGAGGAAATAATGACAGGCAAATGGTCATTTTCAGCTAAAAAGGCATACTTGAGTTTAGAAGGTAGCTCCTTAAGCTCGAGCTCTGGTGGCTGTTCTATTGATGGAATTGATTTTTGAGGTTCTGTCAAGTCTTTCGATTGGTGGTCGGTAGGCTTGATAACCTGCTTTCCTTTTTCTACGTACGCCAGCATGGCGTTAACTTCCGGATCCTCCACCTTTTCTTTAGAGAAGTAACTAATACTTGCTCTAGCGGTTCAGTTTCAGCTTCGGGATGGAAGATAGGAATACATGTCCTCATCTGTAGAAAAATCCTTCCTCCTCTCATCATCTGTTAATCCCACTGTCTTAGCGTGAGGAGAAAAGTTAGAGCTTTTCTTCATCATTTTCTGCATCGAATTCGATCGTTTCATCCTCGTATCTCAAAGTGATCTTTCCATCGTGGACATCAATTATGGCTTTGGCAGTACTTAGAAACGGTCGACCTAGAATCAGGGGAACCTCAACATCGTCATCCATTTCTAGAATGACGAAGTCAGCTGGAAAGATAAAGCGAGACACTCCAACTACCAGATCTCGGACTATTCCCATTGGCTTGATCTCTGATCTGTCAGCTAGTTGGAGTTTGAAAGGAACCGGTTGCATCTCTCCTCCTTTTACTTTCAAGAAGGTGGCGTAGGGCATGATATTAATACTGGCTCCCAGGTCGCATAAACCGCTTCCACAGTCCACTCCACCTATAAAACACGGGATAACGGGATTTCCCGGATCTGTTTGTTTGGGAGGGAGTGCTCGAAGAAGGGCAGCAGAGCATTCCTCCGTGAGGTGCACTGTTTCTTTTCCAGGTTTCTTCTTTTTCTTTGTTAAGAGATCCTTAAGAAATTTTGCGTAGTTAGGCATCTCTTGCAAAGCATCGATTAGAGGTATGTCGAGAGTCAGTTTCTTGAAAATGCTCAAGAATTTGGAAAACTGCTCATCTAGGTGTTTCTTTTTCATCCTGTTGGGGAACGGGAGTTCACTGTTTTTAGGAGATGAAGATGGAATGTCGATGGTTACTCGAGATGGAGATGGAGTAGCAGGAGTAGGAACTTGGATTTTGAGGGAGGTGAGGTTGGATTGGTTGTGTCTTCATCATTGATGTAGGCCTCTTCTTGATTTTCTTTTTCTTTTCTGGTAGCAAGTTCCCTTCCACTCCTTAGGGAGACTGCACTCAAGTTTGTCGATTGGAATGTGCCATCGTCTATAAGGATTGAATTTGCTTGCTCTCTTGGATTGGGGTTAGTCTGTGAAGGGAATTGACCAGGTGGCCTTTGTTGGGTGAGTAACTGTTGAATCTGAGATTGCAAGGTTTTTTGGTCTTTGCGCAGGGCTGCGACCTCCTCTTGCGTGTCTCGGGATTTACCCATCATTGCCTTAAACATCTCTTGCATTTGAGACATTTCAGATTCAGGATTCGAAGGAGGTTGAGTTGGTCGACTCGAAGAAGCATCATTGCCATAAGGCTGTTGCTGATACTGCCTTTGGCCTCCTTGAAAATTGGACTGAGGTCTGTAATTTTGAGATGGTTGTAGTGTATGTGGTTTTGGATATTGTCGGTGTTTGAGTAGCGAAGGTTGGATTGCATGTTACGTTGCCAAGGTTGCCTGTACCCTGAATTGTTGGTGATATAGTTTGCTTCCTCCGCTGCTTTTAATTCTTGTAGTTGGGGGCATTGTTCATAGTCATGAGGCCCACCACATTGTGTACAAGAGATAGCTGGAGATGATTGGGACAGAGGAGCATAGCCTGGAGGGATTGTAGATGATCGGGAAATCATCGACTTAACTTGCTGGGGGTAGGAATTCATAGCCATCTGCTCAACCACTTTCTGCAGAGTACTTACTTTTGTTGCTTTCTGAGCATTGCTCTCCATGAGTTGCTCATGGCTTTTCATCAGCAGGTCAAACTTGTTATCACTTTCCCCAACATGGTATAAACCTGGAGTGCCGCTCCTTGATCCACCGGAGGCCCAGTCTCTGATTTCTTCACAAAGAGACTCCATGCTATTCAGAAACTGTTCTCCTGGCTTTTTCAGAATGTCAGCCCCTAACGAGAACAGTACCATTGTTCTGCATGGACCGATCAAGCCTTTGTAAACAATTGTGATACTTGTTCTTTCGTCAGACCATGGTGAGGACAAGTAAGTAGTAGTCCTTTGAAACGGTCCCAAGTTTCACAAATTTCTCCGACCCTGGCTGCTTGAAATTATAGATTTCAGCAATCATTTCCAACGTTCGGCTCGGGGGCAGGAATTTGTCGTAGAACTTGGTGGCTATTTCATCCCAAGTACCGATGGTACTTGGTGTCAGGCTATGATACCATTTGCTCGCACTTCCCGTCAGGCTGTGAGGGAATAATGACAGTCTTGCGTACTGGAGTACTGCGTCGGTCGCAGTTAGACTGTTGGCATGCTGCAAGAACTTGGTAACATGTAACAGAGCTTCGTCAGGATTGGTGCCATCAAACATGCCCAACTCCTTTACACATCGGATTTGATGATACGGCTTCAACTTCTGCCACTCATCGTATTCGGATGGGGAAAGGTGAGGAAGGATGATGGCAGGCTGTTGTCCTAGATTAGACGGCCTGTTAATATTTCGAACTGTCGCTGGTGTAGATGCCATGTCAGCTTCCGGTTTAGATTCTATCACTATGGTGGTAATGTATTGTTGAGTTCGTCTCTGCCTTAGGGTGCGCAGAAAGGTTCTCTCGATCTCTGGGATGTAACCAACCGTGTGATTATTAATATTTTCGGGAGGTTGTGACCTGGTAAAAGGCATTCACCACTCAAAACAAAAAAAAAAAACTCGTGATGTGTTAAAATAAATAAAAATGTTAGGAATTAGTTGACAGAAATTTTAAGTTAGTAGTTAGAGACAGAAAATTAAAATGACAGAATATTAAATGTTAGTAGTTAGAGACAATGGAAATTTAAATGACAGAAAATTAAATGACAGAAATTTAAGTTAGTAGTTAGTATACTGGAAATTTAAGTTAGTAGTTAGTATACTGGAAATTTGAAGGACAATGGAAATTAAATGACTGAGAAATAAATGACAATAAATAAAAGTTAGTAATTAGATGTCAGAAGTCAGATGTCGAAGTTAGATGTCCAAAGTCAGATGTCCAAAATAATAGTAACAGAATATTATAATATAACAGGTGAATTATCCGGGGCTTAGGGACTAGAATAAATCAAGTCCCCGGCAACGGCGCCATTTTGCAGACTGTATATTGTGAGTGGTTGGAACTGGTGTAATTAAAACAAAAGAAAAGAAATTAAACTCAAAATAATAGTCGGGCTGCAAACAAATCCCGGTCGTAGTAGTATAGTAAAGTGTAAGCGACCGGATATCAAACCGTGGGACTAGGAATATTAAGTACCTAAGCTTGTCACAAGAGGGGGATTAATTGACTTGTTTTGAAAAGTAAAACAACAGATAAATTAACTGAGTTGAAGATAAATTAAACGGAACTCCGGGTTCAGGTTTATATAATCTGATTAATTATGCTATCTCTACCGGTTTATTATAATAGTTTGGCAAAATTCTTATTATCTTAAGGTCCGATGAAAACTCATAAGAACTCGTTTACCAGAAAATGCAAGGTCCGATGAAAACTCAAGCAGGCACTAGTGAACGGCTTTGTAAAAGGAATAATATTCTTGCAACTGAGTACTAACTTATCCGATGAAAACAAGTTTCCTACAGTTTTACGGCTTAATTAACCTATCTGTTTGTCACCGATCAGATTAAAACAGATTTAGTAAGCTTTTTAATAAATCGATGAAATTTATTAAAAAGGTGAGAGAAAACTTTAATATAACAAACTGTATTTATTAAACCGGTAGAAATATAGATTACATAATTAAACAAATTACGGCTAAACCTTCGCCGGAGTAAATCCTCTTAGCCCAACATAATTAAAAAGACAGAATGAGAAGTAAAAGAAATCATCTGGGAAAGATAATTAATTCAGCTCCACTATCTTGACTGCTAATATTTGGGCAGAGGTTGGACAGAACAACGGTATGGAAATGGAATGTTTTTATGGAATGAGGTGTTGTATGGAATTTATGTGGATAATATGTGGATGAGATGTATGATTTTTGGAGAGTTTTATGGTATTTTTATGGAAGGAAAATGGCATAAGTTTGGGGTGGAATGAGATATCATTTAATGGAGGTTTGGAGGTGTATTTATAGAGAAATATAGGAAAAGGTGGGGGTGGTAAGGCGGTGGCATTTTCGTGTGAAGAGATAAGGTAATTATCTCTTCACACGGCTCCTTTCTTGCTGGCAAGTCGACATGTCCAGACCATGGTCCGGACCAGCTGGTCCGGACCATGTCGATTTTCTTATCTGGTGCGTTGGCGTGTGTTGGTCTGGACCTGGTGATCCGGACACTGGTCCGGACCAAGGGTCTTTTGCCTCTAAAATGTTCGTTTTAGCTCCGATTTGATCCACGTTTTCGCCTACGCGTTCGTCTCTTCGTGTACTTTGCTCCTAGCTTGGTTTCCTCATGTTTAACCAATAAATTTGTGAGATAATCAATAAAACATAACTAGAGGAAAACTAACCAAAGTGGAGAAATGAGCAAGAAAAGTGCTAATATAATATATGAAATACACCTATAAAACATGCTCATTTGGACATTTATCAGTAGTTCTCGAAAGCCTGTGGAGTGGGATGACTACAGGGGGAAGTAAACCACATGGTGCAAAGAAGAATAAGCTTCAGCTGAAGAAAGAAAGTAGTATCGGTAAGAAGAGCTCGAAGGGGAGTAAGGGCAGTAAGGGGAAAGGTACGCAACTGTTGAAGAACTGAAGGAATTTGGTAGTGAAATAAATATGGAATTGTGTAATTGTTATGGGATGCTTAGTAGTTTACATGCACAGGCACAAGTAGCTGATAACGTGATTTCAATTTTTGAAGCAACATCCATGATCAGAGCAGTGCCTGGGCTGACGAGGGGTGAGATAACACATGCTACGACAATCATAGCTGACCGTGCTCAGCGTGCTTGTCTAATGACATTAGCGGATGATGATGAGATTGTATAGTGGGTCCGCCATCTTTATTTTTCTGTCTATGGTAGCAAGTAACATGACAACTAATATAAATAGGTAGTTCAAAGAGATCATATGTTGTTTTTGTGCATTAATAAACATGTAGATGCGTGTAAGTTCGCAGTTCTTTTGATGTCTCTTTGATGGAGTTAATATGTTTTTGGTTGTCCTTGGTAAGGAGGGACGGGTATTATATTAGTTTGATTGTAGGTTGTTGACACATCTTTTATGGGTGGCAAAAAAGTCTTTTGGTTGGGTATGTTATCGTAGTAGACAGGTTGGGTTTACCTATGGCATGGGAGGGGGAACTGAAATTCATGATGCTCTTTTGCTATGATGTTGTTTTGAATTACCAGATGGTATTGTTGCAGTATAATATATGGAGATGAATTATGTTTAGTATGCTGGCAATTACATGTTAGTACACATAGATGAATAACTCTATGTTTCTAAAGGTCCCCCGAAATGGAACATACGCAACAATTGCACTCATTCTTAAGAAACATTTTTTACAAAACAGGAGGGACTACGTTAAATTCTTAATCCTTTGAGCAGCTGAGATTTATCAGGCTAAGGTTTTATTGTTACTAGCAACCAAAAGGAGTGAACATTTGGCAGAATATGCTTCTACAAATGGGTCTACCAAAAGGACATGCCATTTGTGTGATTTCTACAAAAGACATGGGTTCATAGATCAAGCATGTTTGATATTCAGGGAACTTAGAATGACATATAACCTGTTTGTTGCACATCATATCCAGGATATATTATTTGGGAGCCAGAGACCAAACTATGAAGAAATGGCAAAGAGGGAAGGGCGCATGACTGAAAATATGGCAGTTGATATGCTCAGAAGATTGAATTTATCTGATGCGGAGTTTAGATACGGTGCTTGTATGACCAAAGATTACAATATACGGGACTTGTTTGAGTGTTTTACTGAAGAAGAGATCGTGGATGTCATTAGGATAAAAATGTGTAGATAGGTTATATTATGAATATGTACTTACGGGATTGTATGTGTACCATAATGAGTATTACAATACTGACTGCTACCATTTTTCTTGTTTCGATTCACTAATATTATGTTGTTCTTCTCTCAGATTATGGATAGTATCAATACAGCACTTGCAGTTCAACTTTTAACCACAATAGCAAACGATGCAGACAAGCTTCACGAATTTTGTGTTGCATTGACATTAGACCTCAATGACATACAATGAAAGGTCTATATTTTCTTGGATGGACATGAAGCTTATTTGAATGTACCATCCAGAGTGCCAACGCATACTTCGAGTATGAGTGGTGCTACATGGGTAGATGAATTGCTTAATGGACATCCCGTATGATGCTTCAATGCTCTTTGAATGAACAAAGACACATTCTTGAGTTTATGTTATCTACTTGAATTCAAGTATTTTATTAGTGGTACAGCAAGAATTTCGGTTAAGGAGAGGGTTGCATTTTGCTTGCGTACTTTGAGTCATCACTATGCTAATCGAGACAATATGGAGAGGTTTCAACACTCAGATCTAGTGTTTCTCTTCATTTTGGTGATGTACTTGAGGCGATTGGTCGTCTCGGAAAACACGTGATCAAACCTAGAGATCCTACGTTTTCAGCTGTTCCGCCACAGATCTTAAATAGTGATATGTATTACCCTTTGTTAAAGGTTGGTGTGCCACTGTGTTTGTGATTCATGCATACATCGGATTTTTGCATTGTTGTTTCTTAGGTTGTTGTTGTTTTTTAAAAAAGCAAGACTACGTCGGTGCATTGGATGGTTGCCATGTAGAACTTACTCCACCCGAGAAAGACAGGATGCGCTTTATTAGCAGAAAAGGAAGTACAACTACAAACATATTGGTTGTGTATGATTTTGACATGCTATTCGTTTTTGTTTGTAGTGGCTGGGAGGGATCTACCCATGATACCCGTGTGTATTTAAATTCTATCAACGATCGGGACCTCAACTTTCCACATCCTCCAACTGGTATGTCAATGTGGATGTGCCTGGTAGAGCATGAATTTGATGTTGCTGTAATGTGACCTTACTGCTACGTACATTATTGTTGCAGGTAAATATTATCTAGGAGATAAGGGATACCCTGATCGTAGTGGGTTAATGACACCCCACACTAGAGTCAAATATCACCAATCGGAATTTAGAGCAGAACAACCATATGGTAGAAAATAATTGTTCAACAGAGTGCACTCCTCTTTAAGATAAGCTATTGAAAGATCATTTCCTCAAGGCAAGATGGTAGATCCTGAGGAAAGTCCCTAGTTATCCGATGTTAAAGCAAATTAAAATTGTGAACGCCTACTTTGCTATGCACAATTTCATCAAATTAAGTGCATTTGGTGACCCATGCTTCTCAATGGTTGGTTTCTGCTCCCAATTTCATACCTGAATGTGAAGACTTGGATGAAACTGAAATATCAGGTTCAAGGTTATCAACTTTTTTTTTTGATAATTTGGGCATAAAGCCATTTTATTAAGTTCCTGGTAAACCAGGTGGATGAGCATAGTTTAGGCCTCATTAAAACCTCTCAAGGTAAAACCAAGAGAGGAAAAAGAGTACCCAGACCCATCCGGTTACATGCCTAGAATCAAACTACCAACCAGTTCGTACATCATTTCCAAAACATACAAATCCAAACTAGCAAGTATAGAGTCAAAATCAAAGCAGCCCCTAAGTTATCCTTAGGCTATTACAGATAATCCTTTAGAGATCTTAATTCCATAAAACTGGCGCAAGGAAGGGGGAGGTCCTTCCACCATATTTTGTCCATCTCCAAATACCAAGCTTTGTCTTTAAATGTCCGGGGAATGTTCAACGTTTCATTGTGAAATATTACTTCATTCCGATGCATCCAAAATGTTAAATCCCATAACACAATGTAGATCTCCACACCCGCTTAGCCTTCTGGCTTAGCGAAACAGAAAACCAATCAGCATATATCTCAGGCGCCCTTGGCTTGAACGCGAATGAAATACCCCAAACCTTGATATATTGTTTAAATACTAAACTGTGATATTTAAAGGCTAAAAAGTGCCTTAGAAACATCAGTGTACAATTTAAACCATGGTGAAAACAATAAGTACCATAAATACAGTTTGAGCAAAAACATGCTCTAAGCTTGGAGTGAACTTGGTTGGGACCCAAAGAGCCTACCAAGACTTAGTGATATTCAATTATGATTTAATAAGGCTAAATAAGTCCTTAGGTAACCTTGTTAGACGATTATTAAACCAAACAAAACACAAATAAATACCTTAAAGTCAATATGGGCAAAAATGTGCTCTAAGCTTGGGATAAATTTGTATAAGACCTAAAGGTCATATCTATACCTTAATTATGTGTTAATGAACATATTAAATCAATTAATAAAGAAAACCAAGCTTGAAAACAAGTTAAAACACAAAATGTGCTTTAAGGAGCCTTAAAGCACATTTTTGAAAAATTGTCTTGTAAATGAGTTTTGAGTGGCTAAATGACCATCATTACTCTTTAGTTAACATGTGTACTACTTAGTATCACATTAGGAAGTCTAAATCAATGGGAAATCAAAAATTTCACAAATATGTGCCTTAGTTTGTGAATAGTAACTAAATTGTACTAGTTTATAACATAAGTCAATATAAGTTGTCTTGTTGGTCAACAAAGACCATGACTTGGCCTAAAACACTAAGGGGGCCGGTTTCCATGGGTGACTCACCACACCTACACAAATAAATGAGTTAACTAAATGATAAAGCAAAAGTTACTATTTACTTTTAGCATAAATATCTCCAAAAGCAAGCTTCCTTCTCATTCTCTTCTTTCCTTCTTCATTTCCCACGGTCTCCAATCTTCTTCTCCCTTCTCCTTCGGTAATGCTACAGCACATGCACCATCTTCAAGCTTTGAACCCTTATATCTCCTAGCTCCCTTGGCCAAATCAAAAACTAAGACCACCATTCTCTTAGTTTAGTCAAGCTCTACAATCTTGTCTTTTCAAATCTTCAAAAGCTCCATTTCGGTGCCATGGAGATTCACCATTGAAGGAGCTTGAGCTCATATTTTCATGTCTTGCCATTCTTCTTTGCTTCAAGGTAAGGAAAACCAAAGAAAAACAACATTTCCCCTTGTTTTTGTATATGTCCGAAAATCGCCATGGATGGTGTCTTCTCTTGTTTTTCCATGGCTCCATTTCAATCTTCAAAGGACAAGGAGGAGTTCTCTTGATGCTTATTCAAGCTCTCTTTTTATTCCGAGGTGAAACAACTATCCTAATGTGTTAAGACAATATATAAACCTAGGGTTTGTAAATAAGTTTAAGCATGAAGCTTGAGTGCTCATTGGTTTTACTTGTGTATTGATTAGAAAATTGACAAGTAACCAAGTCCTCTTGCCGATTTCCAAACAAGGAAGAACAAGAGTGTTCAAGTAAAAATCTTGAAGAAAAGAGGTAAATGTGCTAACCTAATGTAATTTAATTCCTAAGGAAAAATGAGCTTGTATTGCTTAATAAAATACCTAAGGAGCCAATGGCGAATGAGCTAGTAAAGTACTCATAAGGAGGTTGTTAAAGGCATATGAGGTGTTGTGTGTATTTGCAGGTCAAAGGCAATATATATGTGGGAAATTCAGTGTTTAAGTTTAATGCAATTTAAGGGCCTAAGAGCCATGCAATTTAAGGGCCTAAGAGCCAAGCAATTTAAGATTATGCACTATATTGTTATGTAGTGTAGTTTAAGGGTTTTGTTGTGTATAAAGAACATTCTTTGTGAAGATAAATGTCTTGGATGGGTGAAGGAGGAAAACAATATGTTTATGTGTAAGGAATGTGTATTAAGTGATTAAGTGTTTTTGGTGGTGAAAAGGTGAAAACCTAAGTGTTTGGTGTAAGAAGATACAAGAGAAACTATGTCAACATTTGGTTAATGAACAAGGAGTTTTAGGTATTCAAAATGATGTTTGGTGACCTAGGTTGAACTAGGAATGATTAAGGTTTAAATTGGTGAAAGAAGGTGAAATAAGGTCTTCTTAGGTGTTAAAATACCTTGGGTGTTATCTTGGAGGATTTAGAATGCAAATGAGAGTTAGGATGTTTCAAGCCATGGTGAGATTGTGTTAAGGATTTATACAAGTTTTGGTACCAATGGGGAAGTAAGGTGTTGTAAGGAAGATGTGTGAATTTGTGGAGAAAATTCTTGGAAGAACATAAAGTGTTTAGTGGGCTAAATAATGTGTGGGAACATGTTATAAACCTAAGGGGGAAATACTATAAGTTGGCCATTTTGGCAAGAAATGAGTAAGTGTTTAAGGGAGTAGAAAATAAGGTTATTGGCACGTCCGAACTTCCGTCCGAACATGGACGTTCGGACATGCCCTGTTGCGCGTAAGTTTTTGAGCTTCGACCAGTGTCCGAACTACCGTCCAAATTTGGAAGTTCGGACACACCTATCTCTATTTTCTGGTTTGGCCTCGAACAGTGTCCAAACTTGGGAAGTCCGGACACAAGTTCGGACAAGGCGCTGTTTTGACCAAAAACTGTTTAAGGTTAGAAAATGATATCTAATGATGGGGATTGATAAGTAATGATGTTATGAGATTGTTAAGGACGTAAGTGAGTTATAATGACAATTTAGTGGGTGAAAAGTTGTGTTAAAATGTAAAAGTAAAACAAGTTAAAAATATGAAATTATTTAACTGTTTAACGGGAGTAAGTCATGAGCATTAGACTTTAAACAAACAAGTTACCCCGGTGTTAATGAAAGTAAATGTAATGTTATCAGTTGTTCAAAGATGTTACGAGGAACATGTGATGGCACGTTAGAGTGAAACCCCGGTGACAGGTATGGTTTTCTTGCAACCTGTGTCCTACCGGATTACACCGGCTTGTATGCCAATGTGTTTTTCTGTATGTTTGCCACGTTATAAGATAATTCATGAAACGAGTTTACGATCGTTATTGTTGTTGAGTGTTGCGTACCGATACCGGTAACCTCGAATGCGCGTGAAAGGCTAGTTAATCATTATTAGGTAAACGTAAGAGAACGGTATCCGGTAATAACGTTTCCAACCTAAGGAACGTTCTAACCACGGCTATGCGTGAGTTAGTTATGTGTTTGTTTGTGCGTGTTAATATGTTCACTTCTCTGTGTGTGGCTAACTAGACTTAACCACCTGATTGTGAAATAATGTACTAAGTCCAATAATGAGACTTCTAATAAGTGCTAACCGGGGAGTAAGGAGTCCGGTAGTTCCGGCCACGCGTGTGAGTATGGGGGTCGTTGTCATATCAGGTTGATCCTCTCTGTATGTTATGGTTGTTTTCCTTTTTGGGTTTCCAACCTTCCCTTTAGTTTAACCAAGGCTATTTTACTGACTCACGTCGGGCCACAGGGGCATACTATGTTTGTTCGGTGTGCTTGGATTACTATATCCGACGCACCTTGGTGTTAAGTTATCCGTTCATTTAACGAGACGGTAACGAGTTATGTAACAAGCTTATCATGAGTTTGGCAACATTCTCTAGCTCTACAAGTGAACTGACTATGTTAGGGCCGGTTCGTAAAGGGAACCATTCCCGTTATGTTATGTATTAGTTGTGCTGCAATTCTTATTGCGATGTGATGTTATATGTTGTTAAGATGTGGTGTATGTGGATCATGGATATGAATTCCAGTTTATTGTAAGAGGCGTTTAAGGATAACCCGATTGGTGGGTAAGTGTCGTCTATTAAGGAAATAGCTCCATTAAAGGAGAAACACTCTAGGGGTTAAAGATCACAATGAGTGATTTATTAAGTGTAGATGTGTTGGCTGTTTTATTGAGCCATTGTTGTGCAGTGTAATGTGTTGTGTATTTGTAGTTTACGTGCATGATTTAAATATAATCAACAGCATGCTTAGACGACAAATAGTTGTGCGTGGCCCGGTAGCATGCGGGCTGCGGGATTACCATACCAGCAAAGGTGCTGAGCCCCTGGGGGGGCACCCTTTCTCTTCTTTTTCCTATTTCAGGTACAAGGAGCTGGAAGCCGTTCGAGAGTAGGACGGGGTAGTCGTTTGTACATGGGTAGCCATTTAAACTGTTTACGTATCGTAGGTGTAGTAAGCCCGAAATTATATCGGCATCAGTTTGTAAATACTCGGTACAGTTGGAAGGCTTATGTATGTTGGTTGTTGTTAATGAAAAGGTATAGTAATGTACAGTTGCTCGGGAATCTAGTCCATCAGACCGATACAGTGTATATGTAATAGCCTTGTTAGCCACGTGGGTGGTTAACGGCGTGTAACACCAACGAGTTAAGTAATGTGATGAAGTAGGTTTTCCGCTGCAGTTAGTTGATAGTGTGTTGTTGTTTGGATGGGGTGTTACAGCGAACGACAAATTCCACCAAGTGAGGATGTCGTTCCAAAATCCACTTATGCGCTGACATAGAAAGAGGACATGCTCAATAGTCCATCCTCCTGTTACACCACGGGCACAAACTTTGTCCTAGGGGACATTATTTCGTTCAAACAACAGTTCCCTTGTAACAAGCCTTCTAACCACAGTGAACCATAAGATTAGTTTGACCCGAGGTTCGCATACACCCTTCCATATATGCTTGAATTCGATTTCAGAACTTGCACTGAGAGCCGAGCTATTCTCCACGTTATACCAATTAGTAATATCTTTAGTTATGGACCACTTACCATCAAATTTCCATTCGCATTCATCAGGATCCTCTACGGGGGAGGGAACCATCGCCAGTGCTTCAACCATTTGTTTCACCATGTCTTCTTCATATGCAAACAGGGCACGCCTCCACTGAAACGACTAGACCCAGTCGTCATTCTCCCTTCAGCCCATGACAGCCACCGATTCATTTTGCAGCAGATTGAGATTAAATAATCAGGGGAATACGTCTTTCAGTACACCTGCCAGTGCCCACTTATCGTGCCAGAACAGCACGTCACGCCCTGATTATACCTTAGTTTGAATCTTCGAATTCAAAATTTGCTTTATTGTCGGTTCACCATCAGTGGCGCTAACAATCGAGGACCAGACGCCTTTGATTTGTGATTCCTTTCACCTTTTTCACCTGTTGTTTAGCGTCCCGGAGTTCATAGATTGAACGCGTCACTCTCTTCCACAATGGCCTACTATTTCTTACAAAATTATAACGCCATTTCGACGAGAAGGCCAGGTTCTTGATCTATAAATTCATGAACCCAAGCCCACCGGCCTCTTTCAGTTTCGCCATCCTAGACCATAACACACTGGATAGAAATTTGACATTCCTTTTACCCCAAAAGAACTGCCTTTGTAAGGGGATTAGCTTTCTCCGCACTTTCACCGGGATCACAAATAAACTCGCATAATATAGGGGAAGAGATTCAAGGACTGAGAGAATGAGGACTGATCTTCCTGCCTTCGAGAGACACGACGCCTTCCACGCCAATAATTTTTGTTCAACCTTGTGAATTACCGGATCCCATGTTTTTATTCTCCTCATATTCGCACCAAGTGGGACGCCCAGAGATGTAGTGGGAAGCGGGCCTATATTACAATTAAAAGGATTTAACCAGTTGGGCCTCTTCATCATTTGTATTCACACAAAAGCCCATGGACTTATCTAAGTTTACAAGCAGGCCATTCATTGTTGTAAAGAGCACGAGAATCCTTTGCAACTGAATTAGTTCCTCTTTCTTATCTCGCTGAACAACATTACGTCATCCGCAAATTTTAAATGAGTAACTCTTACTTGCCTCGATCCCACTCTTAAGCCCGAGAATATATGTTGTTCAACAGCTCCCTGAATTAACCAGTTTAGAATCTCAACTGTAATGACAAAGAGGGAGGGGGACAATGGGTCGCCTTGTCTAAGACCCCGAGAATGAGAGAATGGCTTAGTAGGTGATCCATTTACTAGTAAGGAGATCCTAGGAGTCGTTATGCACTTTTTTATCCATGCGCGCCAAGTGTTACCAAACCCCATGTGATCTAGCATCATATCCAAGAAGTCCCATGAGACACAATTGTACGCCTTTTTCAAATCGATTTTTAGTAATAACCCTTTCTTTCTCGTCTTCCTTAGTCATGCTATCACCTCATTTGCAATAAACGGTCCTTCCAAAATGTTTATACCCTTCACAAATCCCGATTGTGTTTCACCAATGATCTTGGGCATAAGAGGCCTTAAACGGTTACAGAGCAACTTTGCAATAATTTTATAAATACACCCCACCATGCTTATCGGGCGGTAGTCCTCCAACCTCACAGCTTCCACTGTTTCGGGATCAGCAATCCAAGTGGTATTTTCCCTTGATAAGTGCGAAACATATAGACTTTTAGGGTTTAAATACCTTATAACTTGCAACACTTTAGGCAATGTTTCCCACTTGCTATGTGAATTTTCTTGGATTTATGTTTTGATATGAACTGATATATTTTATGTATGAAATGCAGAAAAGGTCTTTGAATCACATAGTACACTTCACAAGCTTCGCAACGCAACAAACGGGGATCAAATCGGGGCTCAAATGAAGATTTTAGAGGCAAAACAATTCTCGTCTAAACTTGTGTCCGGACATACAGGTCCGGACGCAACACGTGGAAGCATCCTCCACACAGCGTCGACATGTCCAAACCTGCAGGTCCGGACGCTGGTTCGGACATGTCGGTAAATTCAGCGTACAGGAGCCAATCGACATGGTATGAAAGGATAAAATTATTTTATCCTTTCACACACCTCTTCCACCAACTTACCCTTCCTTTTTACCCCAATATCACTATAAATACACCTATAACCCTCCATTAAAATACACACCATTCACTACCACATTACATATCAAATTCTTCCTCCATTTTCCACACTCCATTCACCTAGATATTAGACATCCATCTCACCCCATTATCATCCACAAAGACCACTACGTTGTTATTCTGTCCAACCTCTAACCAACATATTACCAGTTAATATGTCAGGCTAAAGAGGATATACTCTGGGTGAAGGTTAATTTATAGTTTGTTTAATTATGTAATTATGTTTTTACCGGTTTAATTTAAATACAATTTGTTACGATTAAAGCTCATCTCTCGCCTTTTTAATAAATTTCATGAATTTATTAAAATGCTTTACTAAATCTATTTTGATCAGATCCGTGATAAATAGACAGGTTAATTAAGCCGTAAATCTGTAGAAAGCTTATTATGATTTAATAAGTTAGTATTTTCAGACGCAAATATAATTTCTCATACTTAATCCGTTTACATGGGTTTTGCTCGAATCTGGATTAGACCGAGCATGTTCTGGTAAACGAGTTCTTTTGAGTCTATGATTTAGTCCTTAAGATAATAACAGGAATTTTGCCAAACTATCACAATAAAACTGGTAGACATAGCATAAAAGAGCAGACTATATAAACCTAAACCCAGAGTCCCGTTTAATTTACCTTTTACTCAGTTTATTTTATCTCTCCTTTTTATTTATAAAAACAAGTCAATTAATCCCCCCTTTTTGTGACACCACTTAGGAATTAGACAATTCCCCTTTAGTCCCACAGTTCGATATCCGGTCGCCTTCACTTTACTATACTACTGCGACCGGGATTTGTTTGCAGCCCGTAAGGTATTTTGAGTTTTTAATTTCTTTTTCATTTGTTTTAAAAACACCAGTTCCAACCACTCACATTATCCTGTCTGCACCCCTCTTTCCAGCTTACACATGGTGAAAAATATTTGAACATCCGTCACAATATCAGCCCCAATTACATGCCACATTCTTTTAATGAATCTCATGTTGTATCCGTCAAAACCCGGAGCTTTTGAGCCATCACACTGGCCAACTACTTCCTTGATTTCTGCCACGGTGGGTATTCTTTCCATCTGTCTTGCCTCCTCGAGAGACAGTGTCGGATGAACTACCGACGGGAAGACCACACGCAGTATTATAACCACACAGTATAGACCTTGATAAAATTCAATAATAAGGGTTTTGATTTCACATGGATCAGTGAGTATACCTTTCTCCGTCAATAAACATGTAACAAGCTTTTTCCTCCGATTCATGGTTGCTCTCCTGTGGAAATAACGAGTGTTTCCATCCACTTCTCTTAGATATCTGTCTCTGGACAATTACCGCCAGTGAATTGCATGGTCTCTTTCCGCCTTGTCTAGATTCAACATGGCTCGTGCTCTCTCAGATTTGAGTTGAGGGGTAATAACATTTTCCTCACATTCCTTTTCAATCTTCTTTAACTCCTCCTTTATGTTTATAATTTTCTAATTGAGCTCTCCAAAAACCTCTTTATTCCATTTTTTTGGGTCCTTTCAGTCTCTTCAATTACTCAATGTTGACCCATATGATGTCCTCCCCCATTCGGTTCTAATCAACTGCTCAAACCCCGGATGCTCCAACCAAGAGTCCATAGACCTGAATGGCTTAGGACCCCAGTTAACCTTCTCCAAGTTTATCATAATGAGTCTATGATCCGAGATTGACCACTCGTTAGACTGCACTCTAACATCTGTATATTGTGCTAGCCATTCATGTGTGGCAAAAACTCTATCGATTTTACTCATTGATTCACCCCGTCTCCATGTAAAAGAGGCGTCTTGTAGTTGGACTTCAATCAATTGCATATTATCTATCAAATCTTTGAAATCCTTCATACCCCTGGAGTAGTGATGCAACTCGGCCGGTTTTTGTTCTGTGGGGCTCAGCACCTCATTGAAATCGCCCAGAATCAACACTTCCGGTAGCCACGATTCTCTTGCTTCATGTATCTCGTCAAACATGTTTCTTCTGGCCAGAGCATCGCATGGCGCATACACTATCACTATGGTAGTGATAATTCCTTCTTCGCGATCCTAAACTACCATCATCATCCATCTCTAACTCTTCTCAATCTTTTGAACATCTATCTCCTCTTCATCCCATAACACAACTATCCCCCCGGATCTCCCTTGGCTTGGTATTTCATCCCATGATAAACTAGCTTTTTTTCTTCCCCAAAAAGGTGGTATTTTATTTGCTGTCGATCCACTACTATGAGTTTCCACTAATCCCAGTATGGATATTCGCAAACTTCTTACCTCTTGCCTTACCTTCCTCTGTTTATCTTTCGATCCCATCCCCCTTATGTTTTGGAACCCTATGATCACCATTGATTACTTGGTTGTAAAAGGTTGGAGTTGACTTACAATGATTTCCTTTTTCTACTTTGGTTCTGAAACTTGGCCCCCTAGTTGTAGCAGTAAGTTCATACATTCATTAGCCTCTTCCTCCACGTATACTATTCTCCCGTTTTCGTCTCTCGCTGATTTCCCTTTTTTTCTCCTGACAAGTAGGTGTGGAGTTACGGAATAAGTCCATGAACAAGCTTATTCCTTCCTTTACTTTAGGTAACCTTTCCGCTGATCTGGACATTAGGGTTTTTGGTGTGGAATATTGAATTGCTTTCTGCCCCTGCTACTATAGTTTTTATCGTCTTCATTCTGCATGTGGATAGCCTGCGTCTCGGGATCCATCATCCCAATACTCTCCCCTTGTGGCGATTGCACTTTTTCCCCAGCCTCGGGGACTGTATTACTCGAGTTAATATCATGTCGCTCTCTTACTTCGGGAATTGTGGCTCTTACTTTTTCGAGTGACTGATATTGTAGAGACGCACCTTTCTCTAAAGTAGCCGAAATACCTTCCGCCCCAATAATTTCCCCCGCCCTCATAAATATTTCTTCCTCCTTTTTCTCGGGTTCCAGGCCATCGTTTGCCTGCTCATTGTCTTTCTCTTCCTCGAGCATGTGGTTGTTGGGCATCTGTGCCAATATTCTCATATTCTCGGTACCTTCCTAATCGAATGATTGGGAAACATCATTGTGTACTGCTTTACTGTCATCGTCATGTTTGTGGCCCACCTGTTGCCCCACCGTTTCAGTTCTAACATAACTCCCTTGGCCTTCTTGCTTCCCTATGGACTCTTGTGACTGATTCTGCCCTTGAGCGGCAACACTAACCTGTTGACCATTGACTTTATCTACAGTCTAGTCTACCATTTGAATAATGCTTTCCGATTGGTTGGCATTCTTAGTCCCTGGATGTATGACTTCTACTATGCTTACTGGAAAATTAGTACCTTCTACCGTGACCATGATTTTCCAGTTGATTGTTTGTAGCGTTGAGGTTTCTATTTGGAGGCGGATCTCAGCATTTTCAACAAATTTATTCTCATCTTCTTCAATCTTCACCACTTCCCCTACAGTTTGGGCGATTTTCCGGATGTTTGCCTTGTTTCAAGCATGCAATGGAACTCCACGAATTACTATCCATGCCTTACATTTTTCCACTTGGTCCTCTGTTGTCCACTTTTGTATTTGCATGCCCTGAAACTCCTCAATATTTGCTTCAGCCCTTCTCAATATCTCTTCTACTTCTTGGATAGAGTTAAAGACTAGGAGAAATTTCCTACTTGAGAATGCTAGCAACCCCATGGCCTGTTGCGCTGACTTTTCTTCATCGAGAGTTACAACTATGCATTTTTCCACGCATTATTTCATGCCCTTATTAGATTTGATATCAACGGACAATCTTGACGTTGCATGGCTCCTACTCTTCTGACAGCCTCAAGCAATAGGAAGCATTCTAGCTAGCAATTTCCATGCAAACATTTTAACCCGATTGGGAAGATCAACCTTTCAAATGTTATGAATTGCTTTACCCAGCATACCTGAGCCTCAGATCCCCCCTAGCCCCCCCCCCCCCCCCCCCCAAAATTTTTTGAAAATTTGTAAAATGCTTTTGTATTTTTAGAAAAATGCTCTTATGTATTTTTAGAAAAATGTAACATAATATAATGTTTTAAAAATAACAATGTCAAAAAAAAATTTTAGTCCCCCTAAACAAAATTTTTGGATCCACCACTGCTGAGCCTGAAGGCTCTGAATGCAACCTCAAGGACCAAATAAAATGATATGCAGATTTTACTGTAAAACGACCCGTCTTGTTTGGCCCCCATAGCCAACCGTCTAACCCACTCTCAGGCAAAGCCGTGGCAAGAATAATCTCCGCATCATTAGGAGGAAATCATTCCCTAACAAGATCTGTACGCCATGATCTATTCTGGTGATTAATCAAACATAAACAAAACCAAGATTCCTTACATCCACTGGAAGACAACTAGAAGATGATCTCCCTCCTGGTTTTGCTACTAGCCAAGCACGTCAAACAGGGCTTGGCCTCAAACAAATTTCCATTCGAATAATCCCTTGCACACAAAACTTGTGCCATAAGAGAATTTGGTGAAACTAACAGACACCAGTATTGTTTCATTAGAAGTGCATCATTGAAATCACCCAAATCCCTAAACCTCAACCCCCTTTCACGTTGACTTTTGGCACATTTTAGACCAACTCCTCCAATGAAGGCATCGTCGGATTATGCCCAACATAAACACTTGCCTATGACTATGCCCAATATTGGTTGGAAAGCCTATAACCAAAATCCCTAACCACCCTTGTCCCAAAATAGCTAATAATATCTCTACGAACACCACATGGAACCTTAGAGGAAAACATAATACATGACTTTTGAAAATTAATACACTGTCCTGATGCACTCAGAAAATCCTCAACAATCTCATACATAACCTGAGCATTTGACAATCCAACATAGTAAATCCTTTCGATGATCCTATATCAGACGCTAGACGAAGTGTAGATGAGAGGACCGCCATACAACATATAAACAGATAGGGTGAAAGTGGATCACCCAGCCTTAAACCCGGCCTTGGATAGACTGTGTGACTAGAAAACCCAATGATAAGAACAGCCTTGGAGGCAGAAGTAAAAAACTTCTCAACCAAACTAACCCAACGAGATTGGAAGCCCATACTTCTTAAAACTGCTAATAAAAAACACCATTCAACCATTTTGAATGCTTTGGACATATCAACTTTAAAACCAAAATGCCCTTTAGAAACAGCCCTAGACAGACGTATACCATGCAAGACTTCATGAGCAACAACTACATTATCAGTTATTAATCTATCCTTAACAAAAGCAGTCTGATCTTCACTAATTACATGAGACATTGCTTCCCTCGCCCGGTTAACCAAAACCTTTGCAATAACATGACACAAAGAGATTGGTTGAAAATCAGCCAACAGAAGACACTCCCTTTTTCTTAGGAATCAGTATAATATGTGTATGATTGATAACAGGAGGTAAAGCAGTCATATTTAGGAAACTAAGAACCAATTGCATGAAATCAAATTCAATTAGGGGTGGCAATTTCAACAAGACCCTACCAACACGAACCCGACACGAAGTTAGCGCGTTTGGGTTTTAAAATTTGACACGATTAAATAAACGGGTCAACCCGAACACGACTCGTTTAATAACCGTGTTGGGTTTGGGTTTAGCATATATAACCCGCTAACCCGTTTAAATAATTTATATTAAATAGATATATATTATAAATTATAGATTAATTATTTTTATTAATTTTTAATATAAATATAAGATATACAAATATTAAAAATTAAGTATTTTAATTTAAAGTAAAGTTAATAATATCATATAATGGAAAAAATAATGTTAATTAGTCAAATTATTTTCTTATATATAACTAAACAAATTAGGTTTGAGTTTAATATATGCGTATTTGAGTTTCAAATTTGGACACGATTAATTAATTGGGTTGGACGAGTCAACCCATTTAATAAACAGGTCAATCCATTTAATAAACGGGTTGGGTTTGAGTTTCATATTTGGACATGATTAATTAAATGGGTTGGGTCAGGTCAGCCCTTTTAATAAACGGGTTGGGTTTGGGTTTAGCCTAACACGACCCGCGAACCTGTTTTACCACCCCTAGATTCAACAATATCCTAAAAGAGTGTAAGAAGGTACCATTCACTCCATCTGACCGTGGTGCTTGGTTATGATTAATTTCCTTTAAGCCTGCAAGCACCTCATCTAATGTGTAGGGGTCGCCCATTGAGTCATGAAGAGCTACAGGAACTATACCTTCGACACACGCAAGTAGGTGAGGATTTGGTTCAGGGGAAGTATGTTACTGAGTAGGATTTGGACAATCTTTTTTACTTGTATAAGCTATAATAATATAGTTTTAATATATTAATCATCATTTTTTCCCTATGACTATATTTAGTATGGTTATCATAAAATTCTAATCAAATTATAAAGTGATACTTCAGTCAGTAACGTTTCTTCATCTCCTAATAGAACTTTTCATTCTTCTTTTTTAACCACACCTTAACTTTTTCTAAAGTATTTTATCAGTGACTTTTTTCTAAAACTTCATTTGTCACTATTATATTAATTTTTTGTTTTGGCTGCTACGTTTGTTTAACTATTTATGATTATAATCATTATCCATGTTAACTAATATAAATTTTAGTGAACAGTACTGAAGAGGGGCAAATATGGTCAAGAGATATGAAGGAATCCCACGCTTAGAAGGAGCAACGAAGGAACACATAACGACCGATCAGTCATGACCGGACGCAAGCTATGGTGCAAGTATGAAAAAACGACCGGTCGTTTGTGACCGGTCGCAACAAATACAAAATAAGCATGTATAACGACCGGTCGCCTGTGACCGGTCACTAAGGTCACGAAGTAAGTGTAAAACAGCAACCGGTCGCCTGTGACCGGTCGCTAAGGTCACAAAGTATAAAATAGCGACCGGTCGTTAGTAACCGGTCAAGTAATTAAGAAGCGTAAATAGCGACCGGGCGTCTGTGCTCAGTCAGATAGTTAGGGGATATAGGAATTAAGGTAGTACACTTATATAAAATGATTAGAATGACAGTCTGGCAGGATAACGACAGGCTGGCAAGCCTAGGAGTCCTGGGAAATTGCTATAAATAGGGGATCACCCCCTTGGAATAAAGGACGCGATGAGAACTTTTAGAACCTCTTTTTTTCTCTGTTGCTACTCTCTTTTGCTGTTATGAAAACCCTCTCTAGTATCTGATTTCTTCCCTTTTCATTTGTCACTTTTAGAACAATTTCTGATCTGGCTAATAATACATGCTTCAACAAGAGTAAAGGCATAATAAGAACAACCCGATTCTGGGCAACTTTGATGAAGATTTTTCACTTCTGTCTTTAAAAGCTGCTTAATTCATTTGTTTTACCAATATCCAAAACAAAATACCTCTCATATGATTTTACATTTTGCTGTTTATTCTTCCCAGATTGAGCTTTATAGTTGTTGCCCTGTCAAGCTGACTTCAGCAGTATTTTCACCCTTTTTACCATTTTGCAAATCTATTTTAGCAAATATATAGCTCCCAAATTAAACCCTTTTGTTTTACTGATTTAATTCAAAGTTTTTTACACTGCATAAATACACTGATTATCCCTTCTTCTTGATGTTTTTGTCTCTGGTGTTCAAGTAGTTTTTAAGTTGGCAATTATAAACTACTATCTGTACTCCCCTTTATGTATCTGAGCCTGCATTTCTTGCTCATATTTGGTAGCAAAAATCATTTTTGAAGGCAAAACCTACTGATAATGACCTAAGATATAAAGTAAGAATCTGCTTATGCGATAAAAATCCTCCTTTGTTGATATCTTCCTGCTGTGCTTATTACAAATTTTGTCCAACCTATATGTTTTGGCTGATTACTCAAACTTTACATACAGATCATCAAATTGTCCACAGCATTTCAAGAGCTGTTTTTAGAAACCGTATAGTATTAGTTTTTGCAATTCCTTTCTAAGGGTAAGCGGTTAATACTCTGTCGAAGGTCCAATTGCGTATAAGGTTGTTGAAGAATCGATTCATTATCTCGACAAGATTGTTGATCTTGGTCATTACTTTGTATATTTCGGTTTTGACCTTTGATAACACTGTGATTATCACTCATGACCGAAAATATGAAACATCACCTTCTCTTCAATTCCCTACCAGCTGTTTTAAATTCATAGAAAAATAAATGCATATTTTGTTTACTTGCACTATTTCATTACTCACTATATGAACTGCTTCACAGACATTTTGTTTCTGTTTCATTTATATACATGATCTACTTCTTCCCTACTACTAGTTTATTCTCTTTTGAGACTGCTTAAAAATGCATTAGTGATCAGTTTGCAATATCTCGTGAGTCCTTTGAAATTCGGCTTTACAACTCCGGTTTTCATTTTTTCTGTTTTTGCTAGTTTCCTTTACCATGCTATGCCTTGACCTTTGGTCAAGCAACTTAGTTTCTAACAATTTTGGCTTAAAAAGAATCTACCATCTAAGAAAGTCCAAAGCAAGGGACTACAACCTGGAACTATGGATAGTTTTGGAATGCTTGCTCTATACAAGTCAGAGACCAAGAGAAATGCAAGATATCAAAGAAGGTTGTGAGGACAGTTCAAAGAGCTGCATGATAACAAAGGCAGTACCGCAAAGACGAGAACAGAGGCACCACAAGAGAGGAGCCCGAAATGCAAGCTTGATTTCAATAACAAATCCTTTCTACTCAAGGATTCAAGGTACGGTTCTAAACCTAAATCAAGCTCAAGACAATCATGAAAAGTAAAGAGTCAGTAGAGGATGAGCTAGAGGTTCGTAAGTTGCCTTTTCGTCTGAATTGATGGTATAGTTATGCTGGCTTAAATTACTTATCGATAGTTTTACCCTTGCTTTATGCTCTGATTCTACCAATAATTTACGCTGCTACTGATGAAGATAAACAAGAACAATCTGAAATAGATTTTAACTCAGTTTTTCTATCTTGCTGTATGTTTTAGCAGCTGAAGCGCATGAACTATTAAAATTGTTGCAATTCCTTCCTTTGCCAAAAGATTCGCTAGAATAGAAAACATTGATGTCATACTTTCTATGCTCTGTAATCGCTTCAAAATATCAGTTGTCATACCATGCTATGTTTGATAGTTTTGAACAACGACAAAATTGTGAGGCGGTCTGCGTTCTTTAACATTATCCCATGCTGAATTCTATACACAATATAAGCAGATTCACTTGTATTCATCAAATTCTTTGAACAGATTGTTTATATTCATCCTGCTTCTATCTGTTGGCCAAACTTCAGTTATAAAACATCATACGCTAGTTAAAATCTTAAGGTAGTGCCCGATGATGAGCAGTTCTTTCTTGCTTTTAAATAGACTGCTACTGTCAAACACATTGTGGCTTTCTTGGATAAACATTTTGTTATCGTTTCCGTAAAAAAAATTCTCTTACTAAGGACTTACTCATCTGTCCAGTAAGTTATTTGGTATTTGCCCCTATTTTTTCTGTTGTTTAACTTGAATATTGCTCAAACTGCTCGAGATCATAGGTGTTAAGAATGGTCATTCTTCCTCTACTGAAGATTACCTTTGCAATTTAGTAGATTTTTTGCTCCATCATATCTAAGCGTTATTGTTGTTGCATAGTTTCAGCAATTTTTAATTTTTTAAGCTAGCAGTTCTCTCCAACCAAGAATGGTATCTTCCTGACAGATACTATTTGTTGTTTATTATGCTGCTGCTATCACCACATATTGGATGGACTCATGGTTTAACTTCGCTTTGTTTGCCTCTGTTTGACATATGAAAATTTGACAATATCAGGATTTAATAAATCCAATATGTTTTTGTATTAACAGTAAGGGAATGGTGTCATACCAAGATCGTTAATTGCTTCCGGCGTTATTCATGTCAGTTTACAAAACACCTGAAACTTGTTATGAGCAATCCTGACTTTGGTTTCTCGTTTAGAGCACACTTTTGCTTATTCGTTGCTTGCTGATTGGGGAAGCTAAACATGCATCTGTTTCATGTCAGAATCAGCAATCCTTTTGCTGCTGCTTACTGATCTAAAAGAGGGCTAGCGCCATATCTCTACACTCTAAAATCGCAGATGTTGCATGATAAGATTTTAATAGTTTTTCGCATAAGTAACTGCACTAGTCTATACTTGATTGTGAGCTGGTAAATGACTCATATCACTAACATCCTTTTTACATATCTCCTGACATGCTGAAATCTATCAAGGTCAGTCGCTACGAAGCAGTTATTTTCTAGCTAGAACATGATTATAGTATACTCATAAATTGCAAGATTATTTAATATCCTCATTTGTTGCCAATCGCTCGAAAGTACTAACAAAATTTTGAGGAAACCACATGTACTTGTACCAGGGGATTGATCACCCCTTGAAGTATTCAAGGAAAGTATGAAAGAAGAAGGCCATAGAGCCGCCTTGAGCTAACACCCACGTCTGACGGAGTTGCCAAGAAATTCACAAATAACTTTATGTCAGCAAAATTTCAAGAGTATCGTCAAAATCAGTGGCGCTTTCATAGGCCCACTGGTAAAAGAAACACCCGGGCTATGTCCCGCAGAAAGAAACACCCAGGCTATGTCCTGCAGAAAGAAACACCCGGGCTATGTCCCGTAAAAAGAAACACCTTAGCTTGGGTTGTCGCACCCGGTTAAGAGTGAAAGCGCAAAAGAAAACCCATCTCTGGAAACATGAGGAACTCTGGTCGCCTGTAATGGGTGAATCATTAGGTGTGGCGTCCCACACCGTACCTCGATCCAATGCCTTCTAAAAAGAAACACTTTAGAAGGGTATGATCATAAGTACCGTTCTTTGGCTACATAAGCAAAGGTGGGAAAATATATTATCTTTAAACTCCCTTTAAGGGAATTATCATCCTTTGGCCACCATCAAAGATGTATTATCTCAAAATTTTCAAATTTATCAGATGAACTTGTGGGACTTTGATTGTACTAATTATACTAACCCTTTTTTTAAGTTCATTTTTCTTTGTAAAAAACTAAAAGAAAAAGAACTTGTGGGGCTGAGAGAGAAGGGAAGGAACGGAGGATGGAGACAGACGTCGCCCCCAACATACAAAAGACTCGAAGAAGGTCAAAATGTTTCTCAACCAACCACACCGAACACAGGAAGTCCTACTTTTATCAACAGAGCTTCAAAAAGTAGAACTTGTAGGACTGATGAAGAGGGGAAAATATGGTCAAGAGATATGAAGGAATCCCACGCTCAGAAGGAGCAACGAAGGAACACATAACGACCGATCAGTCATGACCGGACGCAAGCTATGGTGCAAGTATGAAGAAACGACCGGTCGTTTGTGACCGGTCGCAACAAATACAAAATAAGCATGAATAACGACCGGTCGCTAAGGTCACGAAGTAAGTGTAAAACAGCGACCGGTCGCTAAGGTCACAAAGTATAAAATAGCGACCGGTCGTTAGTAACCGATCAAGTAATTAAAAAGCTTAAATAGTGACCGGGCGCCTGTGCCCAGTCAGATAGTTAGGGGATATAGGAATTAAGGTAGTACACTTATATAAAAAATTATTAGAATGACAGTCTGGCAGGATAACGACAAACTTGACAAGCCTATGAGTCCTGGGAAATTGCTATAAATAGGGGATCACCCCCTTGGAATAAAGGACGCAATGAGAACTTTTAGAACCTCTCTTTTTCTCTGTTGCTACTCTCTTTTGCTGTTATGAAAACCCTCTCTAGTATCCGATTTCTTCCCTTTTCAAGTACTTTATGCTAATGACAATTATCCAATTCCTATTATTTGTTTGAATAGTTGTATATTGATCTAGATTTAGAATTCAACAGAATGCTTCTAATTAATAATAGTTCAATACGTAGTTGTTATGTATATATAGTATCTTAATCTAGTATTGTAGATTTTGTATATACTTTATATTTAATAATTAATATTTAGCAATATAATTTATTCCTACATTTGTAGTATAAATATTATCCATATCATTCTGTTAAAGTGATAGTCTCAAATTATATATATTCAACCATTATAAAAATACATTTAATGGATTACAGCCGGCTAGTTGATTTTGCCCCATCTTGTACTGCAATTAGCTTTTTTTTAAAGAGCAATTAGCTTTTTTTAGGTAAGAATGCAATTGGCTTTTTGTCTAGTAGCAAAAGTCGAAAACGGTTGGCAAATTATATTATGAAGCACAGAGTCAGAAAATTGTTGTTAACAAAGTTAAGTTATCAAGATTATAAACCTTGAAGCATGCGCTATTGCTGACTAAAATAGTTTTCCTTATGTGAACTTCGCAGAAAAATCATGACACCCCTACGTTTCTTTGACCTTGGATTCCTCTAATCTGGTGTTCATTAACTAATTACGACGTTTCTTTGACCTTGAATTCCTCTAATCTGGTGTTCATTAACTAATTACGTTTATAAATTAGTGTAAAATTTGCATACTTTACAATACGTTTCACTAATCTAAAAAAACTAATAATTATATATATGTAGCATAGAACTATGAAAATGTTGTAAAGCATTCTGAATTTTTTAACAAACCTTTACTACTGAGCAACAATTTTGTGTTAATACAACTTCCGCGGTTCCAACTTCTATGTAAAGGAATAGTTTTTCTATTTCATAGCCACTCTAATACAAATGATAAACTGCTACATATAAAAACTTCTTTGGAAAATTTATATAGGAATTACATGTTCACCTAAACAAAACTAGTATTGCGTTACTCGCTGGACGATGAGAACAGAATCAAATGAAAGTTAATTGTGTTGGTCGACATCGTATACACTATAACATAGGGTCAAATAAGTAACAATTTAAAAACACCATTGAGCATCCATAATAGATTTAATTCACTCTTAACTTTTCGTATTGATTCAACTGTGGTTAATTTCAGCTTTGCTAGCGCTTAGTGATATTATAAATGAACTAGACGAAGAGTGCAAAAAAAAAACAATTCAGTAAACAGAATCCGTGGCATAAGCAAAATTAGTATTGACCAGAAAAAAATGTACATAATTCAGACATAACCTCAATCTTGACTATGAAGAAGCTAAAAGGTAAAATACGTACAAGCAGAGACTGCAGTAGAGTTGGGCATGCCCATTTTATGTTCAACAATAGTCGCAAGACAAATATTCGGACGTTTGGACCTACGATCCAAGTGTTTGAAACAATGTACCAATCTCTACAGCTACCTATGAAGTACTGGGGCAATCATTGAAGAAGGATGAAACGAATCTAATCTTCACATTGGCATATAAAACAGCTATGAATATATATAGGAAGAGCATTTCCAACGAGAAGGAAATGTCTTGACAAACGAAATTCAACCCACCGGCCACGTACTTGAATATGGGACACAAAAAAATCCGACATCTGCCGCTTTACTTACCACGCTGGAGAAAATCAAAACAGAAAACACCTGTATACCTCTTTTCACAAAGCTCAAGCAGGCCCCTCTTCCAGCATGACTCCAACAAATGTTCTAGCACGTAATAAGAGCACTAATTACAGGAGACCTGCGCTTCCAAAGGGGTTGGGGTTGCTTGCTGCCTGAGGATGAGAAACGGGGTTGTTATGAGGAAATGATCCAAAACCAGCATCACCAAATGGGTTGGCCGCTGATACAGCAGGCTGGGGTAGTTGTGGGTGATAAGGCAGAGCCTGGTAAGCACCAAAGGGATTGGCCTGAGGCTGAGACATAGCAGCAGCCATTTGAACTGACGGGGAAGGTGCAATGTTGTTGGACATTGCAAATGGATCTTGTACTTCAAATGGGTTTGGAGCAGGAGCTCCATACACGGGCTGTTGCGGGTTAGCCCTATACGCTGCTTCGTCGTATAAGCTATTCAGAGTTAGAGAGTCCAACCCTCCAGCCTATGTAATTAAACATGTGAAAGGGATGAGTAGATTACCAGATATTTTATCAGCTTTCTCAAGCCATCTAGATGAAGACATTCATTAACAAACCAATAACCAAGTGAAGTTGGTCCGAAAAAAACACCTAACAGAAAGGAACTTTGACAGTTCTTCAGAGACCAAACAGTTCAGGATGAGGTCATGTTCAAGGGGCATTGCAGACTATGAAAAAGTAAAAATCACTTTTCAAGAGAGGTCAAAACAGGCAAGAATCACTCACCAGCTGTCTTTCAACGGGTGAAATGTCATTACTTGGGGTGCTCACTAGTGCCAGTTCCCAACCAGTAGGGTCAAATTCTTTTGTTGTTGTAGTGGCTCCAGAATTTGAAGTTGAAGTGGCATCTAGCAGCATTGAATAAATAACTGAGTTTCTTGCTCTCAATTAGATGTAAGATGCAGGGCAGATAACAGTGCCGAGGGGAACAGATGATAAAAGTCAATACCATTAGAGACTATTGCCAAAGCCAGAGCATTGCTTTCCTCGAAGGTGGAAGGATTAGCTGTCTCAGACAATCCCTGAAAAGCCAGAAGAAGGAAACAAATACACAACATAAAATGAAAAGTTCATATCTCTCATCTGCTTCTCATCCACTAACGGCTTGGATTCCCCTTTTGATATCCTCTACATGATACTTCTTAAAAACAACTTTTTTGGGTGTTTCCTGTACAGCAAAATGGTTTTGTGTGCAGTATTGTTTAGTTTGACCAAATTTTAGCAAGAAGTGCGTACAAACAGCAACTTAACAGTTTCAATCAACCTTCAATTTCATTAAAAATACTATATATCCATATATAAATATTAATATCTTTCTATTACTGTTCACGTTTTGATATGCCAATATTCAAGTGTGCATTATCCGGTCATAACAAGCCATCACCAATGTACGACCAAAGGAACTGCTTGAAGTATAATCAAAATAGGAAATAATTAAGCTACAACTTCAGACTTTACAATATTAGAAGGGAGCCATGGATACTAAATACTCACCAAAAGATCACCAGAATCTACATTGTTTGCAGCACTAACGGGAGGAACGGGAGGGACATGGTTGGATTCAACATTAACAGGCTCCTGCTGAGGTTCCTCGCCGGTTGATTTAGCATCATCATCATCACGAGAGGCTTCTTCAGGATAATATGTGAGCTGAAGTCTCTCTGGAAATTCCTGGTTGTAAACAACATTCATCAGCATATGTAAACAAAAACAAAGGGATCTGGGTGCAATAACACACCTTAAAAGTTTTTTTTTTGAACCAACGCTTACCAACTGCTGCCCTAAAGCAGGGACAAATCTAGGAGCCTCTTTAATATATTCTTCCATTGTTGCAAGAAAAGACTGCGGAGGCTGAGAAACAAAAGGCTATGGGGCTCAGAACAAAACTTAGCTTGGTTATGATATTTGCTTACAAGATGGCATATCACAGTACAATTACCTCTCTCAAAACAGGAAACTGGAAATTTCGGGCCATCTCCAATCCTCGGCAGACTTCATAGAAATCAGAGAGGCTTCCAGCCTAGAATGAGGACAAGTGATAAGTCACCAGAGTCCAAACTCTTTACTTCATCGTTCATCAAGAAGCAAGGAACTAGTAAGCAAAATATCAAGTGAACTTCAAGAACTGCAATTTACATCACCTGATGGCCAGCTCGCCTGTATATCTCAAGGGCTTTAATAGCTTCATGCCTCGGCATTTCAAAAAACTGCAAGAGGTACCAGTGAGTGACCGCCCAGAGACCTTAATGCAATTTACACAAATGAGACGATATGAAATATGCTTACCTTATCAACCAACTGGATAATGCCATCGTTGATAGCACAATAGATTTTGAAGCTCTCTTTCAGCACCTTAGGGGGAAAAAAGAATCTGGTCATCAGTTCCGTTGCTGAACCTCTACTAAGTAGCATCAAAACAGTGTATAAAGTAATCCACAAGGACTGAAGCAACAATTCACAAGGGTCCTTCAATATTAACAAGCAGCTCACACATGGGAACATAAGCATTAGTTTGATGGGAACAATGTTAACCATTTCTATCTAAAAAAAAAAGAATATCAATGCATGAGTAATAATTTAATCCATTTTATATACCAAGTCATGAGAAATTATTGTTCCCCGTTAAAATGAATGTCAATAAACCAGCATGGCAGACAAATGCAGCGAAAACTAGATCCACAAAACATAGAAAAGTGAATCACATACCAAGGCCAGTGCATACTGTATCACGTAGTTACCAACAGCAGCTCCTTCTGGCTGAAACCCAAGAGAATTTCAGTTAATTATTAAAATCCAGAAACGATACACTAATCAAGTTGCATATTCTCATCAATAAAATAATTGACTTGAAATGAAGGAAGCATTCTTCAAACAGCATCCAACAGTATGCATACCCGGCAACCAATAAGGCGGTGTAAAAGTTGCTGCAGTGATGGCAATTGATCCAGCAGTTGTTCACTATTCAAATCCCTGGTTCTACTTATAACCTATTCATATCATTTATAGACCAGTAAGAGAATAGTCTTAGTTAATACATTATCAACTCTGTTGGATAGTAATAAACAAGAGATTTAGTAACTTCTCTATCCTTGGGCCTTCAGTAAGGGATGAAACGCTTTAGCAGTAAAAGATTAAATCAACTGTAATGAAATTTTTTACGGGAGAAAGGTCATCTGAATATTAAAGAAATGAACTGCAACTTGAAAGTCCAAGGGAAGTTGGAACGTGAATGCTTAAGAAGGCAAAGGAAGAATTCAAATGCTTAAAAAAGTACCAAGAAAAAAAAATGCATAAGAAAGTACGAAGAAAAGTGGATGCTTAAGAAGGTATAAGAAAACACAAGAGTGTAAGTTTGTAAGGTGTGAAGCCAGTATAGTACAGATGCATCAATGCAGCCGGGCGCAGATATGTTACTTAACTAAGCAACTTAATGCAGGATCCAGGTCAATTAGGGTTTACATCTCAACTTCAGCCAGGAGGGGTAGGTAGTCCACTATTTTGATCAGAGATCATTACATGTGCAATAATGAGGTCTAACATGACAAAATTATCTTTTTCTTTATTGGTTAACAAAATTGACCCCATATTTACCTGAAAGGTAATATTCAGTACCAAGTCCAACTTCAGGGAACATACATTGAGGACAGTGAAAAAGCTATTCGACTTGAATAACTTGAACAACCTTAACTAGGATGACTCAAGCAACAATCATCCTTGACTCTTAGGACACTAGTTTATACTTGAATGTTATTATTCTGTTTAGTAGGTGTGTATTGGTACTTCCCTAAGCTAAGGCTTACTATCATAGTAATACATCCTACATAGGAGGATAGACAGGAGGGGTAGAGACAATCGGAGGATTATTGCATGAATGAAAATAAGGCACATTAGTGAATTTGGAGACCACTCTCAAGAGTTATCTAAGCTGATTCTATTATTCTTTACACCAAAAGCATTCTAGAATTTAACCCCTGTTGAATCCTCATGCCTAAATTTCACATGATTAACATTAGCATAATACCAACCTCCATTTTTCACAAATCCGCTTCGGACCACAATATGAGTGTCATTAGTTTGGCGACCTTACATCACTCACCCTACAGGACTTATAGCTTTTGCATATCAATTAGCCAGCAGCAGCTCCATCGTGCAAAGATTTGCTTGAGGCTGTCAGATTCATTCATACAGCATTCATGTAAACCAATATAGTCATTCCTCTATCTTGGCCAGTGTCCTTTTCACAATTCCACGGTTGCATTCTATCTTCACTTACTCCGTTAATGAATCAAAGAATTTTTCCTAATTGTGGGGTTTCTTCCCCTGTATATGAGCTCTAATGAAGCAATCTCCACGATCCATATTATGAAAAGCAAGTTTATCAAACTGACATTCTTTATAGGTTATAAGGATTGAAATTTCATACACTCATTCACAATTCCACGGTTGCATTCTATCTTCACTTACTCTGTTAATGAATCAAAGAATTTTTCCTAATTGTGGGGTTTCTTCCCCTGTATATGAGCTCTAATGAAGCAATCTCCACGATCCATATTATGAAAAGCAAGTTTATCAAACTGACATTCTTTATAGGTTATAAGGATTGAAATGTCATACACTCATTCATAACATGCTCTTTCAATGAAGCCTTCACCAAATCACTCAAAACTCAGTCATGCTACAGCTGGTAGTTTAAAACACTCAGAAAGAACTGGGGCAACAACAAGCACTATAATCACGCAGCTAGTGAAATCCCCATGAATTGATCATAGTATGATTAGTTTCCAATTCGGGCTATAGAGCAGAGCATGGCCAAGGTGAAAGATTCACGCACAAAACATTCTTTTAAAAAGTTAATGGAGCTAACGTCACAACTTTTTAACTTTAGCAGGTGGTACAGTGAAATTCCAGCAACAGTACTTATAACAGTTACCCAGATGTTCGAAGTTTCTCTCAGGGTACAATCATCAATAATTAGCAGATATTTTAAGCTCCACATAACCTTACAGAACCACCATTTATAGCCGCATTGGAGTTCAAAGAAATTTATCACATGACTTTGCAACAATTAGGCTTTAGAGAGAGAAGAGTCAGGTAATATACCTTCTCTTGGCCCTGGGCAGTCCTCGGTATTCGTTCAGCTTCTATATCATATTTCAGAATCCTGAAACATTCAAGTCGCTCTTCCAAGAAAAGGGCATAAGTACGCACCCAGGCAGAGCAATCCCAGGCTGAAGCAGTGTCAAAGAAGTATCTCATTATCTCATCTTAAGAAAGCAGCAATCTCATTTCAATATCAACATGGACAATAGTAGAAGATCACAAAACCAACCAATGGGACTTGAATCATCTTTGAAATTAGATAACTGAAGAACATTTGCACGCTGTGAGAAATTGAGTAATTCTTCCCTGAAAGTTGGATCACCCTCCCTTAATAATCTGTGTATAACAACTAACGTTTTCAATGCAACCTGTTCAATTTAAAGACATAGACATAACTAACATCAGGAGCCACACAATTAATTACGAACCCACTCAAGAATAAATGGTGAATATGAAAGCTATTTTCACATGAATCATGAATATTTTTGGGCTTACAAGGTTAGAATTTCCCTAGAACCACGAACCTGAATCAAGGTTTCGAAAGAGTCAAGTATGCATCAAACGGATAGCACAAAGAGTAAGCCGAAATAAAAGACCAAGTAATAATCACGCAAACTACCAACAAACACATTTTAGTAGTATAAGGAGGGAGAAGAAAACCAAAATTCCCTAGCGCTTTCAGTTAAATTAATATTTGGTCACATGTTGTTTGACATTGAAGGATGCATATCATACACTGTTATATAGATATTTTTAAAACATTAAGCTTAATAGTGACAGAAATTTCACCTCAACATTAATTATCAAATCCTCCCCTTCAAAGATTTCAAGTGATTCAATAGAAAAATGAGCAGGATTTTTGCTTCAAAAAAATTATCAAAGTTGACTCATTCCCGGCTTATCAATTACAGAGAGATTTTGGTAATATACATAAAGCAACATGATCACAAAATCCGGAACAAAATAGTGGTTGCATAAAATAATGCATAGCATTGAGGTTATACTGGTAGAATCCATTAATAACTTCAACAATGGGCTGGAATTGCGCACTGCACAACCTCAGAGTGGAAATGCCGAAATAGAAACTGTACAATTAAACATACCCATTTAACGATGATCAAGCAAACGCAACAGAAACGATCAGGTAGATGCAATTTTCAGAAGAGATGGATATATTACTTCATGTGAGCTTTTATTTTTAGGACTAGGTTACATTTTGATAGAACGTATGTAATAACTGCATCAAGTTTAAAATAAGAACTAATTTATCCCAACAGATACGAATCATTTGTATTAACCGACCATGGAAACACGGAAAGGATCACAGATAAAGATATGTATATATCTAACGATGCAAATTCATCCACAAAATATCAAGAGTGATATTAGAAAATCAGTCTCCCCTCATAAACCAAATGACAAGGTTGACCAATCAATGATGACAAGCCCACCATATATATATATTGAAGAGTGGAAGAGAGATGGAGGGGGACGAAATAACTCCCGTTTTTTAATCTGGATAAAAGAATTCTACAACACGCTGAAATTTAGCGAGCATAATCTTCACATTGAGAAAGAGAATAGAAAAAAGATTGCTACAGATTATTTTAATGTATTCCGAAGTATTGAACTTATGACCAAGGAAATGAGGCTGCCAAATTTCATAGCGATCTTCAGTATGAACAGTACATAAAATGAATTCATTATTCTATGAGAAAACCCGTAGGACACTAGCAGAAACACTGAAATTGAGGACACATAATGCGAAAAAAATGACGAGAGAAATAATGAAGACTGCAAAAATGGCAGTGGAGACGGGATAATTTTCCCGAAAAAAAAAAAGAAAAGAACCGGAACCCTCACCGTCCATCCAATTGCGCGTCTTCGTAAGCCGCCGGGAAAGAGCGTGAATACAGTAGGCTACATCAGCCCGAGGCCTAACAGCAGACGTTGCAATCAAGATCCCTGCAGCACAAAGGCGTAAAGGACGAAATTTCCACAAGTTTTCAGAACTTCTATCGGCCGTAGATGAAATTACTTGTAAATGACACACTAGATGGTTCCAGTGCTCCAATGAGGGGCAGTAAGAAAATTCATGACAGATCTATGAGCAAATCGAAGGGAGTACCCACTTCTTAAGTGTCTATCTTTGGGCGGGCACTCAACGTGATTCGTTGCCTTCACTATGGCCACATCCAAATCCTACAATTCAAACCCAACAAACCAACCGATTTAGAACAAATCCCCAAAATCCAACAACAAATCGAGAGCGGGATAGAGAGGGAAAAGCAAAGTAAATAGACACAGATTGAGGGAGAGGGGCGAAACCCTGTAGTCGCTGTTGATCTGCGCGAGGCCGACTGTGGTGTGATCCTTGATAGCACCATAAGCTTTTCTCCAAGATTGCAGGGTCGCCATATGTCACTTCCGCTCTCTTGTTCTTTCTCTGCCGCAAAGATCGCGGGTTTCGCTCTCCGCCTAACCAACTGGGATGAGGTATTCGTTCTAAAGAGAGTTAAAATGGACAAAGAACGGAGAGAAACGCAACGGGTAAGGTGAGATAGATTTGACGCCCGCCTCTCTTTCGCTGGAGTGACTGCTGATCGATCTACCGACCAACGCTTCCTTTCTTCTCGAACCCGCTGTCGGGCTGGCAGGCTGGCTGGCTGGCTACTTTTGGTTTTGGCGGCCCCTCCTTTCACGAGTTACTATTACTTTGCGTCCGCGTATTATTTTACTTCTTATTCCTTTACGAGGTCATTTTAGTTTATTTGGTCATAAAAACAGAAAAAGAGAAATGTCAGCAGTTTCGCATCTATGGAAGTTAGAGTGGAATAATCAATTAGCAGTGTGAAAGCCAGATAGGTGGACAGATTAACAATTCTTTTAGTTATAAACTAGATTCCTAGTTAGATAATGGAGTCCAGCAAGCATCCCGTGAGGTACGAAAATAGGTATGTGAGAATTTTTTTTCTTGAAGACCAGTGTTACCCTTACGGCCTACCATTATGGCTGTGTTCGGCATGGTTGTTTTGTGGTTGTTTTGGTCTGACTGTTTTATGGTTGTTTTATATGTGTATATTATTGGAGTAGAACGTAGGATCCACGTGGGTCCCACATGGGTCCCACCCCAAAACAGCCACAAAAATGCGTCCTCCGAACGCAGCCTATACTATTAATAATATAGAGTACATCATCCGGACCAAACAAACTAGAATAGCTAGTCGAAATCTATCAACGCCGTAGCTTAACCACCATAGTGTACCATGATGTTCATTAGACCGGTGGATCTAGATTTTAAAATATGTGGGACACTTTTCATCAAATAACAATTTGTCAATCAAAATATTAAAATTTAATTTTAAAACAATATTTATTCTATATGAGTCTTTATCATTTAAAAAATTATTGTTATGAACTTATAACACATTTTACTCAACATAAGTGTTTAGATTATCATCAACTAGTTCATCTTCCATTTTAATATATTTCATGAGTGGGGATGTTCTTTCAACAGTAGTTGTAGTAACTGATGGAATCAGCCCAAGTTTTGAAAATGCACTATTTTGAATGCTAACACATTATATTTTGGATATAAATTTAGTTTTTAACATTCATCATTTATTTTTCCTATATATAAACACATATATACTTGTATTGCCCCCACAGGTTATAACTTCGGTCCGCTACTACATTAGACAACTAAAGGTGTCGTTGGATAACAATTTTTTTTTAAATATCTTTATGCAAATTTCACATTGGACATTTATATTGAAGAAAAGTCAATCAATCATGGCCTCCTAAAGTATGGAAGAATTACTATGGTGCCCTTGAGTATTCCTTTTCTTCCGCTTCTCTTCTATCCAAAGGTAATTTGGTCATTTTTTATCTAGCTCCTAAAGTAGCAGGTTCCTACTCTCTCTGCCATAAGCTTCCAAAACGTAGCTAAAACAACATTTGATAGATATGGTTGTGTAGAGCATGTATGGTGCGGTCAACTGAGATTTGACTACCCCAAAATGGCTTTAAAAGCCCAAAAAGTTGAAATCTAATGGGGCCGCACTACATAAAAACCACAAAGACATAAAAATAATACAAAATATAAAACAATAACATGAATCCCATGTCCAAAAGGGATTGTTCGGGGAAGACTGCATACTATGGATTCAGCAAACTCCAACCCCTTTGATCAATAAGTCGTTCAATGCACCAAATGACCGTGCTATCAATCAGATCTATGTAACCTTCCCTCAAAACCAGTAGACCAAAGCCTAAAAAGACAAACTACATCATTACATATCCATAACATAAACCTAATTGATAAAAACAAAATGATCAACCAAAACATGGATGCTGGAACCCTCCTCCACTACCTGACCCTGTAGATCACAAAGGCAACATCCCAATCCGTGCAGTCAGTGAATATGTCATTTATAAATCTTGGCGACTCCGGACCTCTGCTAGAATTTCCTTTTAAGCATGCAGTTGCTCTTTTTTTAAACCCTATATAGAACATGAGGTATAGAGGAAGGACCATCCAGGACATCTACCCCTTTCCCTTTTTTACCAAAAATATGGTGCCTTCAAATTCCACACTTCCTTTCTAGTCGCTCCAACAAGTAGCTGCTTGAACGCTTCTGTCCCCCCCACCTTAGTCAAAGGCTCATCCAAATCGACAACTTCTAACTCCACAAGAGATACCAAATATGACACAATAGTATTCTCTATTACCACACTTTTAGACCTTAATTCTTGGTCATCCTCCTCCCAATCCTACAACCCCGAAGCATATTTGTAACAACGCCACAAATTAAATCTCATGAGGCAACACCATCATCCTGTCCCCTTACAGAGATTCGATCAAAGAACATATTAGTACTCAACCATGGGCCATATTGATAAGTGGTGAAATGATGTATTTATAAGGTCTTTATTTACCTTTATTTCGTGCAACTATTGACTTATTTCACCACTTGATAGAGCATTTCGTTAATATAGTTGAACTCATGCAGTTTTGATTTAAATTTAGGTAAAAGCTCACTTGAGCAATGGTTTTTAGGAGACTCTCAAGACTTTGTAGCTGAGCTTTAATGCCCCGAGGAGTGTGTCAAAGACGAGGGTCAAACAGGACAATTTCGGTGCAGAATAAGCACTTATGGTGTGGACCGCCCCTGTGAACCGCCCCTGTGGGGCGGTCCAGTCGATTTCGAAACACTGGAAACGCCTCTGGTGTGAACCGCCCCTGTGGGGCGGTCCCGACGAAAATTTACCCAGAACAATCATTTTAAAGACGGGAAAATATGGGGGTTTGGCTCACTTTTTGCATTCTGCACCTCCACACACAGAAGAGAAGAGAAAGAACGAGAAGAAGGAGAAAGAAGAGGAAGAAGAGAAGAAGGAAGAGCTCACCTTCTCCAAAGCTTCCAAGCTCCAACAATGGCTTCTTCTTACTCTTTTCTAGTTTTTCTTTCCTTTATGCTTGAGTAGTACTCTATTGTGCTTTGGGATGGGTCTTTGAACCCAAACCCTATAATGTGCTTGTGAATCTTGATTATGCTTTAATATAGTTGTTTCTCTCGTAATTATCATTCAATGTTCTCAAATTGATCTCTTGAGTGCATTTGTGGTGAACCCTAACTACAAATTGGTTTTGAGTTTGGGTTTGTGACCAAATTGAGAGAGAACTCTTGATTTATGCTCCTAGGATTAGTGAGTATAATTTGGGGCTTTATTCTAGAACTTGCTTAATGCTACTTAGTGAGTTTAGTCCTAATTGATTTTGAAGGCTAAAATTAACTAAGTAAGAATTAACTCGTCTTTGGTTTAGAGAGTTATTATTTTTGTTCTAAAAGACAACTATGGCATAAGAAGAGTTGCTAGCATACCTAGGTAGTTTGGGTGATTGCCAAATTCCCAAAGTACTTTTCCATCCTATCCATTAAACTGTCACCTTTAGTTTATTTGTTGTTCTTGCAATTACTCAACCAACACAATCAAGCTTGCCGCCGGCTAAACCCCAATTTATTGTTTTCATTACAATTACTAAGTACCGAGACTAGGAAGTTAGGACCAATTTCCTTGTGGATACGACACTTGTTGTACTACACCGATTAGGTGCACTTGCCTATTCCTTGCATTTATTTATATACCTTGTTATATAGTTTTTGCACAACACATATGCACAGTCATCAACCTCCACCATACTTTTAGTAGGGCACTCGACCAAAGCATGGAGAAAAAGACCACAAAAGGAGCATATCATAGGCATGAAATCATAAGAAATTCAAAACACCATATCTTTACCTCCCCATGCCATCGGAATACAATGCATCACCGATTTTCAGATGTTCAACAGGACCTTAATTTGCATAAGCTGATAACCAGACTTAGTACCCTCCTCCATAATTCTAGTAAATTGTCCCACCTTTGTAATCAGTTGCTGAGCAAACTCCATAGTGCACCAGCAGTCGGGGACATCATAAAAATCGTACCCAAAACGGTACCAACTTGAACTCCTACTCCTGCAAAGCCTTAAACCTTTCCAGCTTTTGAACAGCGGAGAGGCAGCCATTAACAGTCCATGGACCTCAATTAATAATAGCATGCAATACATTCGTTTCCTCCATATCCATCATAAACAACCCTTACCCTACTATACGAACCCTATAAACCCCAAACTCACACCAGGTATACCTTAATATATGAGCCATAGCCCAAACACTAACCGATTAGCCTGAAAAGAGCTTGCCAAGGATACAATGGTCATAAGACAGTATAACCCCATTTATCCTCAGCATCTTCATTGAAAAAGTTATGAAATGAAACCAGAACCCGGTGTTCCACCCAAACAATAACAAAAGTTCAAAACTAGACACTTAACACTTGAAGAGCCAAACAATCATGTAAGGTGGGAATAAACTATGGGCCCTAGAAGATGTAAAAGACACACGAAGTACTAGATTTAAACCTTGAAAGACCATCCCTAGAACAGTGGTAAAAGGAGATAGAAAAACAAGGGAAAAACTACAAAACAGAATATTGAAAAGTCACAAAAAACAGGAAAGGAAAAAGTAATTAACTTATTCTCACAACCCAAAATTTTCATGCAAGCGTATCCATCTAGAGAAATAGGAAGTAGTGACAAAACCCCAAGTCCCAAAACACTAAGACATAACATCTTTTAAAAACCCCAAGGTCGCACTCAGAAGATGAATGGACAAGGATATCACTAAAGAGAAAAGGTACCTCTCGCCAAGGAGAGAATAAGACTCTCGTCGAGGAGAGAAAGGCATGATAGGTCGAATTAGAAAACATAAACAAAATATGTACGCTAGAACTGGAATGTATTTTTAAAAAGTGAATACTTGAGGATAGTGTTTTTCCTTAGAAATACTAGTGCATCTGAATCAATGAACTTTATGATTTATCATTGTTAAAACGGTACTCTACAGATTTTTATTACCCACAGATTGGACTAAGATGGACTTCCTTACGATGTGGTAATTGTAGGTTTAAGCGTAACGATCAACAACAATAAATGAGACACATTAATTACATGGTTTGATCTTGAATGATCTAGTCCACTGGGTAGATAGAGGTACAATTGGGAGAGCACAAGTGATAAGTGATAATGAGTGTTCTTGAGTGTGTTGTGTGTTGTCTAATAAATGAGACATTGATTTCCAGAAGACAAATCGGCTGGCTTGCCTCCTGCCTTCTGACCGGATGATGAAGGGCCACGACGACGTGGAATAGTGCTGACGTCCTCGAGATAGGCTTGTCAGGGAGGAAGCTTCCTCATCTTGTTTGGTTGTCCCTTAATTATGGATAGGACACACACCCCTCGGGGTATTAATGATAAGTCATAGAGGTGTGCGAGTTGGTAACCACGAGTGTTTGAGTTGGTAATTGTAGTAGTACAAATATAATTGACTATATCTCTACCACCTAGGCAGTGTATATCGTTTAGTGGAATAGTGAATGTGTGGGGTTGTTGATCTCAGGGACCTCTTTCAATTAACTGACAATTTACTAATTAATCAAGAACTTTAAGCTAAAAAAGGAAAAGTCACTTTTTAAGATGGGATTAACTAGTTTAACTAAAGACTAAATTAATAAAGGAAAATTAAATATAATAACGAATTGAATAAACTAAACAAAGCAGAGAATAAAAGTTGTAAATTTGATAATTAAAAGGCATACCCCAGGTTGTTATGCTCATTTATTTCTACAATTCCTATTAGTAAACAAATCCGCTATCACTACAATAAACTCAAGAACTATACATAATTCATTGTCCGGGTCTTATACAATGAAATATAATTGTCTGGAAGAACAAGCAGCAGATTAATGTTGTAATCTAAAACAAAACAATCACATGAAGAACAGTTCATATTGGAGTCAGATTAAAACAAAATTCTATGAAATAGGTTCACTTCCCCAACCCGGGAACTAAAACAACTACTCACTCATGGATCCAGAAATGGAAACAACAATGTATGAAAATATTGAATATATTAGAGATAAGGAAATAAGGAACTCCAGCTTAGAAGGAACTTCGATCCAGATCCCGACCCTGTTCTCCGTCTCTACGTTGTTCTTTTCCTGAACCCAAAATCTGATGTGCGAGTTGCTCTGTGCCTCTTATCTGGTGCGTGAGTACCGTGATCGTGAAGTGGTGATGATGTGTGATAATGGTGGATCCAAGATGATGATGATGTTGGATGATGGAGAAGATGGTGGTGAAGAACGGTGAATAAAAATAGGCGGATGAATGTGATGGAGGCGGTGTGATTCTCGTTGGAATAGTATGGCCCCCGTTCTAGGTCTTCTGATCGATCATATATGATTTCTATCATTTCCTAAACGTAGGGTCCTGTTCCCTATTTATTTTTCCACGTCCGGGAATTCGTCCGAACTAGATGTCTAGACGTCTCTCTGTGTGTCTCACAGCCCGTCTTCGCTTGAGGTGTTCGGGTCTCCGCCCAGACTAGAGGTGATCATTCGGGCGAGCGGGCCGGGTTCGGGCCGGGCCTAAGGAAAATTTTAGGCCCGACGGGCCTATTTTAAAAAACCAAGCCCGGTTTTTTACATGCTTGGCCCGGTTTTTCCAGGTTTTGCCGAAGCCCGGCCCGGTTTTTAAATTTTTTAATATAAATTAATTAGAAAATTTTAAAAATTAATATATTTTAATATAGATTCATATATTATATATAACTTAATTAAAATTTATATATATATAATGTTTGTATATATTATATAAAAATTAAATATGTATATATTACATTTTAAAAAATAAGAATAAATAATATAATCGGGTCGGGCTTGCCCACGGGCTCAAAAATGTGCCACGGCCCGGTTTTTATTCGGGCCTAGTTTTATGTCCACGCCCGCCCGGAAGCCCAATCGAGTTCGGGCCTATCGGGCTTTTTTACGGGCCGGGTCGGACCGAGCTGCTGGGCCGGACACATTATGATCAGCTCTAGCCCAGACGAATGTCCACACGCCATTATAATACGACTTCCAACTCTCAGAAAGTGTGCGGACATGCAGGTCTGGACGTATATCCGGACAAAGCCTCTGTAACTCTCGTACTCTCGTACGACGACAAAACCTAGTTATCCGTTGTTGAGGACTTGGCTTCCTTTCTTGGTTGACTCCGGCCGACTTGCTAGACTTGATGTTTGGTGGTCAGGGCTGGGCTTTTACATCTTGGTTGTTGGCTCCTCATCAGAATGCCCTTATGCTCCTTGAATGGAATGGTTCCCTCTGAAATTATTTTTGGTAACAAACATGATTATTCACTTTTGAGATGTTTTGGGTGCTTGTGTTTTACCAATGTTAATACTAATCAATTTGATAAATTCTTTTCAAGATGCAGAAAGGTATTTTCATTGGGTATCCTCAAGGAAAGAAAGGTTATAAAATTTTAACCTTGACAATTCCAAGATCATTTACAACAGAGATGTTGTCTTTCACGAGAATCTCTTTCATTTTAAGAATGTTCATGAACATAGGCATGAAGCTTTTGATGACCCTGTTTTACCCTGCACATCTACTGATTCTATAAAACACAATGAACTAATCTTTGTCTCTGAGGGTGATCAAGAGTGTTTACAGGACAAGGATATCTTTCCACAAAGGCAATGAAATATGGAGGATAGTGTGTGTGATAGGAGGAAAATCAGTCAGCACCAATAAGACAAACAAAAGATAGCACAAATGAAGAAATAAAAGGCAATGAAGAAGTCTTAGTGAGGCGATCATAGAGAGAGAGAGAGGATTCTCCAAGCTATCTAAGAGACTATGAAGTTGGACAAGTTATCAGCAACAAAACAGATAAGTACTCTAAAGACTTATTTTCTTCTATATTATCTGATATGATAACTTTTATTGCTTCATTGGTTAATGCTGATAGAGTTATAAGTCATGATTTTGATTATCCTAATTATGTTCCTGTCAGTGATGAAGATAGCTTAGTTTCTTCAGTTTCTCCTTTTGATAAAATTTGTTTGATAGCTAAAAAAGGATATTTCTATTGAAAATCTGAAAAGAGAGATAGAGCCCATGACTTATGATCAGGCTGTAAAAGATCCAAGATGAAGAAGAGCGATGGGAGAAGAGTTTCAGGCTTTAGACAAAAACAGAACTTGGGTTTTAGCTGATTTACATTTGGGCAAAAGAGTTGTTAAATGTAAATGGGTGTACAAGTATAAGTATAAGGCAGATGGGACCCTAGAAAGATGTAAAGCCAGATTGGTTACAAAAGGTTTTACTCAAAAACATGGAATAAATTATCAAGAAATTTGTTCATCGGTTGTTAACTTTACCACTGTGAAGGCTTTAGTTATTATCTCTGTTAAAAGATGATGGAAAATAAGTCAACTTGACGTGAATAATGTCTTTTTACATGGTGACCTCTTACACGAAGTTTATATGGAATTACCCGAGGGATGTAATAATGAAAATGCTAATAAGGTCTGCCTCCTCAAGAAATCTCTCTATGGCCTTAAACAGGCATCAAGGTAGTGGCACTAGAAACTATGTGATTTTCTCATAAATCTTGGTTTTGTTCAGTCTTTAAACGACTATTCCTTGTTTTATAACAAAGTAGGAAGTCATGTGTGTGTTTCTAATTGTGTATGTTGATGATATCCTATTAACAGGAGATAACTTAGAGTTGATACAGACGGTGAAACATGAATTGAATGTTAAATTCCAAATTAAGGATTTACAAACTCTAAGTCTCTTTCTTGGCATGAAGTTTCTACACACATCTCGGGGAATCATACTTACACAGAGAGGTTATGCAGAAGATCTTGTTAAGGAATTTGGTTGCCAAGATAAGAAAATTGTAGTAAGGCCTTTGGAATTAAACTACAAACTTTACAAAAAACAGAGAGAGCCACTTAATGATGACGTCGTTTATAGGAGACTTGTTGGAAAGATTAGCTTCTTAGCCAATAGTAGACCTGATTTGTGCTTTTTTATTTAGGTTCTGAGTCAATTTCTGGAAAAACCCACTATTTTGCACTATAATGTTGGGCTACACTCATCGAGATATATTAAAGGGACATTAGGCTATGGTTTGTTATAAATAAAAGGAAAGAGTTTGACCTGATTGCCTATTGTGACGCAGATTGGGCCCACTATCGTAACACTAGAAGGTCCATCAATGTATATTTTCTACAGCTAGGAGGGAGCACACTTTCTGGAAAGTCCAAGTGTTGTGCAAAATAGTAGTGAAACTATCTTGCTAACTATGGGCAGTGAACCCAATCATTATAGTACAACAAGGTCGTATCCACAGGGACTTTGTAACTCTCTAGTTAATTATAAGTTTAGTAAATGTGCAAGAAGATATATACAAAAGTGCATAAATGTAAATTGGGGGTTTTGGGTTTTTGGTTGATATTGGAAATTGAAGAAAAACATTAAAGTTAAACTAACTAATCTAAGATATGTGTATACCTTAGGATAGTGGGAATCCCCTAAATCACCCAAATATGCTCTCGTTTCTACCTCACTACTTTGTCTATTATAGCTATTGTAAAGATTATCCAAGTCTTAGACTAATCAAATCTTACCTAATTAATCAAACCTCCCAATTCAAGAAAGGCTAGAGTAACTAGATAGCATTAATTTCAAGCTCCTAACTATAGCCCTAAAGTTTCACTCCCTAATATAGAGAAATGAAAGTTAGGGTTCATCCCCAATTTGTCTGATCCCAAGCTCAAGATACAATTTTGTAAGGAACCACAATAAATGTAATAGGAGATCAAATCTAAAGCATTAATTAGTGAGGAAAACAACTACAAAATATGAGTTAGGTTTACAAAAGCAATTTGAGGATTTTGGGGAGAAACCCCATCCCAAGGTATACAAGAGTTCAAATAACCATTAGAGAGCAAAGAAGGGAGAAAAAGAAAGAAATGGCCATTAATGGAGCTTGGGAGCTTCAATGGAGGTGGGTCTTTCTCTCCTTCTTCTCTTATTCTTCTTCCTCTTTTACCCTTCTTTTTCTTCTTTTCCCGTCGTTTTTGTATTGTGATCGAACCCCTCTCTCTCTCTCTCTCTCTCTCTCTCTCTCTCTCTCTCTCTTTCTTTCTTTTTACCCTTTTAAAAACATAGATTTGGGTAAAATTTTGACCCAATCAACCCACCTAGGGTCGGTCCTAGGGACGGTCGATGTCAGTAGCAATTTCAGGCGCGTTTTTAAGTCCGACCGACCCACCTAGGGTCGGTCGGGACCAGAAGCCCTCTCATCCCCCGGAATGAGCGATTCCGGCTTCTGGAACTGCCGACCGACCCACCTAGGGTCGGTCCTGTGGACAGGCTAATCTTCAAAATGTTGTATCTTTTTCGTTTTAGCTCTGATTTTGGATCCGTTTGCGCCCACGTGTTTGTCTCTTCGTATACTTTCATCCTAGCTATTTTATTCCTCTTTTTTAAATAATAATGATGTAAAACACCAATAAACACAAAAGTAGAGGAAAACAAGCTAGAGTTGAGAAATGAGCATGAAAAGTGTTGATAAAACATATGAAATACACCTATAAAACATGCTCATTTGGACACTCATCACACCCTCACACTTACCTTTTTGCTTGTCCTCAAGAAAAACCAAGCACCCAAGCAAGTAAGGAATGCTCAAGACTAAAAAAAACTAACATGAATTGTAGGACAAGATAAGAAGCAAAAAGTGATTAAAACTTTTGAGGAGTATGAACCATCTCTTAGTGGTGGCATAGCTGTGCTCAGGGAAAAATAAAATTTAGAGTTTCGGGGTATGATCCGGAGTGCCTCAAAGTTCTAAAGATTAGGTGACTTGAAGAACTTTTACAATGGCCAACTTCTCTCAAGAATGGGCATTGAAAACAAAAGAAAAAATAGATTTATGCATTTGTTTCACTTTTGCATAAGAGATGAGAAGATAAATTTTGGCATCAAGCCTTTGCATTTAAGAACACTCAACTCTCATTGTTGGTTACCAATGGGGTCTCACAAGTCCCTTAAAGGATTTTACAAAGAAGCACCCCTTAGCAATCCCTAAGAGAAAAGACAGAAAGAACCCCTAAGTAATAAAATCCAACCATTCAAGATCATTTGGTCACACCGCATGAAAATGCTCACGCTCACACAATCAAAAAGAAAAAATTTGACCATTCATCCCACAATTCATAACAATATTTATTCTTAATGAGAACAACTCACAACACAAGGGTCCAAGTTCTTGATTTCGGACAACCGCAAGATAAGTAGAGAGATTAATCATTTAAACACATAACTCACTAAAAAGGTCACTCCCCCATACTTAATTTGAACAATGTTCTCATTGTTCACTAGACAACCCGGGGAAGGTTTCAGAAGACCTTTTCAGGAAGCAGACAAAGAGAAAACACATAGAGCACAAGCAAGCATTATAGCACAAAAGCTATCCCCAGTAGAAGAATGCCTTAGAATCAAAATGAAGGAGAAGTAAGAGACACAAAATTAAAAGAAACTAATACTCCCCTGGGATTGTTTTTACTTGCATTGAAGGAACTCCCTCACACTTGAGTTTTAGCCTCAATTAGCGTAGCTTGGTGGTGGCATGGACGTTAAGCTGCATCTGCATAAAACACTAGAAGCAACCAACTAAAATGGGGTTAAAAGTTAGCAAAAACAAAATCAAGGAGAACTTGAAAATTAAAATAAATGAAAATGAAAGAAAATCATTCGGGTTGCCTCCCGGAAAGCCGCCCTTCTTTAAGGTCTTTGGCTAGACCGTACCACCTTGAAGTCATCCGGGATAGAATATGAACGTTGAAGTCGACTTTAACGGGTGGGTGGGGCGGGCATCGTGAATAATTGAAAAATGACCCGGATCAAAAGGAAATGTTACCTCAACACTTAAGAATGTAGAAGTGCAAGCTCCACCGATCTTTATTCAGGTGGAAGTGTTGAGATTGTTGATCCTTGGTGTGAGGATCAAATTTTGGTGGAGCCTCCTCTTCGAAATTAAGGATGAAGACACCCTTATCTTCAATGAGCGGTGCAGGGAGAGCTCTAGGGCGGACTTTGTCTTCTATCTCTGGTCAGAATCAAAGGGAAAAGTGGCCTCCACACTTAGCAGGTAAACTTTGAGTTTCCACCTCACTTCATTAGTGCATATGTGGGGAAGGCCTTGATCCTCCAGGTGAAGATCAAGGTTTGATGGCTCTTCCTCCTTAAATTTAAGGATGTAAATATCCTCAACTTCTTGGTGAGGCTCATGGGAAGAGCCTTGATGAAATTCAACTTCAGAGGGAGAAGACTCCTTGAAGTCAAGGTGGAAGTAGTCCTCTGATGGCTTGTCTTCAAGCTCCAGCAGATGGGTGAATGGCATGCTCTCAAGTTTAAACGGGGGAGGAGATAGAGAGCAACCCAAGTCCTCAACAGGATGATCTACCCTTGTCATGATCACAGAACAATGAGCATTCTCGTGGTATCCTCCACTCTCTTGGCACCCGATCCATCGGTTGATGTCTTTTTTAGTGGGCTTTGGATCGACAGATAAGAACCGGTCCTCCATGAGAGTCACTGATCTTGGGATTAGATACTCACAAGAGGGGCACATATGGAAGGATCCACACCCTTGACAATCAATGTATTGGTCATTGGTTGCTCAAGGGGTGTAGCCGTAACAACCTTCTGCTTGATCATCATGACCATCCATCAGAGATAGGTTCCTAAAAAAAGAAACACAAATTTATACACAAAAGGAAAAATATGCACAGAAACTAAACAGATAATAAACCAGATAGTTGGACCGAAGACCCCGGTAACGGCGCCATTGTTGTGCAAAATAGTAGTGAAACTATCTTGCTAACTATGGGCAGTGAACCCAATCATTGTAGTACAACCAGGTCGTATCCACAAGGACTTCGTAACTATATAGTTAATTATAAGCTGAGTAAATGTGCAAGAAGATATATACAAAAGTGCATAAATGTAAATTGTGGGGTTTTTAGGTTTTTGGTTGATATTGGAAATTGAAGAAAAATAATAAAGTTAAACTAACCAATTTAAGATAGGTGTATACCTTAGGATAGTGGGAATCTCCTAAATCACCCAAATATGCTCTCATTTCTACCTCACTAAGTTGTCTATTATAGATATTGTAAAGATTATCCAAATCTTGGACTAATCAAATCTTACCTAATTAATCAAACCTCCCAATTCAAGAAAGGCTAAAGTCACTAGATAGCATTAATTTCAAGCTCCTAACAATAGCCCTAAAGTTTCACTCCCTAATATCGAGAAATGAAAGTTAGGATTCATCCCCAATTTGTCTAATCCCAAGCTCAAGATATAATTTTGCAAGTAACCACAATAAATGCATAGGAGATCAAATTTAAAGCATTAATTAAGAATTGGTGAGGAGAAAACAACTACAAAAGATGAGTTAGGTTTACAAAAGTAATTTAGGGATTTTGGGGAGAAACCCCATCCCAAGGTATACAAGAGTTCAAACAACCATTAGAGAGTAAAAAAGGGAGAAAGAGAGAAAAATGGCCATTAATGGAGCTTGGGAGCTTCAATGGAGGTGGGTCATCCTCCTCTCCTTCTTCTTCTTCATCATCTTTCCCCCTCTTTTTCTTCTTTTCCCGTCGTTTTTATGTTGTGGTCGAACCCTCATTCTCTCTCCTTCTTTTTTCTACTTTTAAAAACACAGATCTGGGTAAAATTTCGACCCGACCGAACCGATCTAGGGTAGATCGAAGTCAGTAGCCATTTCGGGCGCGTTTTTAAGTCTGACCCACCTCGGGTTGGTCCTAGGGTCGGTCGGGACCAAAAGCCCTCTCGACCCCCGGAACGAGCGATTCCGGCTTCTGGAACTGCCGACCGACCCACCTAGGGTCGGTCTTATGGACATGCTAATCTTCAAATATTGTATCTTCTTTGTTTTAGCTCCGATTTTGGATCTGTTTGTGCCCACGTGTTTGTCTCTTCATCTACTTTCATCCTACCTATTTTATTCCTCCTGTTTCATTAATAATTGTGTAAAAACCAATAAAACAAAAGTAAAGGAAAACTAGCTAGAGTGGAGAAATGAGCATGAAAAGTGTTGATAAAAATATGAAATACACCTATAAAACATGCTAATTTGGACACTCATCACCAAGAAGCAAACTACTGACGCTCCATCCTCAGCTGAATCAAAGTACCGCTCCATGAGACAAGTTACAGTTGAAATCGGTTGGATTACTAGACTCTTGGCAGAACTGGGATTTAAAGGTATTGAACATGTTCCTATCATATCTGATAGCTAGTCAGCTATATACTTAGCTAGAAACCCTATCCTGCATGAAAGGACTAAGCATAGAGCTGGACATTCACTATCTGCTTCAAAAACTACAATAAGGGCTTCAATGTTGAATTTGTTTCTTCACGCTCTCAATTGGCTAATGTTTTGACTAAAACCTTGCTTGGGAAGGACTATCATTCAGTGGTGCAATGGTTGGGGATTACTAGAACTGAATGAGAGTGAAATACCCCAAATCTAATTAACATTATAAAACCATTATTTAATGGAAAATAATCCAAATATAAATCGTTTCACGTACGCATGCAAACCCATGCATGAAAACGTTACGTAAAAATAGTCGTTTCACCATAAACGCTAAAACGCCTTAGAAACATGTGATCAAGCATGACCTTGTATGACCTTCTAAAACTCAAACCAAATGGTCATACACTCATTATATGAATATATAAACATATTCCCTAGGCTATACCCAGTCAAAAATGCAAAATGCTCGGGAGTGCTCACGCCCGCTCCTTAAAGCACGAAAAGCCCGGAGGAGTGCCGAGGTGGCACGAACTCCTATAAAATTAATTCTTAGAGTTCCTAACATCATTATTAATCATTCTAAAGAGAACCCACAAAGTGGTTTCTCAAAATTCAACAAAAACCTCAGGAGTATTTCTTAGCGCTCCTTTTTGGCCCGGGAGTGTCCCGAAGCCCGTAAATTATAACATGGGTTGATGTAACCTCATGTAACTCAATGTAATGTCTTAATATATCATTATTTACTATAATAAGTGTTTACAACACTTGGAACTCATAAAAACAATTTATTTCCCAAAAGTTCCTTAGAGCACAAAAACACACCTTCGGGTGTCACGAAAACGCGTTTTACGCAATTGCCTTGTAGTTTTTGACATGTCACGAATGGTAATCTTAAATAGGGTTAAAATGACCTTCTAAATCAGTTGGAGGGACTAGTCAACAAGGCACTCTATAGGGCCGATTTTATGCTCAAAACTAGTATAAAACTTACATTAAAAATTTATAAAAGGCATAAAACATGGTGACTCAACCTTCCATGTGCTATAATACTTAATGGAAAAGAAATGTGTGACTCATTTACCAGAGAGTCGAAATTATGCAAGAGAACATGGCCAAGTTGGCTAGACAAAACAAAATACTAAAAGCAAAAAGTAGATTCCTTTCTTTTTGCCTTTTGATTTCTTAAGCAAGTGACCTTCCTTTGCTCTTCCTTAGCTCTTTCTCCACCGGTTGATAAGCTCCATTTGAGCTTGGAATCGTCCACCTACAATGAAGAAGAAGACAAGTTACATACATTGAAAAATCAAAGGAATAAAACTTACTTTTTCTTACCTTGTCTTCTAGCTCACAATTATTTTCTTCCAACTCTTGCCTTGTCACACCACATGGCCGATTTCATGCTGGAAATAAGGGCATTTATTGAGCCAATAACTCATGTAATAAACTAAGGAAAAGAATAGTCATTAGACATTAAAAATTAACAAAACAAAATCAAATTCCAAGTGCATTCTCTTCTTACGTGAGCTTAGTCTCATTTTCCTCCTTGCACTCTTCATTCACGAATTGGTAAGGCTCTCTCCTCTCTCTTTTAGCTTCATCTTCTTCCTTTTAAGCTCTTAAGTCCATTAATGGAGTTTTAACTTCTACCTCTTCATCTTTAAGGTAATTTCCTAGCATTTCTTGTCAAGCCTTGAAGCAAAACTCTTCCTAGCACACCATAGCATTTCGGCATCAACTAATGTTCCAAGGAGTTGTTCAAACCAACATTAAACCAAGGAGCATCTCAAGGTTATCTTAAGGTAGTTTTCAAGCTTGAAAATCCGTAAAGCCATTTTATTGTGTACCGATTTCTATATCTTCTAAGGCTCTTTTCTTCTTCATTTTCATGAAGGAAAACTTGTTCTTCATCCACCTTTAGTGAGCCGAATTATAAGGAAAAAGCTTAAGGCAAATTCTTGTAAAACTACTTACAAATCTACTTAAGATCTTTATTGAAGATCTAACTCCTAAACTCCTTCACCACTTGCATATAACCGAAGTGGAGCATCAATATTACCTTGGAGAAGGCTTGAGATTCAAGAAGAGTTCAAGCACTTAACCACCTTTGTTAAGAAGTAAGTTTACTAAGCAAAATTTATGTTTTAAGCTTTGTTAAGCTTCTAAAAATTATACAAAATTATGTACATCTCCTAGGTTAATTAAACCGAAACTATATGGTATTGTAATGCCAAAATATAATCTATAACATACATGGAAATATTTACCTTAAGACACATTTTTTGTGTCCACAAAATTTATTTATTTACAAATAAATTAAGGCCGAAATGTCAAGGGCAAAAATGCTTTATTTTGAGCTAAGAATCAATATAAGACATTACAATAATTTTTACATAAGTTATATGACTCATATGAATTTATGTATATTTATTATGACATATAAATCCACTTTTATATGCTATATGGTAGCTATTTAATTATGGCCGAATTGCCTAAGTGAAAAATAGATTTTATGAGCTACTTATGTATATAAACTTATACTATAAAGTTGGTGAGATAAAAATATTTTATTAGAGCTTAAATGGCTAATTAATTAAGTTATGTGGCTTAAATGTAATTTTTATAAAGTTTGGTGAGTTTAATGTGAAAACCGAGAGTTAAAGGTTTGTTTGGTATAATTATGATATAATATGAGGTTAAGAATTAAGTTTAAGAATTCTAGATAATTTAAACAAGCTTTAAAATAACTTTTTATAAAGTTTTGGGCTATTATGTAATTTACAAAAGTTGTTATGAAATTTTAGAACTTATTATTGGGCGCATTTATAATTAAGGGAATTATTAAGTCCACTTTCGAAATTTTGAGGAATTAAATATTTAAACTATAGTTTATAAGTTATTAAGTAACTATTATAAAATTTTGGGGTGAAAATGTAATTAAGGAAAAATAAATGACAAAGCCGAATTACTTTGGGGTTAGTTTGGTAATTTAAGAATTTATATATATATATATATATTCGGCATTTATGGAGAATTAAAATTAAAGCTATAGTTTATAAGGCATTATGTAAAGATTATAAGATTTTGTGACTAAATTGCAATTATAAGAAATATATATATATATGGGCCGAGAGTTGGAGGGGCTAAGTTGTAATTTTCAAAAGTTACAATATTTAAAAGTATATACCAAAATATTAATGGTAGTTTTGTGATTTAATTAAATAAGGAATTAAAACTATATAATATGATGAGATTAGAATTTAAAAATAAAGGTTATGAATTAATGTGGTTGATTTGTAAATAACCGAAATATAAGTAAGAATTTAGATTTAAATAAATATAGGTCCTATATGGATATTTGGAGGAATTAGAAGAAAGAATTTTGTTTAAAGGAATTATGAAGATGAAACTATGACTTATATAGTTATAAGGAAATTAAAGGTAACTAATAATTATAATATATGGTTAAAGGAGGAATAATAAAAACTATAAGAATTTTATGTCCATGTATGGCATATAAAAATAGTTAAGGAATTATAAGTTGTTATGTCACCTAGACAATTGAAAATAAATAACAAATATAGTACATGAATAAATAAATACATATTTGTACATTAAAGGAATTATGAATAAATAAAAAGGAATAACAAATAAGTTATACATAAAATCATGAGGTAATCAAAAGAAATAAACCTCACATGAAATAACAAATACGAGATTTGTTAAAAGATCCAATAGAATTATTATATAAGGGTAACAATAAATTAACCCTCTCAGTTAATCCTATTCTAGGACTTTGTTTGACCAGACGTTGACCAGGGTATAATCAACTGCAACCTACGGTGAACGGTATAGGATTCTTGCAACCTGTTTTTTACCGGATTACACCGGCTTGTGTGCTATCTGTTGTTTGAATTAATGACCAAGATAATTAATGTAAAATGTTGTTACTCTTGTGCACTGTGGTATTATTTTATGTGCGTGAATGATGCTGACTACAACGTGTATGTCCCACGCATACAAACACTACTATACCAGTGGATTAAATACCTGCGTTTCAGTATACCGAGGACTTGTACTCAAGTCTCTCACTAACTTCACTTTATAACAAACGTCATTATCCTAAACGTGATAATTGACAATACACATTGTGTTCTTATTTAACGTCTTAATATGACACTTAACAATTCTATACTACGAGAACGAGGAGCCCAGTTGGATCTGGCCATGCATGCTACAGGAGTTGTACCTGTCTCAGGTTGTCTCCTATTCAGTTATACGTCGCGACGGAACATTTCAGTGGAGAGGAAGACTTTATTCCTCTCGAGGGTTCTATTTCCCATCAGTTCAGTGGAGAGGAAGACTTCATTCCTCTCGAGGGTACGATTCCCACATTTCTCAGTACAGGAGTTAACTACGTTATCTTCTAAGGGACTAGTTTCCCAACCTTTCAATCTTAATGAGGTCACTATACCTCCACTATTTGAGATATTCAGTTATACCTGTCAGTCCCATCGTGTGGACCCGACTATCATTAAAAGATCATTGTTCAGCTAACTTGACCTTCTGAAGTCTTGTTCTATGTGACATTATTGTCCTTGTATGGATACTTGTTATTATCCTACTATGTTTGTTTACGCTTTATAAAAATGAACTGCATGTATTCGACAAAGTAGTTGGTGTGGCCCGGTAGACGATGGGCTGCACGTTTTCCATACCAGCATTGTTTGCTGAGCCCCTTTGGGGGCACCCCCATTTTTCAGGTACCTGAAGTTAAGAAGATTACCACACCGAGTGTAGGTGGGGTAGATTCAAGCTATGGGAGTCTTCTTCTAGATATTTTGTTACTTAAGTATTTACATTTGAGTTTGATTCCTAGTATCTCGGATGGTATTCGTATTCAGACCGTGACTTTTGGAGATTGTATTTGGAGTTAGCCTTGTTGGTCGCAAGGGTGGCCAACGGCATTGTAATACCGCCCGGTTGTTGTATTTATTTCCGCTGCAGTTGTATTTTATTTGGGAGTGATCGCCGTTCATGTTATTGGATTTCGGGTTGGGGTGTTACAGAGAGTTATTTTACATTATTCAAAACATACCTTTTATGCATGTTTTGAGGGGGGCTGTTAGGATTACATAGTCTATTTATATGTAATTTATTCTGTTAGTCGTTAGCATGGTAGTTAGTCAGTTGGTTGGTATTAGTGAAATGAGTGAAACGCAACACTTTGTTAGTTGATGCTAGTTTATTTAAGTATGCTGCAATCGGGCAATAAAAGTTGTGGATTGACGTTGTAAATTCCACTTCTGGTTTGTTAACACACAGAGAGTGATTCCTGATTGTCTTCTTCAACAATAGTACTTGTAGGTTGTGCTTTAAATTTAGCTCTTAAGAGTTAGTTTCTTTTCATATCTTTTAAAAAATAAAATTTCACTTGCCAAGAATTGAACTTGAAAGCTCATACATGTTTCCACTACTACACTATTTCCAACTTTTTGATAATTTACCCAATTTAATTCATCTAAACTATACTTCATAAAATTTAAATTTTATTATTACAAAATCTATGGGGTTTATGTCCCTATCGGACCCGATTTTCCACTTCCTTTTAACAATGGCTTAGGTTGTAAGCAAAACTGGTGGGCTTGGTGAAAATGATCACCTCTTGCCATGGTTGTTAATGCACTGATAATGAAGAAAGGTATTCACCTTGTTGCTCGTAATAGCTTCAGTTGTCTAGTTGTTCAGACAAGCTAGTTTTTGCTAGTTTAGTGTCTCTAGAAAGCATGCACATAATTGTGATGTCTCTGCCTCAGTGTCTTATGCTCAGGTATCAATTTGAGAGAATCTTTGTCCAAGTGCCCAGAGTGAAATTAAGTTTGTTGAGTCAAAACATTTCTCAACATACTGAAACAATAGTCATAGCTACCAATCGGTGTTTATTAGTGTACATATCAGAGTTATAAGCTCTCATTAATGTCAAATTCTAATGCAAGACACCAGGAATATGTCCTCTTTCAATGAAAAAATGAATGTTGCAACTGACTGTTAACCTTTTTATAATACACATCACTTGTGTTATCTATGAATTTTTTCACATTCTCTCATTCACGATAAACTAGTGGTAATTTACAAAGCCATGCCTCTCCCTTTAAAATAAGGCCAACCTTGCGTGGATCCCCAAAAGAACCCACTTCACAATCTAGAGGGAATGACGAGCTCTCACGACAAAAGAAAGCAAACCAAGATAACACACTGACTTGTGAAAAATTCATTGATAGGAAACAAACTATACATAAATAAAAATAGTTTAGAAATAAGTGATAAGTGTATAAATAAGCAAGTTTTAAGGATTTGTTTTATGTGAAACATCAATGCTTATCATGCTCATTTCTCCACTTTAGCTAGTTTTCCTTTAGTTTTTTTATTTAATGATGTCCTTACACATTTGTTGTTTAAACGTGAGAATAACTTGGCTCATAGCAAAGTAGACAAAGAGGGGAGCATGTGGGAACAAATGAAACTAAAATTGGAGCTAAAACAAAGAATATTTGCTCTATTATATACTTGTCCAGACTTGTGTCCAAGTCTGAAGACCCTCACACACCCCTGGATGGAGCTACTACCATATTTTGAGTCAGTTGCGGGTTTATGTTCGGGTAAACAAACCCAGACCAACTCCACAAGAAACATTTAGCCTCTTTTCACCACCTGTCTAGGAATGTGATTAGGTATAGAAACTCGGACCAAATCTATATCATATGTGGACATATAGGGCCGGACACAAGTCCAAAGACAATGACCAAAGCACCCAGAGCATGTCGCGACAGTCTAATCCGGGTGTGTAGAGCCGGACATAGACCCGAACTTGACACAAACATTGCTAGAAGCATAGTATATAAAAAAATTGTGCTTTAAAATATATAAAACATGGTTAAACAAATAACCATGCTTAATGTTGTCTTGAAATTGGTGAAAGAGAAATAATATAAATCGTGGTTCCAGTCAAAATTGTGCTTTATAGTTTCGCGCCTCAGAGTATAAAGCATGGTTTATCTTCAACCGCGCTTTATGAGAAACATAAAACACTTATAAAGCACAGTTTACCCTTAACCACACTTTATTAAAAATGTGAAAAATACACATGTTATCCATAATTGTGCTTTATATGTTCGCGCTCATATTATAAAGCACAGTTGGGTCCTAAACTGTGCATTATAGTCCAAAAACATAATGAGGATTTTAAACTTGGCTCAATATTGAACAAGGCACTTTTATCTATGCCTCTCTTCATTTTCTTTTTGTATTTCAACTTCTATTCACTCATGGTAATTTTGTCACCCTAAATCGTAAACAAGGAACATACATGCTTTGTGCCTCTCTTCACTCTCTTCTTGTGTCTACACTCTACAAAGATAAATCGCTAGAGGTTGGACTGCTGCATCACTCACACACCAGACTGAAGATGAAACGGCTGAAAACATTAGAATCTGGAACTGGTAAATATACCCGAACTTATCTTCATTCACGGTAATTTTGCAACCCTAACTCACAAACTAGGAACATACATGATATGGGCCTCTCTTCATTCTCTTCTTGTGTCTGTGCTCTGTAGAGATAAATCACGGATGCATGTCTCACTCACCAGATTGAAGACGGGGGTGAAAGCAATCGGTAAATATACTCGAACTTATCTTTACCCATGGTAATTTTGCAGCCATAACTTGCACAAAAGAACATACATACTTTGCGCCTCTCTTCATTCTCTTCTTGTGTCAGTGCTCTGCAAAGATAAACACTACACATCTTTGCACACCAGGTTGAAGTCGGGATGAATAAAATTTCAGTAAATATACTCGAACTTATCTTCACTCACGCTTATATTCACTCACGGTAATTTTTAAACCCTAACTTGCAAACAAGGAACATACATGCTTTGCTCCTCTCTTCATTCTATTGTGTCTACGCTCTGCACAGATAAATCATTGGAGGTTGAACTGCTACATCTCTCACACACCAGATTGAAAAGGGGGTTTTCCGAAAATTTTTGCGTAGACTATAAAGCACGATTCCTTGAATAACCATGCTTTATAGTTCAAAAAATACGACTATAAAGCACGGTTATCCAAGGAACCATGTTTCATGAGAACAGTTTAAAGCACGGTTTTATGCTATAAATGTGCTTTAAAGTTGTCAGAATATGTGCCTAGTGTGTTTTCACAGAACTTCTAAAACACGGTTATGAGTAAACCACACTTTAATATTATATTATAAAACCGTTCCTTATAGTTTTTTCCCTTATGTAACGGTCACATAAATCATAGTTAGGAGTAAACCATGCTTATGACCAAAATAATCATGATATTTAATCATTTTCTAGCGGTGAAAACTTAGCGGAATCATGGTATTAAAATGAAGAAAGAGAGGAGAGAGAGAGAGAGAGGAGAAGTCAAGAGCTTCGTGTGAGAACAAAAAAAAAGAAAAGATGAAGTAGAAACGCTCCACTTCTATTAAAGCTCTTCTTCAACCTCCCATGGCTATTTCTTTCTCTTATTTATGCTCAAATGGAGGGTTAACCTCCTTGTACCTATGGATGAGAATTTTTCCCCAAAATTCCTGAAACTCCATTATTGATTCTTACTTTTGTAGCTTTATTTTGGTTCTTGTTGTTGATGTATGATGATACTAAGTAAAAGTGGCTCTTGAGCTTGTAAACAATGATTTTGTGATTTGTTTAGGGTTTGCTCAATTTATGATTTATATGTGGGATTTGGTTAGTTTGATTTGAAGATATCAATACTATATCTTGAGGTAAATTTTAGGGTGCCAATTAGTCAAGCATTAGTGTGGGTTTTTATCAACATGAGATCCTGAGATAGAAACCTAAACCTAGGGAACTAAATTAATGTAATGTTTTAAAGTGATTATACGATAGATTTCATTGCAACTTATGGGGAACTAGTGCTTGACGTTGTCAATTGACCAGGTACTTGAATGATTCGTCAGCTTCCGACTCATTTGGTTAGAATTAGTATAACCATGATTTGGCTACTATTTAATTGAATTTTCTCATTGTTTACCTCTAAGTTCGTGAATTGACAACTGGTAGTTAAGGGAAAAGGGGCAAATATCCATCCCGAGGTACTCCTATCTTTGCTAGTTATCATAGTTTGATCGCTTTCCTTTATTTTCATATATCTCAGAAAACCCCAAAACCCCTTCAAAACCCCAAATTTACTACATTTATCCTTTTGTATAAATATATGTATATTTGTTAAACTAGTAATTAGCTGAATAGACTTCAAGTCTTGGTGAAATGACAAAACCCACTCACCAATATACTACCCCATACAAAATCACACTCATCAAGAAGCGACGGGACCAACTTTCTCTTGCAGTACATGTTGGGCTTTAGATTTCATGCTGGAAGCTAATCATTTCATACATGGAGGGGTCATATACGGCGATTCAATGAGTGATGTGGAGTTGACAAGGCATACTTTTTCAAAGCGAATCCCAATTTTATTTAGCGGATTATCATTATCGTAATTAAGCCATATGACGACATGAGATCTCTTACCTCATTAGCTGATCTTGGACTGGAGTAGCTTTCATTAGGTGGCATCAACATACAACTTGAGAGGTCTGGCCTACCAGACTCTCCTGCCCACAACCTCTGACTATTCCTACTGGTTTTGAATATGGGTAGATATTATAAATCAAGGTTAGGGTTTCATATAATTATCCCTTGCTGGGTCAAAAGGTGTAGCTAAGATATATACAATTTTAGTTCAGGTTCTTCAACCAAGTAGAAAAGTATTTCAAACCACAACAACTACCTTCTTCCCCTAAAAACGCATTAGCAGTGTTGTTGTATTGTCTTTTGATAGGATCGAGGTGCTTACCGAGTAGGTCTGAGATGGTACTCTCAACCCAATTCGACAATGTCTGAGAATATAGATGCGGAAGATTTTGTTGAAATTTAAAAGCAGAGAAAACTTGTATTGAAAACTCAATAATGAATTTACAACCTAGTTCTCTACACTTGGGTTAGACTTAATAGCTCGGCCTAACACCTACAAATACAACGTTGGAGTGTTTGGGTGTGATAACTTTATAAGCTAGATGAATCTATATGAGCATAGAACGAACTTAGTCTCAAAAATAATCTTTCAAAGGGAAATCCATCTCTCAATATGAATCTCTCTCTAGAAATGTGTAAGTGAAAAGCCCCAGCTATTGCAAATGACTTCTAACTAGTTAAATACCGATAAAACCCGAAGTAACTGCTCCCATGACGTGTAAACTGATGTTTCCACAACCTCCCACTAAGCATTGGACGAGAAATATCTTAACTGCTTTGTAGTGGGACTCGTTCTGTCCTTTTTTAATCTTGACCGCCTTAATTATCGGATCTGATCATGTGTGAACATGTGTAGCCGTTATTTCCTTGTATTTATCCACGTTTTAACATTAGAGGTTCACCTCTTAGCTTCTGGAACTTTCCAAGGGAATCTTATGTCACAGAACGACACCTTATGCAGTGAGACTCCTTCTGTCATCCAAACTTACTTTGATGCCATTATCAGCAAAAACCTTGGGTTCCAATAATTTTCCCCTTTTTGCGGATGATGACAAGAGAGCCAACTCTTTCAAGATGAACTAAAGTTTCCCCTTAAGTTGAGCATCATTAATAAGATGAGATGAATGCAAACCGCTTGTCATATTGAGTCTGGTTAACAACCAAACTCCATCTTTCTTGACTATTTGTCTGTGGGCAGGCTCCTAATGACTTTGTCTCTTCAGTGGGAGTTACTGGTCGTTAAACTCAAACTCTCTCAAACTTTTTCTCTTTTCGTTGCATCAATTCTCAAGTTGACTCTTGCTGGCAGCTAAACTTTGGCAATCTTCATCGAAACTCTAACAACTTTACACACTTCCCCCTTTTTGTTGATGATGCCAAAACTACTCAAGTGAATCTCATAGCAAGAGTTAACCTGCAAAAAAAACATACAAGCAAAACAGCTTGGAAGAACCAACCTCATTGACTGATTCCCCCTTAGTCCAATATTCTCCCAAAGTTTGAGCGCGTCATTTAAGACAAGACCAGTAAGAGAATAGCATATAGAATTAATCTAAGCTTAAACAGATACAGTCTGGGCAAAATCCACAAGTGCAATTTGAGTCCTCGTACCACCAAAACATTAATTCGTCAACCTAAGAATGAGATTCACCTCTTCCCCCATTTGGACATCATCTGGCAAAACAGGGTGAGTCTGCCTGACATCCAGAAGCAATCACATGGCAAAATAGTCCACTGACAAAGTCTACTAAAGTTTGTAAAAAAAACGCCGCCAAGATGAACAAAGTCTGAAATGGGTTAAAAGTATGGTCATGGGTGTAGGCTAGAAAATGAGGAGTGGGACTTGCTTAGTTTCTTGGTATTGACCCATTCATTTTGAATCTTAAAAGAGTGCTAGATGTGGCTAACCGTGGTAGTGATGCGCAAACTAGAGTCACACACTTCCACTCTTGCAAGTGGTGGTCGGAGCAAGTTCGTCAAATTGATTATAAGTTGAAGAGACGATGCTAATTTGCTTGGTTTTAGCCTTCTCATGGGTTTTCTATCTTTCTTTCTTTTTCTTTTCTTTCCCCTTTTTTTGGAAATTCACTTCAACTACGTGGGTATTTTTGGTTAGACCGACTTTGTCTGTATTCTTGGGTAGATATACTCTCGTAGTATTTCTTGGGTTGAATGAAGGCAAGGGGTGTGATGGACTCTGGCGGTAAAAGAGGCCATAACACAAAGCAACCAGCGAATGTGATTGGAGCTAAATGGTTTGATTTATGGGTTTAAGGTTTGGGTTTCAAATGGGTTTAGTATTTCAGTGGCTTTAGAGTTGGAACCTTCAATTTGATTTAAGTCAATGATGGACACAACATAGATGCGAGATTTGTGTGGTGAGATGGCCATAGGAGACTTAGTGATGGTTTCGAGAGTTGGGATAACAATAGTGCCGTGTTTGGAGAATTTTCGGCTTTTAGTGGGAGAGTGAGTATGAGTGGTTTGAGGGTTAGGAGAGTTGGTGCTTTGGAATTGTGGGATGGTAGAAGTGGGTGCTTTGGTCGAACTGGTAAAGAAAAACTTGGCGGATTTTCAATAAACATTTGTAGACAAAGTTACTTGAACTAGTTAACCAAGGAAAGTCTGGTGCCAGAGAGACTATACCTGAGTATCCAGACTCTGCCTCCAAAAGGGAGAGGAGATACAACCAACCTCAGTCTGTAACGACCCCAAAACCACCCTGGTTGAGAGACCGTTACACGCCGTGCGCTCACTACCTAGGACACGCAATGCTACACTCTCATGAAGCCCAAAATAGATACAAATACACTTTTATTAAACAAATAACGGATTGCACTACTTAATCGTTTACAAATGTAGAGCGGAAGCCACATCATAATACATAATGAAACATAGCCTATAGAAGGGGCCTCAAACCACAGTTACAAATAAAACAAAAAGCATAATGAAAGCCAAACGAATAGCAAGAGCCGAATCATTAAATAGGGCTTAAACCTGCAAATCAGACGGAAATAGGGGTGAGCCAAACTACAACTCACAGGTGATAAACTTCATCAGTTGAGCATGCTCAAAACTAATACTGAACATATACATGTACAAATACATAAGCTTAGCATATAGACCAGAAGTCGTAGCAGAAATCAGATAGAGGATGAAGCTTCCTCAAATCAGAAGAGAAGCAGATCAGAGCAAAAACCAAAGTTTGTCAAATCAGAGCGGAGAGACAGAAGCTGAGTAAACTGAACAGTAGTTTAAACCAGAGCAAAGCAGACCACAGACAACGAAGTTCAGAATAGAAGCTCAATCAAAGCAGAGGTGGGACCCTAGACAGAAGCTGACACATCAAAAGGACAATCATTAAGGCCCTATGGATCTGTAGATCCCACATCAGAAGCCGTAGAGACAGCTATACGGCCCCGTTGGTACGTAAACATCCAAAGGGAAGAACTCGAGGAACTAATACAAAAGGAATTCCTGTGCAGTATGCTATGGGATAGTCAGACCCAACTATCCAAGGCTTAAAAGCTAAACATCTAGGTCCCCAAAACAAAAGCTTTGTAAAACAGAGCATAAGCCTAATCAGAACAAAACAAAAGACAAAAGCTTATCAACCAAATCAGAAGTCTAAGCAAAGCGGAATTCATGAACCGACTATCAAATACGAAAGCCCAAACTGAGCACAGAAACCAAAACACACTGAAATCGGAAAACTTAATGTAGTCTTTCAAAACCAAATACTCATGTAAATATGCCAAAACACATCAAACTAGGTAGTACACAGAGAGAGAGAGGAACGCAACACCACAAACGGCGACCAAAACAAAGCTCAGACGCAAAAGTTACGCAAAAACAGTCACGTGTCCGGACATGCGTCCGACCCTGCAAGTCTGGACACAAGGCGCAGACAGAAAATACACTCGTCTAGACATCTGTTTGGACTTACATGTCCTGCCAAGTCCGAGAAGAAAAACACGAGGAAGTCCGGACTTGTGTCCGGGCTTACAGGTCCGGACAAAGTCTAAAATGTAAACCTAGAATTCTTCCTCGTTTCAAGTCCGCACAACTCACAAAACAGCGAGGAACCGAGGCGTCCAAAGCCACGTCCGGACGCAGCGAAAACTGCTAAAAACATCAGCGAACTCACATCTCAACAATGGCAAAAATCTCCCATAATATATACGTAACTTATCGTAGCAAATTAGCAATTCAAATGCACACTTCCACGGGACTTTGATAGATAAAAAACGTAAAACAAAACAAACCAGAACATCAAAATCAGATAAGCACATAATCATATACGAAAAACGAACTAAACCAGAAATCCCCATGGTTGAACACACACAACCGGATTCATCTACCACCTACCTCACATCTGACGCAAAGCCATATCTGCAGACTCTACGAAGCACTCCTCTCGAATCTTCGCTCGAACAACAGATCATCAACTAAGCTATCAGAGTCGAAATAGAAAGAAAGAGAAGGAACCTAACAAAGAATGATACTAAAATCCACAACCCAAACCTGACGATCGACTGACACTCGAATGAAATCCACACGCTTAACTCTAGCAATCCGACATTGAAGGAGAAGACTGAGGGAGAAATGAAGAATGGAGCACAGAGAGGTTGCAGAGAAGTGCAGAGCGAGAGGGAAAAACAACATGACAAAACTGTCGAGGAGAATGTCAGGAAAGAGAGGGAAAGAAATAAATTAGAATCATAAATCCATTCCCTTAACTAATGAATAAATAATAAAAGTTCCTTCACTTAGAATAAGTGAAATAGAAAATAAGAAGAGGGAAATAGTAGTAAATTAGCAACTCCTTTTCCTGACTTAAATATAATCCAAACAAGAGACCATATTTCCCGAAACTAATATAATAACAATCAGAAACGACATAAACTCCCTTTACGTATTAGAAACGGAATAAAATAAAAAAAAAACTGGGGCATAACATTATACCCCCCTTAAAATGAATTTCATCCTCAAAATTCGATTAAACCCTGAATATGAACAAATGCACTTCAAGTGCAAGAGTACTACGAACACTAACACACAAAAGGAATCTCACACCTCAAAAGCTCAAACCTCTCAGCGAGGATAACACTCAAACCTCGCTGCTAACAGATTGACATAAGACATATGGCAGAAGCCACTAACACTCACTCCAAGGCATAAGGAAACACTCCCAGAAACTCGAACCCCACAGAACTAACACTCAGAACTCACTACTGATCGACTTAGAGGAACTTACCAAAAAATATCTAACACTTAGCCCTAAAGCACAGAAAGAACACTCACACATCTCAGAAGCTCTAACCACACAGGGCTAACACACATAGAACTCACTAGCTCATTCACTAACAGGAGAAACGAAGCAGAAGGTTATTGAAGGCTAAGCCTGAAGGAACATGAATAACACCCAAACTTGCTACCGACTGACTGACAGAAGGAACATATCGGAAGGTTACTAAAGCTCAGCCTAAAGGCATAGAAGGAACGCTCCACCCTCAGGAGATGTCCCTATCCAAAGGACCAAACAAACCTCTCGAACTCACACCATAACCCACTCATACCGGAACACAACATACAATCTGAAACACACACCGAAGCAATTCTGAACTCACATCGCTCAGCTCAGAACCTACAATCCAAACTTACACCCATTCACAGAACTCACAGACTAAGCTCACACCTGATCTCGCATCACATCACACCATATCACCCAAACTCATCGCCCACACTCACAACATATCAAACACAGAACTAAGCCCAACGCCTAGTCAGAGCATGCAATTGAAGAACTACTACACTCCCATCACAACTCACCACACTATCCAAATTCATCCGAACCCACATACTACACAGCCCAATCACATCTGACTAACACACAACACACAACATACACACCACTTAAGCTCACAACCGACACTCACATTTGGCATCCCTTCCCAAAGGACCCGACTCCCTCAGACTCAAACTCAAACACAGAATCACACAGACAAACAAACTCTACGCTTCTGTTGCGCTACTCTAATAGTGGAAAACTATAGAGTAGACACACACAACTGACTCCAGATATCATTCAAATCATGTAGCAGATAGTAGACATTTCACGCAGTTGATAACACATAGCACATAGCAGACAATGACATGGAATCGTAGACATGCAGACACCCATAAAACCCATCAAAAGCCAAACCCAGCTCTGATACCACTAAATGTAACGACCCCAAAACCACCCTGGTTAAGAGACCGTTACACGTCGCGCGCTCACTACCTAAGACAAGCAAGGCTACACTCACGAAACCCAAAATAGATACAAATACACTTTTATTAAATAGATAACATATTGCACTACTTAATAGTTTACAAATGCAGAGCGGAAGCCAAATCATAATACATAACGAAACATAGCCTATAGAAGCGGCCTCAAGCCACAGTTAAAAATACAACAAAAAGCACAACAGAAGTCAAACGAATAGCAAGAGCCAAATCTTCAAATATGGCTTAAACCTACAAATCAGACGGAAATAGGGGAGAGCCAAACTACAACTCAGCAGGTGATAAACTTCATCAGCTGAGCATACTCAAAACTAATACTGAACATATACATGTACATATATATAAGCTTAGAAAAATAGACCAAAAGTTGTAGCAGAAATCAGATATAGGATGAAGCTTCCTCAAATCAGAAGAGAAGCAGGTCAGAGTAGAAACCGAAGTTTGTCAAATTAGAGTGGAAAGATAGAAGCTGAGCAAACTGAACAAAAGTTTAAACCAGAGCAAAGCAGACCACAGACAAAGAAGGTCAGAACAGAAGCTCAATCAAAATGGAGGTGGGACCCTAGACACAAGCTGACACATTAGAAGGGCAATCATTAAGGCCATATGGATCTGTAGATCCCACATCAGAAGCCATAGAGACAGTTATGTGGCCCCATTGGTGCCTAAATGTCCAAAGGGCCTAAACGTCCAAAGGGAAGAACCCAAGAAATAAAGAAGAAATCCTGCGCAACATGCTACACGATAGTCAGACCCAACTATCCAAGACTCAGAAGCTAAACATCAAGGTCCCTAAAATAAAAGCTTTGTAAAACAGAGCAGAAGTATAATCAGAACAGAAAGAAAGACAGAAGCTTATCAACCAAATCAGTAGTCTAAGCAAAACGAAAGTCGTGAACTGAAGCAAATACGAAAGCCCAAACTGAGCCCAAAAAACCAAAACACACTTAAGAGCTAATCAGAAATCAGAAACTTAATATAGTCTTTCAAAACCAAGTACTCATGTAAATATACCAAAACACATTAAGATAGGTAGGACATAGAGAGTGGAACGCAACACCATAAACGACGACCAAAATGGAGCTCAGACGTAAAAGTTACGCAAAAACAGTCACGTGTCCGGACATGTGTCCGACCCTGCATGTCCGGACACAAGTAGTGGATAGAACATACACTCGTTCGGACATCTGTCCGGACTTGCATGTCCGGAAAAGTCTGAGAAGAAAAACACGAGGAAGTCTGGACTTGTGTCCGAGCTTACAGGTCCGGACAAAGTCTGAAATGTAAACCTAGAATTCGTCTTCGCTTCATGTCCGAACTTACTTGTCCGGACAACTCACAAAACAGTGAGGAACTGGGGTGTATGAAGCCACGTCTAGACTTACATGTCCAGACGCAAGTCCAGACGCGGTGAAAACTGTAGAAAACATCAACGAACTCACATCTCAACAATGGCAGAAATCTCCCACAATATATACGTAACTTATCGTAGCAAATTAGCAATTCGAAAGCACACTTCCACGGGGTTTTGACAGATCAAAATGCAAAATAAAACTAACCAGAACATCACAATCAGAGAAGCACATACTCATATACGGAAAACGAACTAAACCAGAAATCCCCGTGGTTGAACACACACAATAGAATTCATCTACCACCTACCTCATATCCGACGCAAAGCAAACTCTATGGACTCTACGAAGCACTCCCCTCGGACAACAGACCATCAATCGAGCAATCGGAGTCGAGATCAGAAAGGAAGAGGAGGAACCCAATAAAGAACGATACTAAAATCCACAACCTAAACCTGACGATCGACTGACACTCAAACAAAACCCACACGCTTAACTCTAGCAATTCGACATTGAAGGAGGAGATTGAGGGAGAAATGAAAAAGGGAGCAAAGAGAGGTTGCAGAGAAGTGCAGAGTGAGAGGGAGAAGCAGCATGACAAAACTGTCAAGGGGAATGTCAGGAAAGAGAAGGAAGGAAATAAATTAGAATCATAAATCCCTTCCCTTAACTAATTAATAAATAATAAAAGTCCCTTAACTTGAAATCAATAAAATAGAAAATAAGAAGAGGGAGGGAAAAGTAAATTAGTAATTCCTTTTCCTGACTTAAATAGATACCAAACAAGAGACCCTTTTTCCCGAAACTAATATAATAACAATTAGAAACGACATAAACTCCCTTTACAAGTTTGAAACTAAATAGAATAAAAAAACTGGGGCATAACACACTCAGAGCAAGTCATGCTAAGGTGTAATTGAAAGAGCTCAAATACAACCATGGGTGATTCCTTAGTGAAGATATCAACAAGCTGGAGTTTATGGAAACATAGTTTAATCAGATTAAGTTCATCTTCACATAATCTCGTAAAAAATGAAAATTCAAGTATATAAATTTAGTGCAAGCATGAAATTTAGAGAGTTCGATGACCTTAGCTGGTATTATCATACATAATGATAACATTTTGATAAAAATACCATAGTCTTCATAGTGCTTGATGCTGGCATGAGTTTGCTTGCACATGATTCGTAGACGGAGTCTGCTTGCACATGATTCTCAGACGGAGTTTTCTTGGATATACATATCGTAAATCCCTATCAACACGCTGCCATATTGCCAATGAAGCCAATTCCAATTATTCACCGTGCATATTGTCTCCAGATGTAACCTTTTGGCCCCCTTGATGGCCAGAGATAGTCGTACACTTATATGGGTTTCTTGCCAACAACCATTGTCCAGAAACCAAGAGTCGTTGTTTATGAGTCTCTCTGCCTACAAAAACGCTACTAGTTAGTTTTGGGACCCAAGTCATATTGTCTCCAAATTTAAGCTTTCCCTTTTGATGGTCAGAGAGAGTCGTACACTTATATGGGTTTCTTGTCATATATCTTGAACAACCATTGTCCAAAAACCAAGAGTCATTGTCTATGAGTCTCTCTGCCTACAAAAAAGCTACTAGTTAGTTTTGGGAACCCACATGTACTTGGGTCCCCTCTTAAACGATGATGAACAACTATTATAGTAAAGAATCATGAGCTTTGAGAATTGCAGAGACATGAGATATATTAAATGACAAATCATGACAAATTTTATCACATGAAGAGTCCGTATGACCATCATAACCATAATATCTGTAAATTTTCATCGAAGGGAGTCTAACGTACTTCTTTTGCCACAAAAATTTATTAGCAAACTTCTCTCGTTGAAGCTTACGATGAGAAAGATTATTTGGCCTTAATGCCATTTCAGCAAGATTCACTTTGTTTTTACTTTTTAACCTTGATAGGGCAGTCATTCATTTGAGAGAGCCCTCTGCACCTGATTGAGGGTAGAGGTATAAGATTCAACTTCCTTTCCAATTTTATTTGAGTGGATTTCGACTCAATAAGCTTTTCCTCACACCACTTTGGTTTTTCAGCAGCAGCGATTTCTCAAACAAAATTAAGTGGCTTAAAGAGAGCTTTTGGAAGTGGCTTGGATTTTTTCTTTTTAGGCTTTTGTTGTAGAGTGACGTGTTGTGTATCTAAGATATTGATGAGGGTTCTAGCATTGCTTAACTCTTTCTGAAGTTTTTGAATAGTGCTATCAGATTCATGGAGTTTGAGTCGATCTCTAGTGATATGCCCTTTTAAGATGTGAATTTCTAAAGTAAAGCAAACTTTATTCTTCCTCAGTTAGATCGAACTCAGGATGATTTGGATCTATGACGTATGTGGAAACATTTAAAGAAGGTGGAGAATTCGTACTAGCATCATGATTTGATAAAACAGATGCATCGGGAGTCTTACTTATTTGATTCTGAGCGATTTTCTCACCATTGTGAGCCATCAAGCATATCATACTGGTGATGCCTGACTCAGGCTCCTCTGAGTTGGTAATTTCAGCCGTCTTGAGATTGGTCAGCCAATCCAGGCTTTGATACCACTTGATAGGATCGAGGTGCTGACCGAGTAGGTCTGCGGTATTAGTCTCAAACCAACTCGACTATACCTAAGAATATAGATGCAGAAGCTTTTGTTGAAATTTATATTCATAGAAAACTTGTATTGAAAACTCAATGATGAATTAACAACCTAGTTCTCTACGCTTGGGTGAGATAGAATAGCTCTGCCTAAAACCTACACTCAAACACTCTAAATATAGATCAATACAACGTATGGCGTGTTTGGGTGTGATAGCTCTATAAGCTAGATGAATCTATATGAGCATAGAACAAACTTAGTCTCGAAAATAATCTCCCAAAGGGAAATCTCTCTCTCAATGTGACTCTCTCTCTAGAAATGTGTAAGTGAAAAGCTCCGGCTATTGAAAATGACTTCTAACTGGTTAAATACTGATAAAACCCAAAGTAACTACTCTCATGATGTGTAAATTGATGTTTCCACGACCTCCCACTAAGCATTGGATGGGAAATATCTTAACTTCTTTGTAGTGGGACTCGTTCTAACCTTCTTTAACCTACCACCTTGATTACTGGATCTAATCATATGTGAACGTGTGTAGCAGTTATTTTGTTGTATTTCTCCACGTTTTAACAGTAGAGGTCACCTCATAGCTTCTAGAACTTTCCAAGGGAATCTTATGTCACAAAACGACTCCTTACGCAGTGAGACTCCTTATGTCATCCAAACTTACTTTGATGTCATTATCAGCAAAACCTTGGGTTCCAACATCTTTGTTGTTGTCTTGAATAAGAGCATATGCCTTGTTATAGCCCGTAATAACTATGTGTTTGTGTATAACTCATGACACATGGCTAGTGCATATGCCGAAGCACACAAATCCAATTGTGACCCCACATGTACAACTCATCAGCTCCATTAATTTAAAAGAACCTACAAAAAAATTTTCAGATGCTCTGAATGTGATGAAACCAAGGGTTGGGGGGGGGGGTCTTTGGGCTAATGATAAATTTGGGACAAGGAGCAGTTTAGGCCAAGGAGCAATGGACCAATAGGTATTAAAAATAATCTAAGTTAAGGGCAGTCTAGGAATTAACCATGTTGCCCCTTATGCAAGGCATTTGTCTCATGTTTTTGGCTATATAAGGAAAAGGATGACTAGGTTGTAACTATTGTTGATTGTATTCCTCATTTGGTCACTCTAGGGGATGGGTGTTTACCCAATTTTGGTAAAGTTTGCTCTAATTTGGTAGGAATTATTCTTGTTTCCCGTTTTTTCCTATCTTCTTGCCTCATTTGTTCATACCCGGATTTAGGTTGTAGGTTGTTGAAGCTTTGACTTTTTTTTATCTCAATATACTGGTAGTTTTGGAGCTTGGGTACCTTACTGTTAGAGTTACCTATATCCGGGTTCTATCAATTGGTACCAAAGGTATTGATCCTGATTTGAATGATGTTGAGTCACCATGAGCTCAAGGAAACACTAGAGAGGTCGGGGAAGAAGGTGAGAAAGTTGGGAGAACTCACTTCACGCTGGAAAACCAGAAAGGCTATGACAACATTTATCGTTGAAGCTGGGTTACACAAAAGCGCCATGGTGGAAAAGAAGATATGCGGTGAGCGACCCCATGGATATAAAGTGGCTCTCGCAGGAGTGATGCATTACAACAAAAGGGAACTGGGTGCTCATCGCGAACAAGAAATAATTAAGATACAACAGGTGTAAAAAGGTGAGGAGAATATGAGGTATGGTCGATATTCCAGTCTAGCTAAGAAAATTGTTTAATATAAGAAGAGTAGAAAGGAGGAAAAGATCAGACGTAAGAAGAGAGAAAGAAGAGAGCAGGTCAAAGAGAAGAAAAAAAGGAAGAATATGAAGGTGGGCATACCCACTCTGATTGGTGGTCAATCCTGTTATTGGAAGGTTGGCAGAGGGAGTCACTGGTCACAAGGTGAGACTTTGGTTGGGCACACCAAGCCTTGGGTAAATTGACATTGCTGCATCTACTAGTTGAAGAAGAAGGATGATCATAGACACAACAATTAAAGGGAGGTAAATCGCAATTAAAGACAATGTCAGATTAAAGAAAATCTGGATTGTGTGTCCCCCAACAAAGGTCCAACCACCACCACTTCATCAGAAAAATAATGGTGTTGACAACAATAAGCTTTTGATTTTTTCAAAAAAATAAAAAGAACTAAGCATGGATGAAAGGGGTCATGGGATCTTCATTCAATCCAATCTTGTGTCATTTGGAGCTGCTACAAAATCCGTGTTCTCGCTTCACGACGTTCAAAAGATCAAAAAATATAGTTGAACCAGAGATGGGGTTGGGAAGAATAGACACCATAGGCAACTTGTAAGTTGGCGGCAGAGAAGTGCAAAAGCTCGATCGGGTTCGTTTCCTTTTTCTCATGTGAATAAAGAAGTAAGTGGGCCAAGATTAATATAACTTAAATGTGCGGCAGATAGAAAAGTTAGCAAGAGTTATTTGAGATTAATTGTGTCTGTTCATTTATTAAGAAAACATTGGCCCACATCTTCTCACTTAGTATGTAACTTGGAAGATAGGTTTTATTCTTTAAAACTAGGAACATATAATATGCAGTCCCACCTTGGAATATATATATACTAATTTGTCAGCCAAACTTTATTACCAATGGGGTCATGGTTGTTGGTTTTGTTGCAGCGCCATGCAGACTGTATATTGTGAGTGGTTGGAACTGGTGTATTTTAAACAATTAAGAAAGAAATTAATACTCAAAATATCCTTCGGGCTGCAAACAAAACCCGGTCGCAGTAGTATAGAAAACAGAAGCGGCCGGGGTCAAACCGTGGGACTTATAGCGAAATAAAATAGAACCTAAGCTTGTCACAAAATGGGGGATAATTGACTCGTTTTTGTAAAGTAAAACAACAGATTAAATTAACTGAGTGGAAGAATATATTAAACGGGACTCCGGGTTCAGGTTTGTATAATCTGATTAATTATGCTATCTCTACCGTTTATTATAATAGTTTGGCAAAGTTCCTGTTATTATCTTGAGGACTAAATCATAGACTCATAAGAACTCGTTTACCAGAAAATGCTCGGTCTAATCCAGGTTCGAGCAGAACATATGTAAACGGCGGTTAAGTGCGAGGAATTATATTTGCATCTGAAAATACTAACTTATTAAATCATAATAAGCTTTCTCCAGATTTACGGCTTAATTAACCTGTCTATTTATCACCGATCTGATCAAAATAGACTTAGCAAAGCATTTTAATAAATTCATGAGATTTATTAAAAAGGTGAGAGAAAAACTTTAATCGTAACAAACTGTATTTATTTTAACCGGTAGAAATATAGATTACATAATTAAACAGACTATAAATTAACCTTCGCCCGGAGTAAATCCTCTTAGCCCAACGTCATTAAAAAGACAGAATAAGAAGTAAAAGAAATCATCTGGGAAAGATAATTAATTCAGCTCCACTATCTTGACTGCTAATATTTGGGCAGAGGTTGGACAGAACAACGGTATGGAAATGGAATGTTTTTATGGAATGAAGAGTTGTATGGATTTTATGTGGATAATATGTGGATGAGATGTATGATTTTTGGAGAGTTTTATGGTATTTTTATGGAAGGAAAATGGCATAAGTTTGGGGTGGAATGAGATATCATTTAATGGAGGTTTGGAGGTGTATTTATAGAGAAATATAGGGTAAAGGAGGTGGTAAGGCGGTGGTAATTGCGTGTGAAGAGATAAGGATTTTATCTCTTCACACGGCTCCTTTCTTGCTGTCAAAATAGCAGTGTCCGGACCAGGTGGTCCGGACGAGGTCGATTCTTTCTCGGGCGCGCTGGCAAGAATTGGTCCGGACCAGGTGATTCGGACACTGGTCCGGACCAAAGGTCTTTTGCCTCTAAAATGTTCGTTTTAGCTCCGATTTGATCCCCGTTTTCGCCTACGCGTTCGTATCTTCGTGTACTTTGCTCCTAGCTTGGTTTTCCTCATGTTTAACCAATAAATTTATGAGATAATCAATAAAACATAAAGTAGAGGAAAACTAACCAAAGTGGAGAAATGAGCAAGAAAAGTGCTAATATAATATATGAAATACACCTATAAAACATGATCATTTGGACACTTATCACACCCCCACACTTATCTTTTTGCTTATCCTCAAGCAAAACCATGTACCCAAGTAAGTAGGGAATGCTCAATATTAACAAATATTATTATGAAGGGTAGGATAAAAAGGTTAACAATACACGACCTTTAAACTCTTTGAGGAGTGTGAAAAATCAACTGCTGGTGGCATAGGTGTGCTCAGGGTAAAAATAAAATATAGAGTTTCGGGGTATGATCCAAGGTACTTCAATGCTTCTTTGTTTAGGTGACTCTGAGAACTTTTACCATGGCCAACTTCTCTCAAGAATGGGCATTGAGGAGAAAACAAAAGGGAAAATAGATTTATGCATTTGTTTCACTTTTGCATAAAGGATGAGAAGATAAAATGTAGGCATCACGCCTTTGTTTTTAAGAACACTCAACTCTCTTCGTTGGTTCCAATGGTGTCTCGCAAGTCCCTTCTTTATTTTGTGTATATTTTTTTACAGAGAAGCACCCCTTAGCAATCCCTAAGAGAGAAGACAGAAAGAACCCCTGAGCAATAAAAATCCAACCATTTGCAGATTATTTGGTCACACCGCATAAAAATGCTCCTCAAAAGTGATCAAATGAAAATTTTTAAATTTGTACCATTTATCCCATAATTCATAATATTATTTATTCATAAAGAGAACAACCTATATTAGCAGGGTCCATAATTTTAATTTTTTGAACACATGCGAGATAAGCAGAGAGATTTAAACATTTTAAGCACAAAATGCCCCGAAAAGGGCTCTTCCCCCACACTTAAGCTCAAGCAATGCCCTCATTGCGTAGATGGAATTAAATTAACAGGGCATGCAATAAATAAAGGAAAGAGTGTACTCCCCAAATTCTGTAGAGTGTGTAGAGCTCCCCCACACTTGAGTGTAGCTGTGGAATGACATGAAATGTACCTGTAAAGAATATCTCACAGCCAGAAGAACTCAAGTAAAACCTGCATTTTATTATAACATATAAAAGTGAAATATAGTAAAAAATAAAACAACATTAGATGAAAGGAAAGATAAAAGATAGATAGTGGGTTGCCTCCCACCAAGCTGCCCGGGTTTAACGTCTCTAGCTAGACGCATGTTCTTCATTATCCCGGATCATAAATGAAAGTTGACACTGGTAGCACCGGGAATAGGAATTTGGCAATAAGTAGGGCCGAACCACCTGGATCAAAACAAAGTATTACAACAACAATTACAGTAGGAAAATACAAACTCCACAAAACCTGGTTTTGAAGGAGTTGTTTGCTGTCATTAATATTGTATTGAAAACCGGGTGATGGTGGTATTGCTTCGTCAAACTGGAGAATGTAAACATTCACCCTCTGTTGTTTAGCCGTATGGATGTAAGATGGTAGTGGTGGTGCTTGCTCAGAGTCGAGGATGTAAATTTCCTCCCCTGGAACGAAAATGAAGTGGAAGGGGCTTCAATGGGTGGGTTGGGTGGGCATTATTTTTCTTTAGAGAAGGGCCCAGATTTTTTAATGGATGACCCTTGGTGCGAGGATCAAAATTGGATGGCTCCTCCTCCTCAAATTTGAGGACGTATATCCTCATCTTTTTGAAGAGGTCATAGGAAGAGCCCTGATAGAATTCAACTTCAGAGGGAGATGGCTCCTTGAAGTTGAATTTGGTGTTTTGTTTGGATATTGGCGGGACTGGCGGGAGCGAGCATTTCCTCATCTTCATTTTTGAGGATGTAACTATCCTCTTTTTCTGGATATAGCATAGAGAAGGAGGGAAAATAACGGAAATTACTTCAGAGGGAGGAGACTCCATGAAGTTGAAGTAGAAGTTGTCCTCTGATGGCTTGTCTTCAAGCTCAAGCAGAAGGTTTGATTCCGTTTGCTCTGGGTTCAAAGGGGTGGTAATATAGAGTAACTTAAATCCTCAGGTAAGTCGTCCACTATATGAACCAGTTTGCTCTCCGGTTGTGTGATGTAAGGTCTAGTGGACCTTCCATCATTTCGTTTATCGCAACTAATTTGGCATAGAGCTTCAGTTGGTTCATGTCGAGGTATTCCTCCTCAGCCTGCTGCTCCACTTCAGGGACCATTCACTCTCGGGTTGCTGCTCCCTTTGAGCTAATGTGATGGGCTGGTCCACTATGTAATTGCACTGCATACTCTTTTGGATTAGGATTGGTCTGTGAAGGAAATTTACCTGGTGGCCTTTGTTGGGTAAGGAGTTGTTGAATGGGACTGCAAGTCTTTTTGGTCTTTACGCAGGGCTGCAAACCTCTTCTTGCGTATCTCTGGACTTACCCATCATTGCCTTAAACATCTCTTGCATTTGAGACATTCAGATTCAGGATTCGAAGGAGGTTGAGTTGGTTGACTCGAAGAAGCATCATTGCCGTAAGGTTGTTGCTGATACTGCCTCTGGCCTCCTTGAAAATTGGTCTGAGGTCTGTAATTTTGAGATGTTTGTAGTGTATGTGGGTTCTGGATATTTTTGGTGTTTGAGTAGTGAAGATTTGGTTGCCAAGGTTGCCTGTACCCTGAATTGTTGGTGAGATAGTTTGCTTCCTCTGCTTGCTTTATTTTTATAGTTGGGGGCATTGTTCATAATCATGAGGCCCACCACATTGCGTACAAGAATTAGTAGGAGATGATTGGGACAGAGGAGCATAGACTGGAGGGATTGTAGATGATCGGGAAATCATCGACTTAGCTTGCTGAGGGTAGGAATTCATAGTCATCTGCTCAACCACTTTCTGCAGAGTACTTACTTTTGTTGCCTGCTGAGCATTGCTCTCCATGAGTTGCTCATGGCTTTTCATCAGCATGTCAAACTTGTTATCACTTTCCCCAACATGTATAAACCTGGAGTACCGCTTTTGATCCGCCGGAGGCCAGTTTCCGGATTCTTCACAGAGAGACTCCATGTTATCAGAATTGTGCTCCTGGCTTTTTCAGAATATCGGACCCTAAGGAGGATAATACCATTGTTCTGCATGGACCGATCAAGCCTTTATAGAACAATTGTGATACTTGTTCTTTCGTCAGACCATAGTGAGGACAAGTAAGTAGTAGTCCTTTGAAACGGTCCCAAGTTTCACAAATATTCTCCGACCCAGGTTGCTTGAAATTATAGATTTCAGCAATCATTTCCAACGTTGGCTCGGGGGTAGGAATTTGTAGAACTTGGTGGCCATGTCATCCCAAGTACCAATGGTACTTGGTGTCAGGCTATGATACCACTTGCTCGCACTTCCCGTCAGGCTGTGAGGGAATAATGACAGTCTTGCGTACTGGAGTACTGCGTCGGTCGCAGTTAAACTGTTGGCATGCTGCAAGAACTTAGTAACATGTAACAGGGCTTCGTCTGGACTGGAACCATCAAACATGCCCAACTCCTTTACACATCGGATTTGATGATATGGTTTCAGCTTCTGCCACTCATCGTATTCGGATGGGCTAAGGTGAGGAAGGATGATGGCAGGCTGTTGTCCTTGATTAGACGGCCTGTTGATATTTCGAACTGTCGCTGGTGTAGATGCCATGTCAGCTTCCCGGTCAGATTCTATCACTGTGGTGGTATTGTATTGTTGAGTTCGGTTCTGCCTTAGACTGCGCAGAATGGTTCTCTCGATCTCTGGATTGTAACCAACCGTGTGATTATTAATATTTTCTGGGTAGCTGTGTGACCTGGTAAAAGGCATTCACCACTCAAAACAGAAAAAAGAAACTCGTGATGTGTTAGAATAAATAAAAATGTTAGGAATTAGTTGACAGAAATTATAAGTTAGTAGTTAGGTACAGAAATTATAAGTTAGTAGTTAGAGACAATGGAAATTAAAAGTTAGTATACTGGAAATTTAAATGTTAAGGACAATGGAATTTAAATGTTAAGGACAATGGAAATTAAATGTTAAGGACAATGGAAATTAAATGTTAAGGACAATGGAAATTAAATGACAATAATATTAAGAAGTCAGTAATTAGATGTCAGAAGTTAGATGTCCGTAGTCAGATGTCCAAAGTCAGGTGTCCAATTAATAGTAACAGATTATTATAATATAACAGGTGAATTATCCGGGGCTTAGGGACTAGAATAAATCAAGTCCCCGGCAACGGCGCCATTTTACAGACTGTATATTGTGAGTGGTTGGAACTGGTGTATTTTAAACAATTAAGAAAGAAATTAATACTCAAAATATCCTTCGGGCTGCAAACAAAACCCGGTCGCAGTAGTATAGAAAACAGAAGCGGCCGGGGTCAAACCGTGGGACTTATAGCGAAATAAAATAGAACCTAAGCTTGTCACAAAAGGGGGGATAATTGACTCATTTTTTTAAAGTAAAACAACAGATTAAATTAACTGAGTGGAAGAATATATTAAACGGGACTCCGGGTTCAGGTTTGTATAATCTGATTAATTATGCTATCTCTACCGGTTTATTATAATAGTTTGGCAAAGTTCCTGTTATTATCTTGAGGACTAAATCATAGACTCATAAGAACTCGTTTACTAGAAAATGCTCGGTCTAATCCAGGTTCGAGCAGAACATATGTAAACGGCGGTTAAGTGCGAGGAATTATATTTGCATCTGAAAATACTAACTTATTAAATCATAATAAGTTTTCTCCATATTTACGGCTTAATTAACCTGTCTATTTATCACGGATCTGATCAAAATAGACTTAGAAAAGCATTTTAATAAATTCATGAGATTTATTAAAAAGGTGAGAGAAAAACTTTAATCGTAACAAACTGTATTTATTTTAACCGGTAGAAATATAGATTACATAATTAAACAGACTATAAATTAACCTTCGCCCGGAGTAAATCCTCTTAGCCCAACGTCATTAAAAAGACAGAATAAGAAGTAAAAGAAATCATCTGGGAAAGATAATTAATTCAGCTCCACTATCTTGACTGCTAATATTTGGGCAGAGGTTGGACAGAACAACGGTATGGAAATGGAATGTTTTTATGGAATGAAGAGTTGTATGGATTTTATGTGGATAATATGTGGATGAGATGTATGATTTTGGAGAGTTTTATGGTATTTTTATGGAAGGAAAATGGCATAAGTTTGGGGTGGAATGAGATATCAATGGAGGTTTGGAGGTGTATTTATAGAGAAATATAGGGTAAAAGAGGTGGTAAGGCGGTGGTAATTGCGTGTGAAGAGATAAGGATTTTATCTCTTCACACGACTCCTTTCTTGCTGTCAAAATAGCAGTGTCCGGACCACTGTCCGGACCAGGTGGTCCGGACGAGGTCGATTCTTTCTCGGGCGCGTGGCAAGAATTGGTCCGGACCAGGTGATTCGGACACTGGTCCGGACCAAAGGTATTTTGCCTCTAAAATGTTCGTTTTAGCTCCGATTTGATCCCCGTTTTCGCCTACGCGTTCGTCTCTTCGTGTACTTTGCTCCTAGCTTGGTTTTCCTCATGTTTAACCAATAAATTTGTGAGATAATCAATAAAACAAACTAGAGGAAAACTAACCAAAGTGGAGAAATGAGCAAGAAAAGTGCTAATATAATATATGAAATACACCTATAAAACATGCTCATTTGGACACTTATCACGCCAGGAACACCAACGACTTCAAAATTTCATAATCTCATATCTCAAAACAAGCAGAATGATAGTGCCAAAATTGACATCGTTAGATTTATAAGTATTTTTTTTATACAATAATCAGTATGCCACCACCACCTTAAGGACAAAGCGGCTGTCTACAAGGAGGGAAGATACCACAATCATGGGCCAAGATGATGCTACAACCATATGGAAGGTGTTAGGCTCCAAAAGTCATGTCGTGATTACTCACAACCAAAATTTGACAAGATGATGCTACAACCATATGGAAGGTGTTAGGCTCCAAAAGTCATGTCGTGATTACTCACAACCAAAATTTGAGACCGTGAAATCTATAATGCAACCTCAAAATTTTACAACTATATTTTAGGCACCACCTTGAGACAGGGATATTAATCTTGACCTGAACCTGAAACCCGACCTAAAAGTGACCCGTAAGAAGTCAAATTTGAGTTGAGATTTTTTACTCGAAAAGATTTTTGGGTCGGGTTTGTGTTGGGACTTTAAAACCTTCCTTGGGCTCGGGTTGAACCCGCCAACCCGTAACCTGAAAAAAATAGAATATATGTTATACTTAATGACTTAATTAATGTTTAGTGATTAACTTATGACTAAACTAAACATTTAATAAGTAATTTATAATTAAATATAGTTATAATAATTAATAGTGAAGTATTATATTTATTTATTAAATAATCAATTTTTAAAAATAAAATTAAAATTTTAAAAACGAGTCTGATTCGGATCAATCAGTTTCGGGTTCAGGTTGAAGACATATGCCCGGTGATTGTTAATTGGGGAGGAATGAGACCAAAAGTTTGTGGGGCTTTGGGTTAACGAGTAGTTTGGGCCAAGGTGCAGTTTGGACCAGGGAGCGATGGGCCAATAGGTTGTAGAAATCATCTAAGTTATGTAGGGTCTAAGAATTAACGGTGTTGCCACTCATGCAAGGTATTTGTCTTATGTTATTGACTATATAAAGAAAGGGATGACTAGATTATATCCATGCTTGCTCTGATTTGGCCGAAGGTATTCCCTACTTTTAGGTTGTAAGCTATTGGAGCTTCAACTCTTTTATCGAGTTTATCTCAATATACGACAGGGTTACTTGCTGTTTCACTCACCAATATCTGAGTTCTATCAGAATGTTCTTGAGCTTTTTGAGTGGCAAGGAAAGAATACTTTGTTTGCTTCAGTCCGGCAAAATAGGCACATGGAAGCGAGTATGTACTGTTGGCAAAGTGTTAAAGAAGCAAGCAGTACCGATAGAATAGATAACTTAGAGCATCCACAGCAGTGGATGAATCCACCCAAATGTCAGTAAGGAAAAAAAAACAAGTTCCACACTAGAGTGGATTCACCCCATTTTCTCTTTCCTTGTTCCTTAACTAAGGATTGTCCTTTACTGTTTTGTTATTGGTCAATAGCCCACACAACCTGCACATTTCCTCCTCCCTAAGGTGGATCACTCTCACAGAAACAAGCTGAAAATGAGGAGTGAAAGTTAACAAATTTGCTATTGTAGTGGAAGTAATTTCTTAACTAATAAAATATATTATTTTGGTGATGTGGCACATTGGAAGGAGTTAAGAAACTCAAGACTGCTGTGGATGCCCTTACTAATTCAAACTCATACAAAGACAGATGCATGTGTGGTAATAACTGCAAGCATACAAGCTAGTAACCATTCTTATAACAGTGGCATCCCAAGATATTCCAATTAGGACGCAATCGCAGCAAGCTAAAAGAGTCAAACAGGACAGAAGGCTCTAATATAAAATGAACATTTGGATTTTCATGGAAAAGCAAACCCATTAAACTAAAAAGGTAAACGTGCAAAAAAGTCTTCTGTGATCTCTCTAGCAAGCAAACAGAGAGCCGAGTATATTCTACTGAGATAATTAAACTTACGGAGCAAGTAGGGACCCCCTTTGAAAAGAAGGGAACGAAGTACAGCCCATTGCAGAAAAACAAACAGGACAAAGGAAAGAAAAAAGAAAGGAAGAGGAAGAAATGTAAAAGAAAAAAAAAACAAGGGGGAACAGGTTCGGTCAACTAAGAAATAGACCGAACCAAACTTTGAACACCTCAGCTGTAAAATTTTGGCCGCCTTTTTAAGGGAGGGCACTAACATCCTAACTCTTTTTGGTATTCTTAAGGATCCTTTGCTTATTTTCTGGGAAGACACACTCCATATATTATCTACTCTCTACATAGATGATCACGGTAGTCTTCTCACCATTATGCATTTGCGAGCTGGTCTCTTTAAATTAGAACGATTTGAAGGAGGAGCTGAGCATCACAGAAAGTCTGTTCAGGTCAAAGGACTCCGGGTTCTGAGACATGACAGCGGCTCCAACACCCATTGCAACCACAACAACGGCCATAGCTTTCAAGCACCCATGACCACGAGATAATCTACCCAGCAGCACTTTACAGTACTTGTCGGCATCCTTGAGAAGGGCTTCATTGTCACTATCTTCAGCCAAAGCCCTTTCATTCTGTGATTGAGAAATAAGTCAATGTCAGAGAACAATGACAAGAATCACAGAGCACATCAATGCCAGGGTACTATGATGTACTTCACCCCGTGGAATGCATTAGCACTTATCTGAGTATAGCTTAAGCAGCATCACATATATTAGAGCTCTTATGTTGAGCTATGATGTATTTTAGTTCTTTTTCCATCTATTAGCACCTCACAGAAGCTGTAACAGCATAATATTGTGACCTTTACCAATGCACACTACAATGTCCTCCACAACTTTGTTGCAGCCAATATACGCTAGATGGCAAGACAAGTTAAAATCTACCTTTTGTTGGAAACTATTGAGGGTTGCCTTCATAGCATCAAGAGAAGGCTGGCTAAGCCTCAACTCTTTCCATTGCTCTGACAGCTTCCTCAGCACAACAACACTAGCATCCAGGTTATCTAGGTAAACTTTGTCCTGAGACATAAGAGCAAAGTCTGCTATCAGAGAGCATCCACAAAAGAGAACTGTTTATACATTCACTAAAAAAGGACAGCTTGGACTATAGAACTCAAGATTCTTACCCACTGCTTGTAGGAGTCATTGCTTTGACCGAAGCACCAGATACAAATTCCAGCTGCTTCCTTGCGTAGCTCAGGGGTGCCTGGAATTGCAGGACCACATGTCAGAATGTTGAACGCAGCTATTTACGGAAAATACAATGAAGCAGAATGCGTATAGGAACAAGGATTAGCAGTTACCTTCTCCTGCCATTTTAATTGCAATACTGAATATCTGCTGTGAAACTTGTTTCATTGCTTTGCTCCCAGGCACCCCAGCTAAGGCAACTTCCTTAAGGGTGGGATAGACAGCCTCGAACCTCTCAGTAGCCTACTCAATAGCATTAAAGGATGATGAGAAAAAAACTTGCCCTGTTGTCAGGAAGGGGAACCTTACAAAATACATGGAACATAAATCATCTTACCTTTATCCGTGCTGATGGTGCAGGAAAAGTCACTTGGACCAGGGTCTCCAGTGCAGTGGGTGGAACCAACCGCTCACCTTTGCGAACAGCATTGTTCACCAAAACAGTGCGAGCTTTTGGTGCAGATAAAATTCTGTTAAACAACAATTCCTGATCAACTTCCTTGAAAAGAGTATTATAAAATTGAAAAGTGATAAGGCTGTTGAAAATTTCACACCTCTCAACCAACTGCAAAATCAAATCCCTTAACAGTGGATTGTTCCCTGACTTGCTATTGAGGATAGGCACAAGGTTATGAGCCCAAGCAAATACACCAACAGCTGGGTCTACTTGACTAACCTTCAGAGCAAAAAAATATTTGTCAATTCAGTTGCACATTAATGAATATATAATCGAAAATAGCAGCAGTTTTATTTCAATTAGCTAAAAGATCTTAAAACATATTACCAACCTGAGATGTCATCCATACAATGACAGGAATCTTATCCTGTCCTTGATATTTTGTATTCTCCCTCAAGGTTGACAATATGTTTACAAGAACATCAGGCTTTCGTCTTAATACCATTGCCAAAACCAAATACAGCCACCTGTATAGTCAAAGCATTGTAATATATTAGAACATATTTCACGAAAAAAAAAAGGCAATCAGAGGGTGATATAATTTATTGAAGTTACAGGAGCACCAAGAATCCTCATTTGAAGATAAAATCACACAAGATTCAATATCTGACAGATTTCAACGAGGAACAGGATAAGGGCAAGAGTAACATCTCAAAAATGGAATCACGATCAAAGTTACTTTGAAGGCCTAAAATGTTGAGAAAAGGGACACCTCTAGATAAACAGCAATTCGCAGACAACACATACTGAAACACATTCCCTACTCCCTACTCCACAACATCTAAACATTCCACTTGTCATTTTCTATACTATAGGAATCATACATCAGACACAGAGTTATTATGCTAGCAGGTTCTACGGTAAGACAAAATGAGGGAATATAACCTGAGATTTTGATGACGACTGTTGAGATCCCTTCTTAGATCCCTTAACATTAGCAATTTGCGCTGCCAAATCAGTGAGGATACTATCTAGTAACCACAATGAAAAGGAATTAAGTGCATCAATAGATCGTTGATTGATCCAATCAGCTGCTGTCTTATAAACCGCTTCAGGAATATTTGAAAGAGGAATCTGTGACACAAGAAAAACCATTACAGCAGAAGTTAAAGGCATGTAAATGAACAGCAGATTAAATCTAAGAGACATGTAGTAACCAACAATATAAAACTAATTCTAAGCAGGCACTTGAACTTTTTGCATGATCGTTTATTTACATGAGTGACTTCGGAGCACAATCAAAAGGAACTACATTTTAAAATTGATAACATGGGTAACATGGAGACAGCACAAGGTCAGTGGACTAGGCAAAAACATCTTGACCCAAGGAAACTTGGAATTCAGAATACATGTGATTGAATTCTATCCAGGGGCATACTTACACAAAAATGCATGCTTTGCGACGGCCGGATGTGCCAGATCAATTGACAATTACTATAAAACACAAATGCTGCTATATATAATGAAAAAGAGAAAAAGAAACAACATTAAGAAATTCACATGCACAGACTATATTGGCTTGACTTTGGAAAACGTTTTTTATAATATGATGAATTTTGGAAGGTTGAATCTTAAAGCAGATTACAGACAGTCTGATAAGACATCTGTAGTGGATCAATGTAGAGATTGATTCAACAACAAAGATTGCAAATTAACAGCTACAAATTCGTTCCATACTTGGAACCGATCAACTGAATAGACAATTTTTAGCAGATCAAGCATGGATTGGAACCGAGTAACCGATAAAGCGTGACCCAATAGATCATCAGAGAAAGAAAAAAACATACTACCAGACATGCAACGCAAGAGACGCTGGAAACAGATTTGACACAAAAGCAGGCACCGATAAAAAAAAAATCGGAAAATCAACATGCAACAAAACACGAGATTTCTGGATTTAAGAAAATTTCACCTCAACTATCTTAGCGACATTAGATTCTCGGAAGGTCTTAACCCACGGGAACTGAGCCGCACTGACGCTGGAGAATGCACGGCCAAAGTAATCGGCGAATCGCATCAATTGAATATCCTCCTGAGATCCATACGAACCCTAACAAACAACAAAGATCCATTATTTTATAATCAAATCGCAAGCTCATCGAGAGAGTAAATGAAATTTGCTCGAAATTCTAATTAACAGTGAGTTCATATCACACACTAACGGAGAAACCTCATAATTCAACATCAGAGAAATGGAGAAAAGAAATCAAATTCACTCACCGATATATCGACCAGAAAAGCAGCGAGATCGTCCGGATCGATCTTCCCCGCAGCCTCAGAGACAGTAACCTTAGGCTTCTTATCCTTCTTCTTAGCCTTCTTCTCCTTCTTCTTATTCTCCTCATCAACTACACCATTCTCTCTCCTACCGTCATCCTCACCATCATAATCCTCATCGGAATCATCGCCCCACCGACGCTGCTTCGATCTAGTCTTCTTCGACGCCAGATCGGCTGCAGTAGCCGCCGCAGCGGCCTCCCTTTGAGCCTCAAGGATACGACGTTTTCTGTCCTCAGAGTGCTCTTCAATGGCTCTAAAGACATTGGATCCAGCTTCACCACCGGGGATGGTTGCTATACCGTTAGCTTTGGACGCGGCGTTGTTATCCTTCTTCTGGTTCTTCTTACGCTTGGAGTAAGTGACCTTCTGCCACCCATGGTTGTTGCTGTTGCCGTTTTCTGTGGCGTCGTTGATCTGATCGTTGGAGTAGAATTCTTCCATGGCTAAATGGAATTGCTACTCGTCTAGATCGAAAGAGGAGAAGAGTGTGTTTGAGTAAAGAGATGGAGACGCGAAAGATGAGGGAGAAAAAAGGGAGAGAAAAAAGGAATTGGTTAGGCTCAGATGAAGTAGAGAGATTTTTATTGTTTATAGAGAGAGTTGACTTGGCTAAAGGAGTTTGACTACTCCTGGAGATAGGTGTGGCCTTTCTTATAGGCAGAGGCAACCATGGTGGGCGGATGAGGAGAAAAAGGAAATTAGTAAAGTGCAATGACATAAAGGGATGGGAGTGATGTTGATTATTACGTATTAGGTTATGGAGAAGTGGTGGCGCTCAATTTTGTGTTCATATGAAGTATCTCGATTTGTTTTCTCTAAGGAATTTTTTTGAGTATCTATGAGATTGAAAAATATACTACGTTTAAGCATATTCATATGATATATTGATTAAAACTGAATGTGATGTATGAAATAATTCTTATTTTATCATCTGATAATATAAAAAAAGTATACCATAAAGTTGGTTAGCGTCTAAGCAAGCATTATTATCTATAAGATCTAGTTGATTGGAAATGCTATTAATAAGGCCCCGTTCTCTCATGGCCTTTACAACATTAATCTCACTTTTTTACTTTTTGCTTGCCACATGTCAGTTGATTATTTGTTAAATTTTAACCCAATGCAGATGTGTCAAGTTACAATAGGTTAACTAGGGGTAGATTAATAAAAAAGCTACTCTGAGTAGCTTTTTGGAGTGACAGGCGAACGGCCCCTAAATTAGATGGTTGGGTTGCGTTAATTGAGAATGAGAATGACTTTGTGAGTGAACATGTGCGTTACTGATGGAGCATTATGGTAGTTGTGGTTTTTATTGGCCACCACGACGAGGTGTCGTGCGCGTATTTGTTGTGATAGACCAAGGTCGCATACGTGGTAGAACGACTGATCTTGGCCCAGGCCCCAGGCAGCAAATTTTAAGTTCCAAAAACCAACAAACTCAAATGCCAGCGTCGTCGTCATGATCATGTCAGTATGAAAACTTTCCCCAATTTCTTGATTTGGATGATCCATACAGCCAGCTAACCGTTCCACCATCTGTCTTGAGTTATCTAAAGAATGATAATTTTTCTAAAAAAGTATAGTTGGTTTGGATATTAGTTGAAGGCTGATAGGTTCGTTTGGGGACAGCAGTTGGGGTTACTGTTGGATCCTGCGGCTGGAAATTGAGAAGTTATTTGTTGATGGTTTTACAGAAGCTGTCAGTTGTTAGTTTTGGTGTTTGGTGAAACACCTGCTGATGATTTTAAAAAGTAGAGACAATTATTAGGTTTTGCTACTGAAAATTGAGAAGCTGTCTACTGATGATTTTGCAGAAGTTGTCAGCTGCTGATTTTGGGTGTTGGTGGAAGTCTACTGATTTTAGAAAATGAGAAGTTGTCTGCTGCTGGAAGCTGTTCCCCAAACGAGCTCTATATAAACTAGTTTGTTATTAATGGTTGGAATTTAAAAAGTGAATTAGCAGATTTTGTATTTTCTTTTTATTGTTTAATAAGTCATTAATATGCTACGAAAAATGACGATTAACTTAGCTGATTTTTTTATATTCACTAATTAAATATGTTAGTCCCAGAAGAATAAATTTATGGTCAACTATACAAAATACATTGAATTATATTAATATGTACATACTGATTTTAAACTTTTTGATAAGTTTAAACTATACTACCATTGATAACTGCATATGTTTGTAACAAAAAGGGATTGACTTCAGAGGCGGACCCAAGGGGGGTTTTGGGGGCACCGGCCCCCCAAACTTTTGAAAATTTGTAAAATACTCTTATAAATTATTGACAAATATAAAATAACATAATGTTTTAAAGAATAATAGTGTCAAAAATTTTTTTTGCCCCACCTAAACAAAAGTTCTGGGTCCGCTACTGATTGACTTTCTAATTATCGAAAATCCACCAAGAAGGCTGCGTTCGGTATGGTTGTTTTGGTCTGGCTGTTTTGTGGTTGTTTTATATGTGACAGTATATTATTGGAGTAGAACGTAGGACCCACGTGGGACCCACGTGAGGACCACTCCCAAAACAGCCATAAAAAAGCGTTCACCGAACGCAGCCGAACTAGTGGAATTCGCTGATAACAAATGGAATCGCTGGTAACAAATGCAACCTAAGGGGGCGTTTTGTTTGAGGTAATTAGGAAAGGGAAAGGGAAAGTGAATGACAAAAAAACCCACTATTTTGATTTCCCACCCCTACTAGGAATATGATTCCCTTTCCCCGGTACATTTTGACCGGTGACATATGATCATTGACCGATGACTAATGACCATTGACCGGTGAATCGGTGAATATTAACCAGCAATTAATGACTGTTTACCGGCAACGGGCAATCGTTGACCATTGATCGGTGACCGTTGACCGGTTATTTATTTCATTCCTCAGCTCTAACAAATAAACAGGAAAATAAAAAAGAATTATTTTTCATTCCATTTTCTGATTTCATTCCGTTTCCCCACTTGAAACAAACACCCCTAAATCTGGTTAAGACAGTATTTTCAATCATTTTAAAATTTTTTGTGTATGAAAATAGTTTTCTACTAAAGTATGGTGTAGCTTTTATTTTTTAGCTTTTGAAATTTTTTCTACAACCCCTCCATTTTCTCGCTACATTCACATTTTCAAAAAATGAAAACATTTTTCATGCATTCGAACGTTCTTAATGAAAGAAATACCTTACCAAATGATACGTACATTGCCAATTTATAACATCAATTGATGCACAATTGTAAATGTGAAAACATAAGTTTGGAAGCAACTAAAAGTGATAACTTATGTTTTTAAGTCATTAAAATGAATAGTTAAGATGTATTCATCAATACAAAGATGTTACCTTAATTCACACAATTAATAATAATGGCTAAATATGACCCTCACATCTCATTAAAATAGCTAGATTATGATGCTTACTTCATTATTGATTTAACTTTACGGTCCATGAACAAAAGACAGTATATACTCTGAATCACTAGAAATGTGTAAATGTGATTTACTATAACTTAATTACATTCCAAATATGATGTGTTTATTTGCGAAATCCTCAAACAAGATATCTTTAGTTTATAAATCATTAATAATATACTAGTTTATAGGTAATATCATGATAGGATAAATTAGTACACTGTTACAAATTTAAGAAAATTCATCAACAAACGAGTGTTGAAAACTGTTACTGCCTCCTTTGACAAATAATTATGATCTTAGTTTATTATTACAAGACTTGTAAGTTAATCTAGGTCAATTTCCTATATGTTTATAGCAAATATATTTCAAAAATACAACTACCTTAGAACTTTTGTTCTTCTAAATTATTAAAGATGATTATGTGTAACTTTGACTAAACAAAATTTACAAAGCTTGTAATAAAGACATTTAAGGGTGTTTGTTTTGAACACGGAAACGAAATGAAAACTACACTTTAATTTTCCTGGTTGATTGTTTGTACAGGATGTGGGAATGAAGCCCCAATCGGCTACTAGTCATAAGTCAATGACAATCGGTCATTGGTCAATGATAACATGTCGCTGATCAACATCCATCTAACAATGGTTGTCATCACCAATCAACAACTGTCAGCCGCTGATCAAAGGTCACCGATCAACTTCAACTACTAACTGGTCAATGGTTGTAGATTGTGGGTCAATGGACATCGGTCACCGGTTAAAAAGTCTTGGGAATAGGGATGACAATTCTTAACAGTAAGGGTGGCAATTTTTACCCAACCCGAAAACTCGACCCGGACCCAACCCGTAAGTAGCGGGTATGGGTTAAGATTATTGACCCATGTAATTTTTGGGTTGAGTATGGGTTATCTATTGAAAATCTGGGTTAGGTATGGGTTAAAAGCCCTAACCGACTTCAACCCGACCCGTTTATTTTATTAAAATTAATCAAATAATAAAAAAAGTAGATAAATATGTAGATATGCTACTTGGGTATGTATTAATTCTATAACTATTAGTATAATAACAAAATAAAAATACTACCAATTCTCTAAGCCCACACATATACATTCTTTAAAACCCAATCAAAATCCAAATAAATTCTCTAGGCCCAATCCAAAAGTCCTATATGAAGATGTACAATGTTTAATTGAGATGGTTTTGTAATATAGATGATGTTGTGTAACAGAATGTTGAGATTTGGAAAAACGACACACAATGATTCAAAATAAATGTCCGACATTGCTTGCATTTTAGTGTGACTGATCATTCTGTAGAAAAAAAAGAGTATTTGTATTTAAACGGGTTAAACGGGTTGGTATGAGTTCAATGATTTTATATGGGTTAGGTTTGGGTTGAATATTTGTGACCTGATTATTTTTTGGTCAGGTATGGGTCAATACAATTTTAATTGGGTTGGGTAAGGGTGAGCCTCAACCCGAATTTCCACCCCTACTCAACGGGTTTCAATTTCATCCGGTCACTTGACCCGCCAAAGCAGGTGAAAACATGTAAAAACGGGCGAAAAATTCATAAAAAATAGGTGAAATACGGGTGACGGGTGAAACGGGTGCAAGTGACGGGTCTGGTTGAGTGACAGTTTTCCACCCGGCCAGTACACCCAAATGTATATTAGAATGTAAAAAATAAAAAGAAACAAATACAATACATTCTCTTCACTCACGGTAACATTGCAACCCTAACTGGCGAACAAGGAAAATACATGCTCTTTGCCTCTGTTCATTCTCTTCACTTAGGTAATTGTGCAACCCTAACTGGCTAACACGAAATGTAAATGCTTTGCGCCTCTATGCATTCTCTTCACTCTCGGTAATTTTGCAACCCTAACTGGCGAACAAGGAACATATATGCTTTGCACCTCTATTCATTCTCTTTATTCTCGGTTAGTTTGCAACCCTAACTAGCGAACAAGGAACATACATGCTCTACGCCTCTGTTTATTCTCTTCTCTCGCGGTAATTTTGAAACCCTGACTAGAGAACAAGGAACATATATGCTGTGTGCCTATGTTCATTCTCTTCTTGCTGAGACCAAAAAAACGGTTGAAACGGGTTCGCCCACATCATCCACGGGTGACGGGTGAAACGGGTGTTGGGTATTGAAATTTTGAGTGACGGGTCGGATCGGGTGGCGTGAGTGACGGTAGGGTTGTTAATTTCGGGTTTTGGGTTGGGTTGACTTCAACTCGAACCCGACCTGCTCATGTTTCACCTCAACCTGAAACCGACCCGAACCCAGGGTTATGATTTGTCAACCCGAAACCGACTCGACGACCCGAATCAACCCAAAATTAAAACTATTGTACTATCAATACAAATTCTATACAAAATCACCCAAGACAACATAACATAGCATATAAAACCATCAAACATAAATGGTTACATGATTAATATATTTAGGATTATGCCGCATAACTATAAGAATGTATATTTTCTTTTCTTTTCTAAAATTGTTTCGGGTTACAGGTTGAAATTGGGTTGGCAGGTGAAACCCAAAATTGGCCCGGGTTTTTAGCAACCCAACCTGAACCCAATGGAAAATGTTTTCGGGTTGATTATATTGTAACTCAAACCCGCGTTTTAGCGTGTCAGTTTTGGATCGGTTTTCGTGTTCGTATCAAGATTGACAACCCTAAGTGACGGGCACCGGGTGGAATGTCACCCGAACCCAACTGTAGCCATCCCGACTTGAGAAAGGGAATCCCAAAACCTAGTGGGACCTGAGGAATCAAGTTGAAGTATTTTAAGATTATCCCATACATTTTCACTATTTAAAAACTAGAGCTGATTCAAATAGCTCGGACAAGCGGCCTAACCCGACCCAGCCCGAAACAACATATTTGTCAAAAACAAGATAGCCGAGTTGGTGATCTATTCTTCACCTGTAACAATATGATGCAGGTTTGACACCCTCATCACCCATAGGTTGTATAATGGGTTGCCTCCCAATCAGTTGTTCTTCTTTAACGTCTTTACCTGGATGTACATCGTTCTACATCAGGAGGTTCCAAAAGATTGAGCATGTTAGAGACACCAGCTGTGGAGGAATCAGTAGAGTTTGAGGATCGACCAACATAGAATTTCAGTTGCTCACCCTCATCTCTCAAATTAATGGTACCATGAGCAAAGTCGTTGTGAGCATCATCCGTCGTGAGAAAAAATTGATCCAAGATGAGTGGAACATTGGAGTATGCCGCCATATCAAGGATGACGAAATCACAAGGGAAGTACAAATTGCCACCTTAATAAAACATCCTTCACTATAGCGTGAGGATGAACAACTGAGTGGTCTACAAGCTAAACAGTTATTCGTGTGGGCTGAGTTCACCAATCCCAAGCTTCTCAAAAACGTAATATGGCATAAGACTAATGGAAGCACCCATATCAGCGAGACGTTGAGCAAAGTTAAAAGCTCATAATCTGCAAGGGATAGTGAAGCTCCCTAGATCTTTGCATTATTCTAGAAGAAGCTTCTAAATTATTGTGAAGCACATTTCAATGAGATGCACAGTCTCAACCTCAGCGAGCTTTGCTTATATATATAAGAGCTTCCTTGAGTATTTAGCATATCTGGGAACCATTGCAACCAAGTCGATGAACGAAATATTGACAGATAATTGCCTAAGCATAGTGAGGAACTTATCGAACTAGGTAACCTCTATGGTGTGTTTGGTTCGGTTCGGAAAAGGAATGAGAACATCCGGAGCAATAGGCAGTAGAGTCGGTCTTGGGGCGCTATCATCCTTGGGAAGCGAGAACTGGACCTCTTCAAAAGCTCCCAAAGATGGTGTCAGAACCTGAATATCAACTAGAGGCTTATATGTAGGACTCTGCACTTTTTACCACTCCTTGTTGCAACTACCTTCATTGCTAGCTTTGACTGAAGCTTTAGATTCTCCTTTGCATACTCAGGTAGCAACCTTTCCAATATCTTATTTTCAAACTGCACATCCGACTCGTGATGAGGAACTCACGCCTCAACTCGGGCTACAACCTTCTTTGCGTACGAGATCGATATAGCCCAAGCGGTGTGAGAGGGAAGATAATCATCAAAATTCTCTTCCTTATCTTGAACAGAAGAAACCAGAGCATCCTCAAGAACAACATCTTCAATAACAAGCACAATGTTGGCTTGTTCTGTGGGTTCTTCTCAGTCTGACTGGTAAAGTACCATGAGCCTTCAGAGACAATTGTTACAAAATCGGCTCAAGATGAATCTCAACCTTTCAATTGAAGGCTAATTGATCGGCATTGAAGGTCTTCTACTATGCACATTTGGGTTTGGTTGCGACAGTAAAATCAGTGAGAACAGCCTTCAGTTATGAAGAAGGACCACCACTAGTGTGATTGAATTGTTGGTGTTGTGGTGGTTGTTGATAGGAGAAATTGTTTTGCTGCTACCCGAAGTTACTAGAGGTTACCCTACCTATTCCCAACGTAACTAACCGCTTCCTCTTGTTGAGGTATACATTAGCAAATTATAAATTTCTCTCACAGAACTCGCAGGAGGAGAAATAAGTAGAAACAACTGCAACATTTGATTGAGGCTTGATCATGGCCACCACATTCTCAAACTTCTTTGTTAACGCATCTAGCTTGGCTGAGAGAATAGTGGTCTGACCTACTTCATATAAACCTGTTGTCTTTTGTTGAAAATCCGCTGACGTGACCCTTGCACCACCTCACTGGTTCACAAAATTAGTTACTATCTCCAATAACTCTTTCATTTTAGAATAGGGGAGCTCGATGAGGCTCCTTCCATCGCAAGTATCTAGCAAGAGGTGTCTTTGGGGATCAAGATCCTTATAGAAGGACTGCAAAATGACTTCCTCTGCCAGGCCATGATGAGAAACTCTCTTGACTATTCCTTTGAACCTCTCCCACATAGGCCTGTCGAATCGTATTTTCGTATCGTGTAAGTGATAGAAACGATACACGACACGAAATTTACATGAAGGTACACGATACACGACACGAAAATATTTCCGTGTATGGAATTCTATATACGAATACGAAATTCAAAATACCTGTAAACGAAATGAAATATACGAAATTTATCCGTGTATACACGAATTACATGTGTACACGAATCACATGTGTACACGAATTAATGAAATAAATAATTAACACATATAAAAAGAAATACTAAAACATTATATTTACACGAATTAATGAAATAAATAAGTAACACGAAATTTATTTGTCTATACACGAATTACATGTGTACACGAATTATACGTCTACATGAATTATTTACATGTATTTCGTGTATACACGATATGTATACAATTAGATACGGTACACGACACGTTAATAAATCAATTATATAAGATACACGACACGAAATTAATTTCGTGTATAAAATTAAATACCTATACCTGCTAATATCGTGTCGTGTTTCGGGTCGTATATTCGTTTTCGTTCCTTTTTTGCCAGGCCTACTCCCACACTTAAGATAAAGATTTTCTAGTTAACTGCTTAAAATTAGTAATCTCACCCCTCATTGACAGCATGCGAGAAGGCGGGAAGTACTTTGCAAGAAATGTGTTGGTGAGGTCGGTTCAACTGGTGATGTTGTTTGGGGCTAAAGAATTCAACCATTCAACAATTATATCCCTCTTTGAAATGAGAACAATGTTAGTCTCGCTACCTCTTGAGTAACTGGGGTAGAGTAGGCATGAAACTAGGGATGTCAACGGGTCGGGTTTAGGTCGGGTGACGCTCCACCCGACCCGTCACCCGTTTTTCACCCGCATCACCCGACCCGACCCGTCACCCGAAAAACCTCCACCCGTCACCCGTTTCACCCGTTTTTTTTCTAGTATGTATTTCTCACCCGTTTCACCCGCGTTTCACCCGCATTTCACCCGCGTTTCACCCGCATTTCACCCGTTTCACCCGCATTTCACCCGTGTTTCACCCACATTTCATCCGCGTTTCACCCATCACCCGCGGGTGAAACGGGTGAACCCGTCACCCATTTTTTTCTAGCATATATTTTTATTTTGCACCTATATAAGCTTAGTTTTTTGCTAAAAAAACATCCATATTTGCTAATAAGACATATCATATCAACTAATGTCAACAACATACTCAAAACATAGAGAATTAACCATGAAATAAGTATTTTTTAAAAAAAATATATATGTATGCGGGTGACGGGTCGGGTGAACGGGTCGGGTGACCGGGTGAAAAACTTTCACCCGACCCGACCCGTCTGCAGAATGGATAATGTGAGTGGTTGGAACTGGTGTATTTAAAACAATTGAGAAAGAAATTAATAACTCAAAATATCTGTTGGGCTGCAAACAAATCCCGGTCGCAGTAGTATAGTAGATAGAAGCGGCCGGGTATTGAACCGTGGGACTTAAAATGAAATAATATAGTACCTAAGCTTTGTCACAAAAAGGGGGGAATTAATTGACTTGTTTTTATAAAGTAAAGTAGCAGATAAAATTAACTGGGTGGAAGATAAATTAAACGGGACTCCGGGTTCAGATTTATATAATCTGATTAATTATGCTATCTCTACCGGTTTTATTTTAATAGTTTGGCAAAATTCCTGTTATTATCTTAAGGACTAAATCATAGACTCAAAAGGACTCGTTTACCAGAACATGATCGGTCTAATCTAGATTCGAGCAAAACACATGTAAACGGATTAAGTGCGAGGAATTATATTTTACATCTGAAAATACTAACTTATTTAATCAAAATAAGTTTTCCACAGATTTATCGATTAATTAACCTGTCTATTTATCACTGATCTGATCAAAATAGACTTAGTAAAGCATTTTAATAAATTCATGAAATTTATTAAAAAGGCGAGAGATAAACTTTAATTGTAACAAACTGTATTTAATTAAACCGGTAAAAATATAGATTACATAATTAAACAAACTATAATTTAACCTTCACCCGGAGTAAATCCTCTTAGCCCAACATAATTAAAAAGACAGAATAAGAAGTAAAAGAAATCATCTGGAAAAGATAATTAATTCAGCTCCACTATTTTGACTGCTAATATTTTGGACAAAGGTTGGACAGAATAACGGTATGGAAATGGAATGTTTTTATGGGATGAGGTGCTGTATGGAATTTATGTGGAATATATGTATATGAGGTGGAATGGGGTATTTGGAATGTTGAGTTGTGGTGCTCGATCGTGAATGAAAATGGAGAATGAAGAGGAAAAAGAGTGGGTTTATATAGAAGAAGAGAAGAAGAAGAAGAAGAAGAAGAAGAAGACAAGGGTGGATGGGATTGAAGGTAGGCGGTGGATGAATTGTAGGCGCCGTAGATAAGAGAAGAAGAAAAAATGGAGAAGACGGCGCCGAAAGCTACAACGCGTGAAATCTGGAGTTGGCGCCGCATTTTACACGTGTCCGCGTTTGTGTCCGTACACGTGTCCGCGTTTGTGTCCGCGTACGGACACATATGTGGACGTGAGACGTCCTAGTTTCTGTCCGCGTACGGACACATTTGTCCTAGCGAGATCTGTTTGTGTCCGCGTACGGACCCATATGTCCTAGCGAGATCTGTTTGTGTCCGCGTTTCTGTCCGCGTAAGGACACAATCCCTTGTTTCCTGTCCGCGTTTGCATCCGCGTAAGGACATGAGTTGTCCGCGTTTGTGTCCGCGTGGGGGCTACGCGGACACATGTATTTCGTCTCATCTTGTTCTGCAAACTTCGACAGGCTCCAGATTCTTCGTTTGAGCTCCGTTTTTAGATCCGTTTGCGCCTATGCGTTCGTCTCTTTGTCTACTTTGCTCCTAGCTTAGTTTTCCTCATGTTTAACCAATAAATATGTAAGATAACCAATAAAACATAAACTAGAGGAAAACTAACCAAAGTGGAGAAATGAGCAAGAAAAGTACTAATATGACATATGAAATACACCCATAAAACATGCTCATTTGGACACTTATCACCGTTACCCGAACCCATTTCACCCGTTTCACCCGTTTTTCACCCGTTTTTTTACGGATTTTTCACCCGTTTTAGCGGGTCGGGTGATCGGGTGAAACGTGCACCCATCACCCATTGCCATCCCTACATGAAACAATCGTAGAAATGATGTGAGATGGACATTTGAATCTTCCACGACCATCCCACAGAACTGAGGCGAGTTCAAGATTATAGTGATGTAGTAGGTCTTGAACTGTATTCCACGCCAGTAGGGAGAGCATGACTCAATATCATACCTATGAGACCTTCCACGCTCGGACGAGCATAGTCCTTCAAAATCCTTTCTTGATCAATAACCTCACTCCCCTTTATTTCTATTTCTGGGGCAACTGAGTCAGCTGGTGGTACCTCAGAGCAAATTTCCTCCTCTTCTACTGGATCCAGATTCAGCCGTATCTCAGAATAGATACCCTCCAGTGGTTCTAGATTGAGCTCCTGACCGAATCATCTTGCTAATTTATCGATCTCAGGCTCTAGCTCAAATTTCGTTTTGCCCGCAGAACAAGTAACATGCATAAACTAAAACTAAATCAAAAGTAAAACAAAAAATAAATAAAATAAAAACAAAATAAATTTAACTAAATTAAATTAATAGAAAAGTACTAAAATTAAAAATAAATTAGAAAATAATTAAAAGAAACAAAATTGAAAATAAAATGAAATAGTTAAAACAGTAAAAAATTAATCATACTGGAATTATGAAACTACCGAGAATTAAATTAAATCTAGAAACAACTAAATCAAATAATATAAAATAAACAAATTGAAAATTAAATTGAAATAAAAACTAGAAAGTAAAATAATTAAAAGTACTAAAAAAACTAAAACTAAACCGTAGATAAATAAACAAAAATAAATAAAAATAAAGACAAAACTAAATAATCGTGCCTCCCCTGCTACGACACCCAAAAAATTATACGGGTTTAAACGTATCGGCAATGTACTAGTCATGTCTAGCAAGTTTTCCTAGTATTCTCCTATGTTATCGAACCAAGAGAGGCAGTTTCTAGTTTAACCGCTACTATTATCTAACTAACTAAAGAAATCTATAACAATATATTATGGGTTTTGGTTGCAGAATTAATAAACTAAAACAACACAATAAAAATTGATCTTTTAACAAATAAATAAAGAATCCTGCTTCTCTACTTCTCTCCAGTTCTTCAATACTCCTTCATATGTGATATTTTGATTCTAGAATGCAACCAATGATCTATTTAATCCAAGTTAGGTCTCCCGCTTGGTGGATTATAATTAGCAAATACCAAATCCTAACTCTCGTTACACATATACTAATTACTAACATCATTAAGAGTAACTTTGTTTCAATAGTCGATTTGTATGTAGATGAGTTATCATATCTAGACTAACCAATACTATTCATGAAGCCTATTGAATACCGCATACTCTAAGACCTCGTCCATGGATCCCCGCTTATCACATATTACTTAGTTGTCTCTTTTTAGGATGCCTTCAACCCTTCATCTTCTATGCAGAGTGCTGATGAGTGAACAAATGAGCATGTATTAAAGGTGTACTGCATGTTTTAAAGGTGTACTTCATGTTTTTATCATCAACACTTATCACACTCATTTCTTCACTTTAACTAGTTTTCCTCTAGTTTTGTATTTTGTTAGTGTCACTACATATTTATTGCTTAAACAGAAGGAATAACATAGCTAGGAGCAAAGTGGTCGAAGAGAGGAACGTGTGGACGCAACCAGATCTCAAATCAGAGCTTAGGGATGTCAATCTTGACCCGAACCGAAACCCGACCCGAAACCGACCCGTTAAAAGCCGGGTCAGGTTGGTGAGTTTTGACCCGAAATGATTTCGGGTCGGGCGGGTTGGGTCATTGAAACCCGCTTCGGGTTCGGGTTGAACCGCTAACCGTAACCCGAAAAAAAATTAATTAAAAATAGAAAATATGTTATATTTAATGACTTAATTAGATATTAATGATTAATTTATGACTAAAATAAACATTTAACCGATAAACATATGATTATAATTGTACATAATAATTAATTAATATTACAGTATATATTTTTTATAAAATCCAAAATTCTAAAAATAAAATAAATTTTTTTAAAAAAGGGTCGAATTCGGGTCAAACCCGCTCCGGGTCGGGAAAGAAGTACAACCCGCTCTGGGTTGGGTCGGGTTCGGGTTGACCAAAACTATTTTCGGGTCGGGTTCAGGTTGAGCTCAACCCGACCCAAAACCCGATTTTGACACCCCTATCAGAGCTGGAATAAATAAGTTAGGCCCTGTTTAAGGCTTGTACGACTCTGTGTCCAGACATGTATGCTATGACAGAAGTTGGGGTTGTGTTCGGGGGTTTAAGAACACGTTGTTTCGAGGGCGGAAGCAAATCTGGGCACATCTGGACATGCATCCAAACTTGCACGTCCAGACAACCCCCGAGAACATACCCACGATAAGCTACAACCATCCGAACTTCTGTCTGAATAAGACATACCCAGACAAGTCCTCATGCGGACAAATCTCCTTCAGCCTCCCATGGCTATTTCTTCTCCCTTTTCTCTTATTTGTGATCTAATGGAGGAATAGCCTCCTTATACCTAAGGATGGAGATTTTGGCCCAAAATCCCTAAAACTCCATTGTTGAATCTTGAACTCCTTTAAATGCTTTATTTTAGTTCTTATTCTTAATGAAAGATAAGTGTTGTGCATTTATGCTCTTAAGCTTGTCTACTTGTGATTTAGGGATTCGCTTAAGGTTTGCTCAGTGTGTTATCTTTGTGGGTTTCTATGGACGAGTTTGCGGAAGTAGAAATCTAAACCGTAGGAACTAAATCAATGTACTCACTTCTAAAGGAATTTCATATGAGACTACAATGTCATTTAAGGGAACTTGTGTTTAATGCTATCAATTGACTAGGTAATCGAATGACCCGTATATTTCCGACTCAATTGGTTAGGATTAGTAGACCAAAGTTTGATTATTAATTATTTAGAGTTCCTGTTATTTAGCTATATATGAAACAAAACATTTAATGCACTTTATTCTTTTTGTATATTGAAATACCCCGAACTTAATTATAGCGATTAAAATAATTCTAATATGTATTTAAGAGCCTAATAATGCTTACATAATAGTGGTAAGGAAAAATAAATCAAAAGAAATAAAGAAACGCTTAAAAAGTGTAAAACGCTAAATAAGCGTTAAATAACCATATGAGGTATGAGACCTCGGTTGGCGTATTATAGGGATTCTAAAGGCTTAATTAAGTCTAAATAAATATTAGGGAACAAGTCCCGAAGAAAACGGATCCCTAAAACGGATTATAAACACAAACGAACCTTAAAGCGCGCTTTTCGAGGAAACCGGGAAAACGCGTCTTTAAGCGGGTCAAATAGACTCGTAACAATTTTGGTCAACCAAATAGTCATTAATAAACATTAGTGAAGGTCTAGAGCCAATAAAACCAATAAAACGAGAAAATAGTAAAAACTGTCAAAAACGGGAAGTTGTGGGGTAGAAATACGAATAACCAAAACTTATGTGTCCAATTTTGTAAATAAAATTTTACAAACCCATGTGGGCTGTGTGTGGTCCGATTTTATCCCTCACTCACACACCCTCTACTCTCTTTTTTTCACAAAGGACAAAAGCAATTAAAAAGTAAAAAGTAACACATATTACTTTGCTACCTCACTCTCTCTCCTATCCCTATTCTCTCTTCTCTCACGTGAACCCCCACCCTCACTCTCTCATTTCTTCCTTCTTCTTCTTCCCCAAGCGATTTCCATGGAAGCTTGAGAGAACCCACTAAAATCCTCACTTCTCTCCTCTTGTTACTCTATCAAGCCTTCTCCAAAAATTACAAAAACTACATCATTGGATTCCTCTCATCAAGAGGAACATTTCTCTCTTTTCAAAAATCAAAAAGGAGAACTTTCGTTTTTATGGGTATGCCCCATTTGGAGCTTCAAGACTACCATTAGCACCACCTCCTTCTCCTTGTTCTATTGAGGTAAAAATCTTCTTGGAACTTCATCTTTTTCTTGCCTTTAAGGGCAAAACGAAAATCTAGCTAAAACCTTGTTTGGTTCCTTTGTACTCTAGCCGATTTTGGCTCTCTTGGAGGGTGAGAAATGTTGTTCTTGAGCTATTCCAAGCATTACCTACACCCTTGCAAGGTAATGAAATTTCTAAACCCTAAAACTTACATTAAGCTTTAAAGGTTGAAAAGGGTTAGTAGTTTAATTGCATTTGTTTTGTGTGTATTGGGTGATGGGAATGGAGTTTGGCAACTCCATTCCCCACATAACCGATTTTGAGGCAAGAAAGGAAGAAGGAGGAAAAATGAGAAAGGAAGAAGGAATATAAGCTCAAGGTAAGAGCTCCTTCCTAATGTCAAGTTCTATTGCAATGGAGTAATAGGAATGGGAAAAATATTTAAAGAGCCCAAAACCTTGTACTAGTATTGAAGATTGCGAAGTTTGAGTATTTAAGAGCAAGTATTTGAATTGTAGGCTTTGGAGCCAAATGTGATGTGTGTGTGTGTATTGGAATTGTGGATTGAGAAGGTATTGAGGAATTTATATCTGTATGTGTGCTGGTAGGACCCTTGTATGGGTATGGCTAGAATATGAATGATTTTGGTGATAATGGGTATGTGTGGATAAGTGAGAATTGTAGGTGAGCTACGGCAAAATTTTGGTAGGAATTGTGTATTTAGGAATGACTTGGTGAATGGGAGCATCAAGGTGTATATTGGATAGAGTAGATATGTTTAGTAGTGATGAAGAGGTAGTAGTAGTATGAGAAATAAGAAGTGCAAAGTCTGTAGCAAAGTGTATTAACATGCATTGGAGAAGTTAGGAAAAACTAGTGTGTAAGAATTGGTAAAGAGAGTGTTGGACTTGGGTATAGATATTGTAATTGCTTGGAAATGGATTGGGATGGTAAAGTGGCATTAGGAGAGGGAACTAGGTATGGAGGAAATAAGAATCAAAATCTGTAGCAAAACACAACTAAGGAAAAGAGGTAAGTGCTGGAATGAAAATGTAGAAAATATGTGTGTGGAATGGTATGAAAAGGAGTAATGGATTAGTAACGGATTTGGGTATGTTTAGAAGCTTAATTAGGTGCTTAAACATGTAGGATTAAGTGTAGGAACATTTAGGAATTAACTAGGCAAAGTGTAGAATGTAACAGTTTTTGGAAAATGCAAAACCTGTTGGATCTGTAGCAGGGTCCGGGACTTAAGTCCAGGACTAAGTCCCGGACCAGGGTGTAAAAACATACCGAGAGTTACAGCAGGTGGTGGTCCGGGACTTAAGTCCCATACAAGGACCCGGACCACCCCTGTAAAATAGGCCGAGAGTTTCTGTAAGTGTGGGTCCGGGACTTGACTTATGTGCAAGGACCCGGACCAAATTAAAATTTCATTCGAGAGTGTGCAAGGCTTTGGGTCCGGGACTTACCTTATGTATAAGGTCCCGGACCATGAATGAAAACAGGCCGAGAGTAGTGACCACATGTTGGTCCGGGACTTAAGACCTGGACAAGGTCCCGGACCAACACAGAATTTTAAAAATAAGTTGTCTAAATGGTTTATAAAGTAAGGGAGTGAAAGGTAATGATAGTATAAGATAACTAGTACTTGATTAATGATACATAAGGACCATCAAAGGTGCAAACAAGTTAGAGAAGTAGGTAAGAAAGTTATAAGTATATGAACATTAAGTTAAACCGAAACAACGGGATAACGGGGTAAGTTCGGGAGCAGTGATTATGTATGTATTGTGATGCTTAGTATTAATTGAACCATTTGACATGTAGTCATTGGTTCGTGGATAAGAATCAAGGGACAAGTAAGGACTAAGGAACGAGGAGACACCCGGTAAAGTAGATTTCGGAAAAAGGTATGATTTCTTCATGCCCTGTATCCTAATCTGGTTACCTCGATTTGTGTGCTTATCTGACCACCTAATAAGATAAATGCATGAATCGGATTATATTGCACTTACTTGTGCTTGTTTACATTGTTCTCGATATTTGTCTTGAACAATAGTTTGTATAATTCATGAAATATATGAATGATGATGAAGTGTATTTGTACCCGGTATTGCATTTGTGTATTGTATTGTATCTTGTATGGACGTGCACTTGAACAATGTATTTGTGTATGTGGCTTGGATGTTGACTTCTACTGATTCCTAACTACCTAACTTAATGTGAGTAAATTGGAATGAGTAGAAGTCCGATATAGCTTCGGCCACGCGTGAGGATGAGGAGACACAAGAGGTTGGATCCGATTCCTGACTCTTAAACTGGTCCGCGGCCCAAACCCCTTAAATGGGTAGCATCCCGGATTGGTGAGTCAAGTAAATACCGGTGGTGGGACGGAGTAGTCCCCGGGCCGGAGGTCCCGACGACTTAACATGAGTAAGAGTAAGAGTAAGTAAGTATGGACCCGTAAGTATGTATGAGTATGTATGCGTAAGTACCGTGGAATGAGTAAAAGAGTAATCTCCACCCGATTAACCCGGGTGGACAAATGAAGCTAACAAAGTATTGGACATTGTATATGTATTGTGTATAGATTGAGTAGGTAATGAGTATGTATTGTGCATGTATCGTGAATGTGTATTTCGGAAGAAGGTAAGTAAGTATTGTTGGACTTGTATAACTTCTTGGCATGTGTTGGAGTGTATACGTGTGTTCCTTGTGTAAGTATTATAGTACTGTATATAAGAGCATGTATGCATGTATGTTTGAATGAAAATGGACTGCATGTATTCGACCAAGTGGTCGGCGTACCCTCACTAGTACGCGGAGTATGCGGTTATCATATGCAGCGAAAGCTGACCCCCTAGGGGGAACGTTTTTAGTGTGCAGGTACCCGAAGCGGATACGGTCAAGGTAAGAGACCGGTGGCACGCCTTTGTATTTAGGAAGTAGGTAGTTTGCGAGGAATGGGTAGTAGACAGACTCTTAGTGAGTATGTATAAATTTGGGAGAAGTATTGTATTCGATTTGGAACCTAGTAAACTCGGTATGTGGATTATTTTGTATTGAACTTGTGGAGTATTGTACTGAATGGGAAGCTGTAATACCCAATTGGTAATTGTAGTGAAGATTGTAATTGTGTAGCACTCGGATATTCCGGTCCATCAGACTGATGTTGTATGTAGAAGTAGTAGCCTTGTTAGTCACGTGGGTGACTAACGGCATTGTATCACCCGCTGTATGTAAGGATGTATCCGCTGCGTGACTCGGGTAACACGAGGAGATTAGACGGTAATGTTTGTATTAATAGTAGGGGTGATGACTGGAAATACCGAGTTTAGGGAATACCGAGTTAGGAATTAGAAGCTTAGGGCTAAGGGCTGAGTGTTAGCATTAGAGATATGCTAGTTAGGAACTCCCAGTGAGTACCGGATACCTACAATACCAGACCCGCCCTCCACAAACCCCTTTCTATAACTTGGGAAAATACGCCAGAGAGAAGGAAAGTCCTCTCATACTCGGGGAAACCCGATCTGGCAGTTGTTAAATGATCATACAGTAAGCGAGAACTTGACAAGTAGTAGATTCCAAGGAATGGAAGTCCGGAGATGGATCCCGGTTGGACAACAATACCCGCACTTAATAGCGGTGGAATAAGCACTCCAACCACAAGGAGGCTACAACTTACAACAGCATGGGGCGACATGCTTAGCAGTCGCAGAACCTAGCTGAACAACCAGCAGCAGGAAAAGAAGCACTAACCGTGCAACGAAATGGAAAAAGGAGCAGTAATGGAACCCGAGACACAAGTCTGCGGGACAACAGTAATAGCCAAGCAACACCACCAACGGTATGCTAGCTGGCTAAGGACATAGTCGGGAGTGATTGACTCCAAAACTACAACGCCAAAAAGGTTACAAACCTGGACAACATAGCTCAGACAGCTACAAGAACATTCACAAGATATAATCTGATGCGACTACAACCGTAGTGCCTAAACTAACTCAGGCTCAGTAACCCCAACAAACGTGTGGGAACGAGCAACAAGGAACAACATAACCAAAACAAAAGGGGAATCTCCAAGGATTGGAGAAGTACCCTGATCAATGACAGCCATGTCAAACTTACTAAGAAGTTACTCGGAAGAGTAATTAACCCAAGTAAATGATCAACAGATCAAAGGAAGAGTCAACAAGACTATCGAGAACCAGTGAAAACCATACCGTGACCGGTATCGGTTTACCCAAAAACCACCAGTACCACGCACTTGCCACGGCAAGTGCAGCAATAACGGGAGCATTCAGGAGGACTTTTAACATACCACAGGTACATAGTAATGTACCGTGACAGCGATGAAGCGACTATAGGGATAAACATCCAAAAACTGGAGGAATGAAACCTTGGAAAGGCCCGACGGCCTGACCACTGCATGTAGAACATACCAGTCAGCGGGAAGCGGACTTGGTCAAGATTTCGAACATGGCTATGCCATGAAGAACTTCTTTTGACACCGTACCATGATTTTAAAACCAATTTTTCTTTCAAAACCACAAACCTTTCTTTTAAAACCTTGGATTTTAAAACCAAACCAACAGAATTACGGTGAGTATCATACCATGATACAAGAGGAGTTGATAACAGAATACTTCACCTACGCGTGTGACGAACACTACGGGTGTACCCAATTACGGGATGTGGGACGACCGCACTCCGAAGGAGCTTGTGGGCCTTACAAGTAGTCGGGTAAGTGGTAACGTATCAACACGGTACCCCATGTATGTATACATGTAGCGTATGACACACGGGAAGTAGTCAACTCCGTTCTATGGACCATCAGTAAGTTCAAACCAGAACAACTGGACACCTCAAACGATCAAGTATAAGGAACTCAGGGAATCCATCTGAAGATAAGGTGTAACACCCCTACTAATTCGGCTCCTAATAATCCTATAAAAGTCGTGCACAATAATATCTCGCAGCGGTAAAATAATAATTGTCGCCCTAATGGTGTCACTGTTATCACTCGCCCATACGAGTGATAACGAATTACCTGATAATCAACTTGCGAAACGTATTCCCGCAGTGACCACAAGAGATAGATAGTAAACTTAAACAACTTAAAACAAATCTAACATCAACAAATTATTACAGACCGTGAGCATCTAAAACAAATACACCTCGGTTAAACAACCCGAGTCCCAAAACCACCTGAGTATCACACCGTACCAAGTCTAAACCAACCGTACTATCACAATGGTCACCTCGCTGCGACCCACCAGCTAATCACTGAAATAAAGATGGTTTGTGGTATGGAATCAGCCCCTGCTGAGTATGTCATCACATGCCCCGTCATGCCCCCAAAGACCCCTCAATTATTTGGTCGAGAGCATGAGGTTCATTACATGCAATACCATTTTAATATATAAACTGTAAAATAAACAACAGTAATCCATACAACAACAACCATCAACACACATAATATACCACAAGTATAACCAATGAACAATAAGCGAAACAACGAGAATAACAATAAGTATTAATTCTCGTCCATGGTGTAGAAGCCAAAATTGTTCGCCACTGTATAATTCTCAAATGTATTATTGTTCAGTTATACCTAGTGACATTGTCTCATTAAAACGACATGTCTCTAGTTACCCATATATTATGGGTCACCCACGGCAGTAGCCACTCCAACGGTAGAGTCTCCGACCAACGAGCCATTCTAGCTCACGGGAAATTTTCTTGACACTTACGAACCCGTACGCGGACATCCTGGTATCGTTTTTGTGATCACAGCGCGCACCAAGAGCCACATCCTCTTGGCTTTACTTCCATTCCTTTAATTAATTAATTATACCATCGCATCGCATTACCAAATTTCTAACACAGCAGACTAAGGTCATTAGTCCAATCCGGAGTCTGTAAACTCGGGATCTAGTGTTAGATACGAGAGCGGCGTATAGAAAAGGCCAATGCTCCGTAAAAAAGTCTTGGATATATATGTATTATTATCCTAGTGCTACAACGTTTTTCTGACGTTCCTTATTTTTCGTATAAGATAGCACCATAGCCGCTAGTTCGTTTATATATAGGTTTTATATACGAACCATACTGTTACTCAACAACAGTAAATAAAGCAGCTATAAATACACATTCATGCATATTAATTATCACATTCAACAAACAATCTTATCACATATCACACAGAAGTCTGAACTGAGGAAGCCCTCAGAGACAATCAGAGACACATAACAACATACCGTTCACCCCGATGTATTACGGTGGAGTATGAATCAGTGAGATCCTATGCTCCTTGTGTAGTCTCTAATAATCTAAACAATACATAATGCTACTGATTAGCATACCGTATAACAACACAATTCTACGGTACCCCGTACCGTCACTAACAACTCCCGGTTAACCCCCCCGTTATTAACTATCAATGTTTGTCGGGCTTTTGGTCTAACTCGAGATTGGAAAAGTGTTACATTACATGCGTAGTTTGCCTTGTATAATAATATACTTATTGTTGAACTTGTTATCGCATGTAACTAATGTATTTGTAGATCGTATAGTTTGTTTCATTATCGTATGTGTGATCCTTTGTCATGCACTATTCATCTTACCTTAGTATTATTTTCTAAGGTTTGTCTCTTTTTTTTAAAAAATTCATGTGGTATAATTCATTTGTGAACTTATACTTTTAATTACATGGATTCTCATTATCACATGTACACTCTCTTTACATTAGAATTCCCTATCCAATGTTTATAATTCTTTTTCCTTATCTATTATCATTTAATTATAATTTATATTTATTGAACCTTATCACATTTCTACACCATTACATATATTTATTTATATGTGTGTATTAGGAACTATTTATTATATGGTAAGTCTTGTAATCTATATTCATTCTTTTTAATGAATATCTCTTATACTATAAATGTTATAATTCTTAAACATTAAAACCTATTGTAAATTCCATTTAAAAATGTTATTTTTCGAACAGCACCTATGTTCTTAAAATTTCCAAAATCTTCCACTTAATTATGTAATGTACATTATAGTTATATAACATACCTATGACATTAAGTCATTAAAACAATTATAACCTAGTCATATTTGTTTATAAATACCAAATGGCCCTTAATTATTTCGGCTTTCACCTATAACCACTAAACTTCTATAATCAACAATCAATTTATAATACATAGTTTTCTAATTCCATAAAACTATATATTATACATAATCTTTATAAAACCTTATACATAATTCAAAAATTACCAAACTATACCAAAAGGTTATAAACATTATTCTTAACCTTATTTTTCCTCTAAGTCTCGGTTTCCATATATTTGTTACCTATTTATAACAATGTCATAAAATACCATGTATTATACTTATATAATTCTTATGAACTCCAAATTTAACCAAATAAACTTCTAAAAATTTCTAATAACTTAAGGACCTTACTAAACTCCACATAGCCCCTTAAGTTTCGGTAATTACATTACTACCCCAAGACTTATAAATCTTTTACAATTTAATAAGTATCTTATTATAAGGTAGTATTTTAATTTCTTAAATTTTCTAAATTTGGTCAAAGTCTCCTATACAGTCAACTTTGACTCCTAATACCAAATGGGAACCAATTTTTCGGTAATTACAAATAATAACCTATACTTTTCTATTTTTACAATTTTGACCCAAAACTTTATAAAATGTTATAATTTTTATTAAATTCATTTAAAAACCCTAAATTGTTCTAAATTACGCCCACGGCTTTCTAAATTCTTAATAATTACGAATTGGCCCCAATTTTAATTATAAGCATAAATAAAACTAAATAAGCTTATAAACTTAAAATAAAATGGCCTAATGACATGGCCTTATTACAACCTTGAACTTGCAAAATAAATTACACAATAAATGTCTCAAAATATAGCATATATATTCGGCCTCACTTAGGTTTAATTATTTTTCCACATAATGTCATAATTTGACCATTATGTTAATTAAATCCCTTAAATGACTAGCTTAATTTATCTTAGCCATTTTTTTACATTTTTAGGTCAATATGACCTATATTTGTATATTCACTCTCGGCCATATATATATATATACTTAAAGATTACAAAAATCATAAGTTTAAGGTGTTTATACCTTGATTTATCCTTGTATAGGCTCGGTCACTTGTAGGAAAAATCACCACATGATTTAGACATGTTTAATACACAAAACAAGATATGGTTACACTCCAAGCTTGAGCTTAACCATAAGGAATAATTGATGTAAGATTTAAGGCAAAATTACCTTAAAAATGCAAGGGAAGTTCTAGGTATTTTCGACCTGAACCAAACACACCACAAGGTGTTAGATCCACCATATTAACATAGGAAATAGCTAGATCTCGAAATATTACCTTGTTATTAGGTTTTACCTTGGAAAAATGCCTTAAAAGAGAGTATTTCTCTTGGATCTCGGTCACCCTTGCTCCAAATGGCTAACCAACAGATTCCACATTAAAAGGAGAAGAAGATGAGGCTATGACCAAAGTTTCACAGCCAAACTCAAAGGGAATCAAAAGTTATGAGCTTAAAGCACATTTTTACCTTAAAATGTAGATTTGAACAACCTTGGTCCCTCTACTGGTCTCAACCGAGTTTAGCTCTTGTTCTAACCTTAGAACACTGAGAATAAGCCATAGGAACTGTTGAGCCACGAAATTTAGGTGTTGGTAGTGAAGAGATGAAGAAAAAGAGCTAAAAATGACATTAAAACACTTACATTAGGAGCTTAGGAGCTAGGCTTGCCTTCCATGCTCAAGAACAAACTTTGACAGCTTGAGAGGAAGGGAGAACTCGGCTGGGAAGGAGAGGATCGGACAAGGAAGGAAGGAGAAGGTGGGAAAGCTTGATTAATTTGAAAAAAGTAAAGTTACTATTGCAAATTGAACATTAGGTAGTGATTTGTCTCCAAAATCATTGTATGCTGTCTCCTCACTTATTGCAGCCGGCCTCCATGGTCCAAATGAGTCAATTAATTGACCATTGACCATGCTTGGTCAATGTTGACTCATGCGGGCCCCACTTTAGGGTTTTATTAATATTTTAATATTAAATTTGTAAAAATTCGTAAATTTCTGGAATTGAATTCCTAATATGATATAATATGATTAAATATCATATTTAAGGGTAATTATAATTTTTAAGCCCATTAAAAATCAATTTAAAAGGAAATCTCACAAAAACGTGCTTTAAGGAGTTTTAGCGCACATTTTTGTGTCACAGGGTGTTCCTGAGCTTAGTTCTCCTTTAGAATGGTTTTATTGTGTTCCTTGCTTCATTATAGTACTTAGGAATCCACTTTGGATCCTATTTGAGGTCATACAACTTTTATGGTGTCTTAAAGCACATTTTTGGCTTTACCGATCTTAAGGCGTGTTTTGCCTTGTTAAGATCTTTTAGATTGTTTCCCAATAATATTTAGATGTTTAATAATCATCTTAGATCATTAATAGATCATTTAATTATATTTTAAAGGTTAGGGGTATTTCAGAATAAGAACTAGGAAGTGTAAAGAGCACAGACTAGTAAGTGTAGACATTGGATATGTCTCAAAGACATCAAACAAATACATGACAGCTGGAAACGATACCCAGCCTGAACACAGTAAGGCATATGCCTAGCGTGAACGCAATGATGCACAACAAACGGGACAGAGCTTCCAGGAACAATCACAAGATTACCATGAAATATGGTTCATCATTGAAGAGGGTACTAAACCTAGTCTTAAGCACTAGGAGCAAGTATAAACAGTCTACCCAAGAACGGGAGACGTTTTAACCCTAAGAGGGATAACTCAAACTACAATACCACAAGGCGGTATAGTAGACACAACATATCAGATACACTAACCGGATGTTATGGCATAACCTAACAACACCCCGGAGCAATCCTCGAAGGGTGTCTGAGTTAACAACAGTTGAACGAGCGTCAGGATAAGAGCACGGGAGCTAGAACGAACACTCGGTTAAGACACCGAAGGGATTTCACTTAACAAGAAATCCCCTAAATTACTAGAAGGCACGGATTAGCACCAAATTGCCTAAAGGACCTCCTACGAACGGAAGCGTGATGTCACGACTTGCCATGGAGCCTAGTAATACCTCCAACATATGGGGTATACATGGAGTGGAAGCATGTATAAGCAGCTTGCAAAGAGCATAGCTTGCAACAATAGGGCTCAAAAGCCGTAAACCAGTTACCTGGTATACGTTTAAATGGTTGCAGAACCACCTTGGAAAATAACAAGACTTGCAAAAGATATTGCCTCACATGAGTAATAGATCGACAATTGAACCACCCAATTGGAGCTCAACATCATAAGTGACTTGGAGTAATGACTACCTCAATGTCACTGTCACTAGAGCATCACACTATATACAGTTGACGAAGCTTTTAATTACCCTTCATGCCTTCTATGGAAATGGTAACACAGAGGTATAAGAATCATGATAATGCCAACATTGGCCTAGTCCATACTTGGACCCTGCGAGAACCTAAGTGAAGGTACCCTTGTTAACCAAAGACCACCAATGTGGTGAAGATGTGAACCCTTAGGAAAGGCTTCCATCTACTATAACAATAAAGCCTACGCATATGGACATTGCCAAGGGGTGATGGAATAAGGAAATGAGATTTCCAAACCATTACAAATTAAAGGAGTAGGTATACTCCATATGCAGTACATAAGCAAATACTAACATAGTAACCCTGCCACGCGTGAGGATGAGGAGACACAAGAGGTTGGATCCGATTCCTGACTCTTAAACTGGTCCGCGGCCCAAACCCCTTAAATGGGTAGCATCCCGGATTGGTGAGTCAAGTAAATCCCGGTGGTGGGACGGAGTAGTCCCCGGGCCGGAGGTCCCGACGACTTAACATGAGTAAGAGTAAGAGTAAGTAAGTATGGACCCGTAAGTATGTATGAGTATGTATGCGTAAGTACCGTGGAATGAGTAAAAGAGTAATCTCCACCCGATTAACCCGGGTGGACAAATGAAGCTAACAAAGTATTGGACATTGTATATGTATTGTGTATGGATTGAGTAGGTAATGAGTATGTATTGTGCATGTATCGTGAATGTGTATTTCGGAAGAAGGTAAGTAAGTATTGTTGGACTTGTATAACTTCTTGGCATGTGTTGGAGTGTATACGTGTGTTCCTTGTGTAAGTATTATAGTACTGTATATAAGAGCATGTATGCATGTATGTTTGAATGAAAATGGACTGCATGTATTCGACCAAGTGGTCGGCGTACCCTCACTAGTACGCGGAGTATGCGGTTATCATATGCAGCGAAAGCTGACCCCCTAGGGGGAACGTTTTTAGTGTGCAGGTACCCGAAGCGGATACTGTCAAGGTAAGAGACCGGTGGCACGCCTTTGTATTTAGGAAGTAGGTAGTTTGCGAGGAATGGGTAGTAGACAGACTCTTAGTGAGTATGTATAAATTTGGGAGAAGTATTGTATTCGATTTGGAACCTAGTAAACTCGGTATGTGGATTATTTTGTATTGAACTTGTGGAGTATTGTACTGAATGGGAAGCTGTAATACCTAATTGGTAATTGTAGTGAAGATTGTAATTGTGTAGCACTCGGATATTCCGGCCCATCAGACCGATGCTGTATGTAGAAGTAGTAGTCTTGTTAGTCACGTGGGTGACTAACGGCATTGTATCACCCGCTGTATGTAAGGATGTATCCGCTGCGTGACTCAGGTAACACGAGGAGATTAGACGGTAATGTTTGTATTAATAGTAGGGGTGTTACATATATATTTATATATACATCACTAAACTGTTAAGAAACTAGATAGTAATGAAATTCCTATGGATACGACCATATTGTACTACTCCCAATTGATTCAGTGCCCACAATTAACAAAATATATTTATATACTTTACATAACATGTGTGAGTTCTAGCTTCCCCGTGGTTATGGGGTCCTTGCAATTGCCATCCCGGATGCTCGTATTTGGTTGGAGGGCAACTCAGTGACAATTCCTTTGGGTTTAAAAGAAAACACCAGAGGTATAACAAGCACGAGGTGGACAACCTAGACCCAGATAATTGTGAGAACAAAAATTATATGATATATTTTACAGTGTATATTTGTAATTAGGCGACTAACTTTTCCTTCTTAGCAACGTTTTAAATCCAAAAGTGAATATAAATACTCTAAATGCTAAATATGATGAGTGTTAAACTGTTAATTATTTGTGCTAGGGAAATTAGTAGATAGTTTAGGGAGGTTTAAAGAGGGTGGGGTGACAAAAGGGGGACCCACCTATCGCATTCGGGCGGAACTAGCATAAATCACATCATCGTGATTCACACACGTCAATCACGGTCATTTTCCACGAGGAGGATATAGGAGGCTGATAAATGTAGTTGTAGTAGTAGTAGATAAATAAATAAATGTATCTTTGATCAAAAATAAATACTATAGTATGATATTACTAGACAAACACCAAGCAAGAGGATAGATAGATCAGTCGGTGTCCTGGTTGTTACTTGTTTCGTTACTACGGGATTTCCTCGAAATATTCGCCCAATCACAAGGTGAATGTATTGTATTGCTGTCTCCACGAGGGCAAATTCGTACGTGCGGAACCTCCGCACACTATATTGTGCGAATTGATATGGTAATCCCAGTCAGCAGCTGATTGAGTTGTTTTGCTGATTGGGTTATTTTTTTATTATATTAACTTTAATTGATTGTAAGTTTTAATATATAAGTCCAAAATAAATAAAAATTATATCATTGTTCTTCTAAATTCAAGCTCTTCAAAACAAGACTAATCATGGATATGTTTTGACAACTTAAAAAAACTTATTTTTACATGTGTATGATGATACACTAAAATCATATATGATTCATTAGTTTTAATATATGATTCATTAAAATTGATATTTTGATTCATTAACTAATTAGTGAATTAGATTACAAATTTTGAATCCAATAAAACTCATTATTATTTGTAGTGTATTATTATTGTTGTATGGTGTATTTTAAACCTTATATGGTGAATCATGTATTTTTTTATGTATCAAATATTGTTTTGTGTTGTATTATTATTTTTAAAAAATCTTTTTATATGTGATTGATGATTCACCAAAATGATGTTATGATTCATTAAACTTGATATTATGATTCATTGAAATTGGTGTTATGATTCAACAACTAATAAGTGGTGAATTAGATAACAAACTCCGGAACCGATAAAAATCACTATTATTTTTAGTGTATTATTATTGTTGTATGGTGTATTTTAAAACTTATATGATGAATCATGTATTTTTCATACATACCAAATATTGTTTTGTATTATATTTGTTTAAATTTTTTATTTTTTATTTGTTTACGATGATACACTAAAATGAAGATATGATTCACTAATTTTAATATTATGACTCATTAAAATTGATATTATGATTCATTAACTAATAAGTGGTGAATTAGATAATAAACTTTGGAACCGATAAAAATCATTATTGTTTTGTAGTGTATTATTATTGTTGATGATTTTAAACCTTATATGGTGAATCACGTATTTTTCATACATACCAAATATTATTTTGTGTTGTATTATTGTGTAATTTTTTTATTATATATGTGTTTGTGATGATACACTAAAATGAAGATATGATTCATTAATTTTGATATTCTGATTCATTAAAAGTGATATTATGATATACTAAAATGATGTTATGAATCATAAGTCTCATTTGTATATATATATGCATGTAAATAATATAAAATTTAAAAGTTGTCAAAACATATTCATGTATGGTCTTGTTTTGAAGAGCTTGAATTTAGATGAACAATGATATAATTTTTTTATTTTGGACTTATATTTTAAAAGTTACAACCAATTGAAATTAATAGAGTAAAAAGGCAGTCCAGTCAACAAAACAGTCCAGTCAACTGCTGACTGGACTGCCAAATAGACAAAGACCGTACGCTCTTGGGTGTGGGCGTCCCGCAGCCTCTACCTCCTGTTGTTATATGCAAATTCGAAGAAGCGGACAGGTCGCACGTAATATGGAACAGTCTATCCACCTGGCAGTCCAGTCAGCTACTGACTGGATTTTTTGGCTGACTGGACTGCATTTTACTATATTAACTTTAAATGGTTGTAACTTTTAATATATAAGTCCAAAATAAAAAAAAATTATATCACTGTTCACCTAAAATCAAGCTCTTCAAAACAAGACAAGTAATGAATACGTTTTGACAACTTTAAAAAAAATTATTTTTACATGTGTATGGTGATACACTAAAATGATAATATGATTCATTAATTTTGATATTATGATTCATTAAAATTGATATTATCATTCATTAACTAATAAATGGTGAATTAGATTACAAATTTTGGAACTGATAAATAATTATTATTGTTTTGTAGTGTATTATTATTGTTGTATGATGTATTTTAAACCTCATATGATGAATCATGTATTTTTCATACATACTAAATATTGTTTTGTGTTATATTATTGTTTAATTTTTTTATATGTTTATGTTAATACACTAAATGATGATATGATTCATTAAATCTGAGATTATGATTCATTAAAATTGATATTATGATTCATTAATTAATAAGTGGCGATTTACTTTAGCACCAATAAAAAAATATTATTATTTTGTAGTGTATTATTATTGTTGTATGGTGTATTTTAAATCTTTTATGTCGAATCATGTATTTTTACATACTAAATATTGTTTTATGTTGCATTATTAATTTTTTTTATTTTTATATATTTGGATGATACAGTAAAATGAAGATATGATTCATTAATTTTGATATCATGATTCATTAAATTGTTATTATGATTTATTAAAATTGATATTATGATTTATTAACTAACAAGTGATGAATCATTATTAATTTATGTGTTATTATCGTTTTATGATGTACTATAATTATTTTATGGTGTATTTTTATTTGTATGTTGCAATTTAAGCCTTTATGATGAATCATAGTTTTCTTGATGTACCAATTCAGAAACAAATACTGAATCATTATTGTCTTTAGGTGTATTATTCTTGTTGTGCGGTGTATTTTAAACTTTATACGGTGAATCATAAGTCTTACTGATATGTGCAAACATATACATCTAACTAATAAAAAATTTTAAATTTGTCAAACAATATTCATGTTTGGTCTTATTTTGAAGAGCTTGAATTTAGATGAACATTGGTGTAATTTTTTTTTATTTTGGACATATATTTTAAAAGTTACAACAATTAAAAGTTAATATAATAAAAGACAGCCCAATCAGCTGCTGACTGAAACTAATATGCTGACTGGGACTGCCACATCATATGGATTGCACCATAATACGTGCGGATGGTCCGTAGCGTCTACCTACTGCTCCACGAGATAACAAGAATGTGCGTTATTGATGTCTAGGTACGCCTGTACCTCATTTTCGCATTGTCACCCCACACCCCCAACACTGATGTTTGAAAGTGAAATCAAAACGATATTCCCCGACAGAAGGCCTTGTCCACTTTGTTGGCCCAAAAAACTCCCTAAATAGGATCGATCCTTTGGTATGGCCCATAAATCAATCCAATCTTGGACTATCAAGTATAAACACCACAGTGACCTGGGCTCAACTTGATGTTAGTTGTTAGAAAGAGCCCACAGTCCAAATAAAGGAGAGAAACGTAGTGACAAGTTGATGGTAAGGAGGGGAAAGATAAAAAAAAGTTAGTGAACACCACCTGTGTGGGGAGGGAGGCTTTTTTTTTTTGGAAAATTCACGAGATACCCCTGTTTTTTTTCGTAATTCATAATATATCCCTGTGATTTTAGTAATTTAACTTTAAACATGCTTAAATGTTGTCCAAAATTGATGAAACTTTACATGGACGATGCTAAAGTATTATATTTTGGTCCAATATCAAATTTGAAGTTTTTAAAGCTCACATGTGACCTGTGGGACTCAATGAGCAGTCACATATTCATTGGGTCCCACAGGTCACATGTGAGCTTAAAAAACTTCAAATTTGATATTGGACCAAAATATAACACTTTAGCATCGTCCATGTAAAGTTTCATCAATTTTGGACAACATTTAAGCATGTTTAAAGTTGAATTACGAAAATCACAGGGGTATATTGTGAATTACGAAAGAAAACAGGGATATCTCGTGAATTTTCCCTTATTTTTTTGAAACTAGAGAGGGAGGCTTTCAGAGAGAAAGGTATTGTACAACATAGATTAAATTGAGTCTGGCCAATGCAAATTAATTAAAATGATTTAAGTGATCCAATATCAAAGTCATCATGATCCTACCATACGTGAAATGTTTTTTTTTAAGAAAGTTATCATAGGAGTAACCACAATTATAGCCGGCAATCAAGAGAATCATCATGAAGTAGTTGAATATGATAAAAATAAGTACTAGAAACAGTCAATGAAACAGAAATAAGAAGAAAACATAAAATCATTTTTACCTTTATTAGAGTTGTATAAATCCCATCACTTGGCGGCATCAATGATAACAGAGCGTGTGTGCAGATCTCAAACATTTTGACTCATCCTTTTTGAAGCTCACACTTCATAGCTGATTAGTGGGCTGGAGTTTGAAAAAGTTGAAAAATTGATGTGATAATTAATACAGTATATGAAAAATAATCTGATAAGATTCTCTTGTTCCATAAACTTAAAAAACAGAACTTAATGCTATCACTTACAACATTCGATGGCAAGTCAATTCGTCTAATATAATTCTACTAAATAATCCTATAGCAAGCAAGATGACTTTTCACACGACACCGTTCTAAATGAAAGGTTGGTCAAGTAGGATAGCCGAGTTTGTGGAGCGTGATGTGTTTCGCAGATTATTACTTAAGACCGTGGTTTTATCAACAGTGCACTCGAACATAGTACAAAACAATGATGTAGACATCGGCACTCTCAGTACCGACGGAGTTTTTTTTCTTCAAAAAAATACTAGAAGACATAGAGTAATAACACTGAAATTGCAACAAATCAATTTCGAGAGACTGCTACAGCTTTGAAATATGATCTAGGAAGAAGTCAGACAGATTGATTGAGGTTTTGAGCTCTGCTACAACTTGTTTGACATAATTGCTAGAGATGAGTTACATGTCTTAAGCTCCCTCTCCTGTAAAATTATTTATACAATAGTATCAAACAGCCGGTAAACAGTAAGATACTCCCCTCTCATCAGAAGTGATTTTGAGCAACAAATACATGGATAAATAAGCCAAATAACCACTTCATTCAACAGCGTAAGGATGTCCTCTCTCTGAAGCAGTCAAATGTATTCCTTGAAATTGTCAGACCCAAGCTTTGCATCGACATAAATTTGGGTACTATTCTCCAGTTCTTGCAATAGAATCTGTAAAGGATGGCAAATCCAAACTCAGCAATCTAGATAGAAACAGTTCCAGGACCAAAAAGCCAAATATTACATCTTATTCCATAAACAATAATTTAGTAAAATTTGTGAGACTGCTTACTAAAGAGCAGTGACTGACTATTAGAGTAGCTGCAATAACAACAGTCCGCTAAAGAGCGTAAAGGGTTTGGTATATTATACTTTTGTTCACATCCCTACTGCAACTTTGAAAAATAGGAATGTCTAAATGTGGGCAATACAATTTCCGCTACGCTTTCCTGTACACTAGAGCATCTCTATTTACTAATATGATCAATAGCAGATTCAAGATCATTCAATCTTGTATATGACCATATTCGCTTCCGCAAGAAAGAACTCCTATCCGATTTCATGAGCTGAAGTCAGATTTATTTGCCCAAATGCAAAATTAAGAAACAGGCTTGGCCATAACCAGCAAAATTCCTGGACAAAATGATTTGAAAGAATAAATACATTGGAACAGATGAAACTGGACAACTTCAGCCCAAATGTATGATCATATCTTCAGTTTTCTGAAGACAAACCAAAATGCAGCAGAGGGAAAAACAGTAAATAAAGCATAATTCACAAAATTGTTACTTGTAGGCGCAGAAAACCATTCCATAATTCCTACTTCCTACCAGATATAATGTATGTTGGGTACTGTTAGAGAGTCTATTTTATGAGTCTTGTTTATCGGGTCTGTTGTTTTGTCTTGTATTTGGGCCCGGTCCTTTGGGCTTGTTTTGTTTTGGGTTCTTTTGACCGTTGGGTTTAGTCTTTATTAGTCTTTCTTTGGTTCTAGGGTTTTCTATCTTTCGACTACTGTAGCTTCTTCTTCCTTTCTTCGTTCTCTGTATCTGAGCTCTCAAGCTCGAATGTTGGCAAGCCTTCCACGTGAAGCTTCGACCTGTGTGTCTATCATCAATGGAGTTTTGATTACTTAGTTCTTTTTCATGGTATCAGAGCAGCGGTCATGGGACCTTGCTCCTGTTTTCTTCCTTCCTCGTTTTCGTGACGATTTCTTGGTCTTTTTGCTTTTATCTTCTGCTTCCTCAATTTGACCGTTCCTTTTGCTCTCCTCTTTCTTCGATCTTCTTGTCTCGACCCCGAAGTTTTTGATTCCTGTTTCCTTCTTCGCCCTGCTCCGGATTCTATCCGCTTCCGGCTACCGCAATTATGTCTGGGGATTTGGAGGTTGAGAATGCGTCTAAAGGAGGAAAAGATGGAGAAAACAAAGGTAAAGATGAGATTGGGAATGGCAGCGGAGCCTCGGCAATTGAAAGTGGCGACGCGCTCTATCTTGCGAGTTCGGAAAGTCCCGGGCAGATCCTCGCTACAAAGTTCGACGGCGGAGCTGGTTTTCCCTGTTGGAAAGAACAGGTCCAAATCGCACTGGCTTCCAAGAACAAATTGGGTTTCGTTCTTGGAACCGTAACCAAACCCACCGATTCCGACACTCGTGCCGAGGCCTGGGTAAGGTGCGATAACATGGTGGGCATGGCTGCTTATGAGTCTCGAGAAGAGAATTGCAGACTCTGTTCTTTTCAGAAAACCCGCCTCTGTGCTTTGGGCAGATCTCTGCGCAAGGTATGATCAGGTCGACGCCACCAGGTTGTTTGAATTAGAGCGGAGACTGGTAAATACCGTGCAAGGGAATGATTCGGTAGGGGAGTATTCACGAAATTAAGAGCCATTTGGGACGAGTTCGATGCCACCACCTCCCTTCCCAGCTGTATGGCTCCACCGATCAGGCTTTTAGTACATACATTAAGACTCAGAGGCTTATCAAGTTTCTCATGGGTCTAAATGAAAGATTTTCGGAGCGAGGGAGAACATCTTGATGATCACACCCTTGCCTACCGTGGAGCAAGCCTTCTCGATCTTGATCCACCAGGAAAGACAAAAGGGTTTACATGACAGTACTATGTTGAAGGAGAGGAGGAAACCCTTCGGCCTTCTCTGTTAACCAAGGAAAGAAGACTCTTGGAAGTAGTCAAGGCGGTACCAACAGACGCACCAATCTGCAATGCACTCACTGTCTCAAGGCCGGCCACACCGAGGATCGGTGCTATCAAAAGCATGGATATCCACCGGGGTGGCGAACCAACAAGGATAAAAGGCCACAAGCTAACGGAGCCAATGACCAGAAGGAAGAAAATGTCAAAGATCCCTTCAACGGTGTTCTGTCAACAGATCAAATCAACTGCCTCCTAAACTACATCAGTAAGTCTCGTGTGGTCAACAAGGATCCACAGTCGGGAGAGTCCAACTGTGGATTCGTGGGTAAGTTCTCTTATCCTAAATTTCAACATTTTACTGGTAATATTTTTAGAACTTTCAATGTTTCTGCCAATAATATGTTTGGGAAAATGGATTGGATTATTGACAGCGGTGCTTCTGATCATATGTGCGGTGATCTGTCTGTTTTTAGCAATATTTGTTTCCTTGAGGTGCCCCATACTGTCGGTATGCCAGATGGGCATCCACAATCTGTTAGATTAATTGGAAATGTTAAGATTAATAGCCTTATGACTCTTAGAGAGGTTCTCTATGTCCTAGCTTTAAGTTTGGTCTTATTTCTGTCAGTAAATTATCAAGTCAAGTGAATGCCAAACTATGTTTTAATCCAACATGCTGTTTTTATCAGGCCTATAACAACAATGAGGAAAAGAAGATTGGGCAACTGCATAGGGGTTTATATGTCTTAGACAGAGAGTTTGATAGAAAAGAAAGTGATTCTGCTAATCTGTGTGCTGATGGGAAATGTCTTAGTGTTCCTGCTGCGTCTGATTCTAGGCAGTGTAAAGGTCTTTCTGAAACCTCGTACAAATCTGTGATTAGTGATACTATTTCTGAAAGGAATGTTACTATGTTTAGAGATTCTGTCTCTGGAAAAAGTGTCTCTAGTAATAAAAGGAATGTTTCTGTTGATGTGCAAGATTTACCTGTTTGTCAAGTTTCTTTAAATCAGTGGCACCACAGGCTTGGACACCTTCCTAGAGAAAAAATGCTTACTTTAAATTTCTTGAAAAACAATTCATCTCAAAACCCTTTCATTTGTGAGCCTTGTAATAGAGCCAAAAGCCACAGGTTAACTTTTCCTTCCAGCTCCATAAAAACACAAAATATCTTTGATTTAATACACGTTGACTTGTGGGGTCCATACAACTTGAAAACACATGATGGTTTTTCTTATTTTCTCACCATTGTTGATGATAAGAGTCGGGCAACATGGACTCAACTTGTTGCCTCAAAGTCTGACAGCTTTGGATTGATAGTTGCCTTCATAGACATGGTGGAGAGACAGTTCAACAGAAAGATAAAGTGTGTTAGATCTGATAATGCCTTTGAACTTGGCAGTTCTAGGGAGGGCATAGAATATTTCAAAATCAAAGGCATTAAACACCAAACTTCTTGCCCCTATACCCCTCAGCAGAATGGAGTGGCTGAGAGGAAACATAGACACATCCTTGAAACAGCACGTGCCCTTATGTTCCACTCATGCCTTCCAAGAAAATTTTGGGGAGAAAGTGTCCTTACAGCCACCTTTTTGATCAATAGAATGCCTCTTTCTAGCATTAATCATCAAACCCCATATGAAATAATTCACAAACATAAACCAGATTACAACTTCCTTAGAGTTTTGGCTGCCTTTGCTTTGCTAATATTAACAAAGTTCAACATGATAAGTTTGCTTCCAAATCTGTGAAATGCGTGTTACTTGGGTATGGGCAGAACACAAAAGGGTACAAACTCTATGACCTTGACAACAACAAGATAATTTACAACCGAGATGTGGTCTTTTATGAAGAAAAATACCCATACTGCCCTGAACAGACAGAAAAACATGCCTCTACTGATCTGATTGAAAATTTGTTTGAGAAAAACATTACTGTTTCTGATGAATCTGATGTAAGTATGAGACAGGAGAATCCCACCACACAACAGTCACCAGGTGATGAAGAAAGAACCAGTGAGGTTGGGAATGATCCAGTAATCACATCAGTTGAAGAGGAAACAAGGGAAGCCACCAATACAGAAAGGGAAACAGATGATAGAGTGTCTACAGAACCAGAACCACAACTCACTAACCTCAGGAGGTCAGAGAGGAGAAAGCAGACACCAACATACCTAAGTGATTACTACCTTGGATCTTCAGTCACAAAATCAGATAAGTCTTCTCCTGCTTGTAAACTTAATATTTCAGATGTCCATGACTGTTTTTCAGAAATTCTGAGTGAAAGAATCATGGCTGCTTCCTTTTCTAATTCCTATATGCATGATAATTCTGTTGAGTTTTCTATCCTGAATGATGATAGTATCACCAATATATCTCCCAGTGCTAATCTTGTTGTCAGTAACCCTAATCCTTTTTGCTGTCTGCATGCTACACTGAATAAGCACACTGAACCCAACTCCTATGATGAGGCCATTAAGGCAATAGAATGGCAGAAAGCCATGGAAGAGGAATTCCATGCATTAGAAAAGAATCACACCTGGGATTTAGTAGCTCTGCCTGAGGGGGTTAAGCCTATTAAGTGTAGATGGGTTTACAAAATAAAACTGAGGGCAGATGGGAATGTTGAGAGGTTTAAGGCCAGACTTGTAGCTAAGGGTTATACTCAGAAATTTGGGATCGACTATTTGGAAACCTTTTCACCAGTTGTTAGATTCACTACTATAAAGGCCCTGATTATTGTCGCCACCAAAAGAAACTGGAAAATAAACCAACTTGACATAAATAATGCTTTTCTCCACGGTGATCTAGAAGAAAATGTCTACATGGAAATACCTCAGGGTTATAGAAAGGCAAAATCTGGTAAGGTGTGCAAACTGAATAAGTCCTTGTATGGACTGAAGCAAGCTTCTAGGCAGTGGCATCATAAGCTTAGTGTGTTTCTTAAGTCTTTTGATTTTGTGCAATCTCTGAATGATTACTCTCTTTTTACTAGAACCAAGGCTGGCAAAGTTTGTTTCTTAGCTGTCTATGTGGATGACATCTTGATTACTGGTGATGACTCTGTTTTTATCATGCTCATTAAAGAAAAACTGGATGAACGTTTTAAGATAAAGGATTTGGGCATTCTGAGTTTCTTTCTGGGTATGCAATTCTTGCATACAGATAATGGTATAGTTCTGATGCAAAGGAAATATTGTGACGATCTATTGAAAGAATTTGATCCTGATGGGAGAAAAATTTCTGTGAGTCCTTTTGATGTTAATCTCAAGCTTAGAAAGGAAGATGGAAATATCCTTGAGGACCCTTCTGTTTACAGGCGGTTGGTAGGAAAGATAGGTTATTTATCTCATAGCAGACCTTTGTGTTTCACAATACAGCTGCTTAGTCAGTTTCTGAGTAACCCTACTGATGCTCATTACAATGCCGCAATGCATACACTATATTATATCCGTGGAACCCTAGGCTATGGTCTTCTTTTCAATTCAAAGAATGATTTTAATTTGATTGCTTTCTGTGATTCTGATTGGGCAGGATGTCCTAATACTAGAAGATCAATCAGTGGTTATTTTATACAGCTGGGAGGGAGTCCTCTTTCCTGGAAATCCAAGAAGCAGACCACGGTGGCTTTGTCTTCTGCAGAGGCGGAGTATAGAGCCATGCGCAGTGTGACAGCGGAGCTGAGTTGGATTACCAGACTTTTACATGAGCTGGGAGTCAGTCACATTCTGCCAGTTCCTGTTAGAAGTGATAGCCAATCCGCCATTTACATTGCACGTAACCCCGTCCTGCACGAAAGGACGAAACACATTGAGTTGGATGTCCATTTTGTCCGACAGAAGCTGCAAGAAGGGGTCATTGTGGTGGAGTTTGTGGGTTCACATGGGCAGATGGCAGACATGCTTACTAAGCCATTGACAGGGCGTTCCTATCCTAAGCAAGTCAAGAAGATGGGGATGCTGCTTGATTTGCCTAAGTCTGTTTGAAGTTCTCTTTCAAACTTTCGGATGATTCACCTTCCTCTGTTTGAGGGGGAGTGTTAGAGAGTCTATTTTATGAGTCTTGTTTATCGGGTCTGTTGTTTTGTCTTGTATTTGGGCCCGGTCCTTTGGGCTTGTTTTGTTTTGGGTTCTTTTGACCGTTGGGTTTAGTCTTTATTAGTCTTTCTTTGGTTCTAGGGTTTTCTATCTTTCGACTACTGTAGCTTCTTCTTCCTTTCTTCGTTCTCTGTATCTGAGCTCTCAAGCTCGAATGTTGGCAAGCCTTCCACGTGAAGCTTCGACCTGTGTGTCTATCATCAATGGAGTTTTGATTACTTAGTTCTTTTTCAGGTACATCAGCTACAATAATGCCTTATCAGCTAACTTGCTGTCGCTGGCTTGAGAACCTTGGAGTCATTCCTCTTGACGACATTTAACAACAAAAGAACATTGAAAAATACTATAACAAGTAGAGTTTTTAATTTGTACAACTAAGATTGTGCCACACTCTCAGTAGTTAATACCACTCCCTCGCAAACTAATGTGACCAATATAGTGATTATCCTCATAAGATTTACAGAGTGACTTGATGCTACCCCTAGGAAATATGCAAAGAAAATCTGAGTTGATAAAATTTGACTGGACAATTGCTACTCATATTCGCAACCTTACTGTGAGAAGCACAGCGAATGTTGTTTCACTCTTCCCCACCCACAGGTTTCCGAATTCCAAACATTGCTCATTATGAGTTACATAGTCTTTATGAAGTAAGTTCCAGATGTAGACCATAAAACTCATCCGCTTATTCTCTCTCGGAGATACTTTACCAAATAAAACCCCTGATATGAAAGGGGAAAGATGGTTTTATTTAATTTGCCCAACGCAACCCAACCCAGCCGCAAAAGTTGAAATTGCAGTTTACAGTCGAAGCGAGAGGAGAATGAGAAGAACGGACGGAAAAGGGTTCTATTTCAATATTAACCGTTGAATAAAATATTTAACAGCAAGGCCCATTAGCTCAGTTGGTTAGAGCGTCGTGCTAATAACGCGAAGGTCGCAGGTTCGAGACCTGCATGGGCCAAAAATCGATTTTTTTGGATGTCTTGCTTATATCTCCCAATTGTAGTGCATTTACAATTTGAATAGAGAAAGGCACGACAATAAGATTCACCACGAAAGCTAAATGAATAGAGTCTCTAAATTAGAAGATTATGGGGCATAAAACCTATTTTGCGTCAAATTCATCTAAGAAAGCAAACATAAAATTAAGAAATGGAGCAATCAAGATCCTCTCCAAGTGTTAGATGTTAAATGTAATGACATTGATAGACCGGTTGCTTCTTTTGTTTATCGATTATGCTTTTCTATAATTTTTTCTTCTTTAACAAGTAAAAACTGATGTTGTGTATATTTGAGGAAATTGGCCATGGCTGTGTCCTGGGTTTACTGCTACGCTAAGGGAAAGATATGATTTTCGTTTGCATAGTATGCATCTTCTTTCGTTTTTCATCCTTCCCTGCATACTTTCTTGTCTAACGTGAATCTCTTGCATTTCATTCTTGTGTGAGTTTGGAGAGGCCGTAATAGCAAGCGTTCTTCTCTTTTATTTTCAATCCGTGAGACTTCTCTTCAGTTGGATGTATTTCTTGCTATATTTATGATTGTCTCCATCTCGTTATTTCTTTATGTTAAGTGATTCTACTCCTTTTCATGCTAGTCAAAACAAATTTGGGCTCTTAATTCTTCTTTATTACTCACGTTTTTGAATGCTCTCAACATTATTGCAACTTAGAATTGAATTAGCTTGATGTTTATGCATAGATTAACTTTAGAAGGGTATTACTTCATGCATCAAGGAATCTCCTATACATCTATTGAAATAGATTTGGTTTTATAACATCTAGCTATAAATGTGAAGTGGTTTTCCAATTGTCTTCAAATGTTGCATGCTATGGCGTGTAATTACCGAGACTTTGCAGCGTGCTTAGTTTATGAATGAATGAATGACACACATTTACTTGAGTTCATGTTGTAGGATCTTAGATAGTTTTTGTTCGTGGATTCTTGTAGATGAAGCCTCATGTACCTGGTTTGTTTTTATGTAAGAAGTATGAGTCATCGAGCTACATAACCTACTTGTGTTTTAGTCATGATTTGTCATGCAAAAGTCTTCATATCTTACTTTTTTTACTTGAATATAACTCATAGAGAGTATCTTCCTCACATTTACGCTCCTACCCCAATCCAACATAATGTCTAAATATTTATTATCACTCAACCTTTTCCTTCCCATAGAGAGAAAGACTAACATAATTTGAAAGGCTATGCTAATGTAGAGTTATATGAAATTGATCCCCTCTTTCTTTGTCAATAAAAAAAGGAACAAATAGAGTTTAAACTATAAGAACTAGACATTCTATAATGTCAAATATGTTGTTGAGTATTAATCTAAATTGTTACTTTAGTAGTTTTTTTTTTATAATTTGGGCTTCTAGTCATATTATTTGAATAACAATGTGGATACGTATGATCGGGTCTCATTAAAACCTCCCTAAACAAAACCCAGTGGGAAAAAACTTAAGGAGGAAAAAGAGTACCCACCACATCTGATTACAAACTTACTGTCCAATCAAACTCATCTCCCGAGGACAATTACTAACAAGAGAACTTAGTGCATTCGGACCACACAACAACGTACGCTACCCCCCAAGAGGAACAGTAAGATACTCACTATCATACAAACCCCTACCAAAGAAACATGAAATAAAACCAAATTACAACGAGTTCCCCCATCCTCCTACCTTCACAAAGTGAACCAAAAATTAATCCGAGCCCTCCAAGGCTCAAAACCACCATGGCCAAAGACTGGCCGATCTGGAACACTACTCCAAGCCAATAATAATTACCATTCTTCCCAAGAGAGCCGAGTCCCCATCATTCTTTGGCCTTCCACCTCCTCTCCAATAACATTTCTGGGCACTTACTTCTGTCGGGCCTCCTGCATCTCCATCTGAGAGTGGATTTGATTAAGAATATTAGCCTTTGTTAGACTTGGCTTAGGAACTTTAGACCCCAATTGTAATAATAGATCAATGCACTCTTCCGTCTCCCCTTCTGGATTAATAATTTTCCATGTCTCATTCCTCACTGAAACTTTCTTACTAGGAATCAATGATGGAGGCGTATCATGAACGAGCTCAACAACCAGAATAATACCATCTCTATTTTTCAAGGAATTAGTGGGAGTTACCCGAGTAAAATCCTTCAATCGGTAGCCATTATGTGTATTGCCACTTATTGAGAACTGATTTCCTTGTTTCTCAAAAATCAAGCCATTATCTGTATTTTCTTTTCCGCGTTCATCATGCTTTGAGCGACATGTCTGCGCACTAGTACAAAAAAGGCCTATTCCGGCGGTTGTTTTGGGCCTATTTCGGCGGTTCTGAACAGCCAAAATGGAGGCCGCCGAAATAGGTGTGCGATCCTAATTCGGCGGTTGAAGAACCGCCGAAATAGGTGTTTTTTTTTAAAAAAAAATCCGCTCTTTGCATCGTCTTCAACCTCGCATAAAGACGCAGCAGTTCCAGTGATTTGTTGCGCACAGGCGCGCGCTCTGTATGTTCCTTGTTCTTCATTCGCAGCGGTTCCAGTGATTTATCACTGCACAGGCGAAACACAAGAAGAGAACGAAGAGGCATGAGCATGTATGTTTCTTGTTCGCGCAGAGCATGTTCCTTGTTCTCCATTTGTACAGGCGAAACACGAGAAGAGAATGAAGAGGCATGAGCTATTCGCGAGAGAGATGGAAAAAAAGTTCGAGTATATTACCGATTCTGGAATGAACATATTTAGCCCCATCTTCAATCTAGAGCAAGATGCAGCAATTCAAGTGATTTATCACACCACAAGCGCAGACCAAGAAGAGAATGAAGGCAAAGGCGCAAAGGAGAGGCGCCAGTTAGGGATGCGAAATTAAAGTGAGAGAAGAGAGGATGAAGATATGAGGTCGGCGAGCAAATATATAATTAAATAAAGTCTATTTCGGCGGTTGTTAGTAACAACCGCCGAAATAGACTGAAATTTAAGCGGCATTTCAAAATTTTCGGAAAAAAATCCCGGGAAATCTTTACAACCGCCGAAATAAGGCTCCGAGATTTCTAGTGTCTGGAAAAAATACACCTATTTTGGCGGTTCCTAGCTAGGAACCGCCGAAATAGGTGTCTTCAGAGCCCTATTTCGGCGGTTGCCTCTACAGCCGCCGAAATAGGTGTTTTTTGTACTAGTGGCGGCTGAGGCGAATCACGGAAGAAACTGACAGGGATAAAAACATCATCTATATTGCTCTCGTCATTCTCCGTATCTCTCATCCTGTCACATGTCCCATTAAATGTTGTCGCCTGCTGCGTCTCTTCTACTAACGCAATCTCGGGGTGCACGTCTTGAGAACTTCTGTCTCTCAAATTGATTCCCTCATTTCTAAAGCTTGTCGAATTCTGTACCTGCATAATACCAACATCATTATGATGTCTTCCTTTCAGATCAACCACAATTCTACGTACTGTTTGCATCTCATTAACAGAGGGGCTGCATTGGGGGTTGAGCACTGATTCATGCTCCGAGCTCACCACACCACTTACTATTTTTTCCTGTCCATTTGTTTCATCTTCCCCCTCCAGCACATTTTGAATTTGGTCAACGTTTGTATTTTGTTGACCTAATGTCTTGCTTTTGTCCACTTCTATCATTTGGATGATACTCTTAGAGCGGTCAGATTTTTTGGACTGAGACATTTGCTCGTTGACTTCGACAATACTCACAGGAAAATTCTGGTTGTCAACTTTAATCGTAATTTTCCAATTGATGAATTGGAGTGTTGAGGTTTCGATTTGGATTTGAATCTCAGCGTTCTCCACAAATTGACTTTCTTCTTCCTTAATCTTGACAACATCAGCTACAGTTTGGGCTATCTTACGAACATGTGTCTTGTTCCACGCATGTAACGGGATCCCGCGGATGACTACCCATGTATGTCTCCTTTCTACCTGATCTGATGTGGTTCACTGACGGATTTCTACCCCTTCTTGTTCTTTGCCCTTTTTCCCTGTTTGATCCAACATGGCTTCTACCTCGTTGGTTATGTTGAAAGCCATTAGGAACTTCCTTCGTGAGAAGGCAAGTAGTCCTCCCATATCCGACCATCGATTATGCAAAAAATCCACAACTTCTGTTGGTGTTTTCTCTTCTTGTAAGGTGATAACTGCACACCTTTTCAAGCCGGCTTTCATTACTCTATCTGGTTTGACAGTAAGAGATAACCTTGTTGTAGCATGGGCTCTCTCCTTCCGGGTCCATAACTCCGTCTTATTGGAATGGTTGTTCACCCCTTTAATTCGATGATGGTATGAATAATCCCGTTGCAGTTTTGCCCCTCTCTCTTGGTTACCATACTCCACCCTTGCCCACAGTTGGCTTCCATTGATATTCCATCCTCGAATCCCTTCGATTAGTCTTCTAGCATCATACACACGAGCCACATCCACGAAAAAACAAGCATTTCGATTAGACCTTCTAACTTTCTTGCTAATGTAAAGTCTCATCCAGTTGACGAACCTTCTTATAATCTTGCCCATGTGGTACTCAGAGACATCTCTGTCAACATTATCTATGAAGACTGTCATTGGGTGAATTTGGAATGCTGTCTTATCTTTTTGCTAGGTCTTTACATACTGACTACCTTGGTGGCTTGCGGCTTTTTCGTGTCTCTCCTTCCACCTCGGTCGTCTCCCTTTCCTCGCGAATTCCTTACGTTTGCCATACCGCCCTTTTGGTAGTACTTCCCTTCTCATTCAGGGATTATGCAGGGTTTGACGATTGAAATTTTGAGTGGCTGTTGGTGATGGAGATTTGGCTGGTATTTAAGTGGCTGTTGGCGGAGAGGCGAAGGATTTGGCGAGGACGATGGAAGAGGAAGCGTTGGTGATGATGTGGTGGTTTCAGCAGTGCTGGTTGTGGAGACATGGTTGGGGTTAGAGGCGGCGGAGGGGGGAGCGGAGACAGATGAGAGAGGAGGGGGGGGGGGGCATTTTCAATTTTTGAATTTTGAATCAGGAGTAATTCAAAAGATATATGCACAAGAGAGACATATCTTGTATTTTGGGACTTTCCGGTACTACACCGCCTATTCTACTGATAAATCCATCACCATCATACAATCAACCAGCGACACAGTCTCAACTCAACTTCCTAGACCCAAACAATTTGACCAACGACAACGACGAGGAGGAAGGAGATGTGATGCGTAACAATGCCTTACGTTAGTAGTGATTTATCTCTCGACACATAACCGTTTTTCCATATGCCATCTCCTTGTCTTAGGTCTCGTTCGCCCACGGCGTTTAATTTTTTAATAGATTAAGGTGACAAGTGTTGATACTTTATTGGAGAATACATATTAAATGGTCCCACAAAAACATACATGGCATCACCTGATTCATTAACCATGGTGAGCTTAATTTAAACGCAGCATTTGCTGCTTTTCCATGCCACTACCGAACAGGCTCTAAGAGTGATAGGTATAGATACACGCCTCTTCATGGATAGGTTGACAATAACTCTATAAAAAAACCTTCCACATTATTAATGAAATATCCCGAATAATTACTACTTTAAATTAGTGAATATTAAATTAAATTATGAGCAACAATTACCAAAAACGTTATGGTATAAAAAATATAGTTCCAAACGGATATTACATGAAACTCCAAAAAGTAACATCGCATGTACAGATTGGTACGTATAATAAACACCACTAGTATATCGTAAGAAGGTATACGAACATTTTATATACTCTAGACAAATTATAGACTCAAAACTATATATATAATATATATATATATATAACACTTCTAAACCGAAAATATTATGAACAACAATATGACACATTAATATAATCACAAACCTATATATATAACCAATGTTACAATGTTAACAATTGGGAAGAAATTTGAATTCCCTCCAAACCTATAACCGGCTGCACCCCTAAAAAAAAAAACATCATTAGCAGTACAACCTAACTCCTCATATTGTCAACTGTTCTCTCCTGCAACTACACCCAATCCGTTCTTTTCCCATCACCGACACTAAAAGTACAGGCACCACTCCATTCTCTTCTTCTCCACGGCAGTTTTAGCTTTCTTCCTCCCTGGTACACTCTCGACAACAACAACAGAAGAGAAAATGAGCTGAGAGAACCACCCCAGTCCCAGCCTTCTTCCTTTTGTTGCAGTGAACTCAGCACACCCAAAAAAAATCGGTAGCACACAGAACAAACCAGTAAGAACATTCATCCTGTTCTCTCTTTTCCTGCGGTTTCAACCGTTCCTTTTTATTCAAGCCTTGCTCCACCTTGGCTAGCTACTACGGCAGTAAACCATCAACAATTTCACTGCTCACCATCGGTACCAATAGAGGAACAAGTAACAAGAAAAAAAAACAGAATGATACGAGCGGTAACGACAGTGGAGCAGACAACGGAAGAAAACAGTAAGCTGCAGTCACTTCTTCTTCTTCTTTTCCGCACCGGTTTTCTTTTCTTCCATCTCTTCCACTTCATCCCACCTCCTACTCTTCTCTGATTTTAGTAGCCCAACATACAAGAGAAAGCACCCCAGTTGCAACTGAACGTCAAGAAGCAGCATCAACAAGGAGAAAATCAGTAAGACAGCTTCCTCTTCTCCTTTCCTTTCTCTGCACAAGTCTCCAGTCCTGCTTACTTTTCCTTGGTCGCCATAACAAGGCAGCTGGCCCCCTCTGCTTGAAACTCTAATAGACCCCTCAACCTAAGCCTTCTCAGTTCGTGATCAGCAGGAAGACTACAACCACGAACCAAGGCCTGAAAATCAGTCGGGAACTACACCAAAGGAAGAGAGATTCTCTTGTGTTTACCGGTAAGCAAAAAAAAAAAAACTTGTTAAAACTACCCCTTCCTTGTTCTGTTATGCGAGAAAAAAAATACCCCACTCTGATGACTCCTGTCTGTCTTGTATACTCCGGTGATGGTGCATATGCCAGCCCTCCCTTTGAGCAGAAAACCAGCGAATGACTCCATGAAAGGAGTTTTTAAAAAAAAACAAGAAACAAGGTGAGCATGGGCATCATGGCTGTATAAGCTTCCCTTCTGCGTATTCTAAAAGAAAAAAAAAGTTATACTGAAACGTCCTTGTTTCTAGTTGACCGAGGCAGTAAACACATCCCTGCAAACAGCAAACAGACCTTGGATTTGGGAGAAGTTTCCTTTCAGTAACTGAACCAAGGTAACTAAGGACTATACTCTTTTCTAAAGATCTCAAACTTACCAATTGAATACTGCATAATAAAACCGAAAAGGGTGTGTATCGTTGAATTATAATGGATAGCAAATGATGTATGTACATACGTGTATTGTTTTGAGATGATATTACACAGCAGGTAGCGGTGCTAAGTTAGTAACCATGTGAGTATATGTGGCCAGTAAAGTCATAATGCATGTTATATAAAAAAAAAATGTTAGTTTAGATGTGAATGGAACCGCAAAAATCAGGGGGTATATATACATGTTGAGTTATCAATATACAGAAATTACCGAGTATATGCGTGTGTGATATTGAGCTGGAAAGGCATAACAAGTATTGGGTAAATATATGTGTCATTTTGAGTTGTTAATATGTATGGTATGAGATAGGATAAAAAAAATATAGATGGATATATTTACATATATATGGGGTGGCGGATACATATATGGGTTACTGAAGTTGTTGATGTGTAGTTAATTATGAATATGCGAGGAAATGGAATTAAAAAGGGTCTTTTTTGTAAAATTCTGCACAGCCGTGGTCATGGCAAAATTTTAGAGAAATTTAAATACTATTTTGAAATAATTAGTATGATATTTTTAGGCCATATATTTAGGCCATGTCATTATAAGTATTTGGGGGCTAAATAGTTATAAATAAATTTTAGTTTGATTTAAAAGATGGTATACAACAATTCTGGTGCAAGCCATAATTCTATTAATTATAGTTACTTAGGAATGTATTAGGAAATGTTGGTATAATTATAAGCTTCTAATATGGCCCAAATGAATTTTAAAACCTTATGAAAATATCCTAAATAAATGAATAAGTCACACATGGGTCAAAATGTAAAAAGAGAAATATAGAGTATAAATAATAATAATCGAGAGGGATAACCTTTTGGGATCAATATTTATGAGTATAAAATATGAATTTTATAAAATTAGGGGTAAATTGTAAAACTAAGAACCTATGGGGGTAGTTTCGTAAGTGCTATCAAAACCGGTCAAAGAATGATTTAAGTGGTCAACCTTGACCACGTATGAAGGTTGACCAAATTAAAATGATAAGGGATATTTTAAGTATTTAAAGAAACATTAAGTTAAAAACAATAATTATAAAAAGATTAGGGGAGTGTATGTAACTACCGGAATTATAAGGATCAAAATGTAAATATGGGAACCTTTGAGGTTTGTTGGAAATTTTAGAGAACTCTGGGGTAAGCTTAATGATTTAATTAATTAAGAGTTATACTATATAGTTAAGTATGAAATTGTGACAATTATAAAGTTTAGGGGTAAGCAAGGTAATTACCGAAAGCCTTGGGGCATAAAACGGAAGTTTCAGTATTTAAGGGGGTTAGTATAAAATTCTGGAAAGGTCTTGGAGTTTAATGGATGATATAAATTAAATAAGGATTGTAATATATGGTTTAGGAATTAAGGGTAACAATTATAAAATCTATGGGTATAAAACTTAATTACCGAACTATTTGGGTATAAGAAAGGAACATAAAGACCTTAGGGGTCAGCTTGTAATTTCGGTGAAGTTTTGGGTTAAAATGAGGTTTAAATAATTAAGGTGTATAATGTAAGGTTTAAGTAATTAAAATGGAAGTTTATAAAACAAAGGGGGTTATAATGTAATTATGAGGGAGATGTGGGTGAACAATCAAATTTGAATAAGCTGAGGGGTTATCCGTATATATATATATATATACATATGTATGTATATTATAATGTTAAGATACCTTATGTTATAAATAATGAGGTAAATAATATAACAAGTATGGAATATGGGGGTGGTTTGTAAATAGACAAACATGTGAGATGACATAGGAATTTCCGGAAGAATATTGGGCTATTAGGAAATTACGTACACATTATATGTATATAATAATGTTTGAAACCTTAGTTTATAATTTAATAAGACTAGAAATGTAATTCTTATAATATATAGGTTAATCTCATAAATAATCAAACTATGAGGGGAAGAGATTGTCGTTACCGAAAATATATATATATAGGGTGTTTGGAAAATTTTTAAGTTTGAACATACTGTATATTATAAAGTCTTGGGTGACGTAATGAGACATTATATTAAGTATGAAAGGATATATTATAAGAGGAGGCTCTATAATAATTTTATCATGTGAACTCGTAACATAGCTCGAGGGTATAACATGCATAACAAGCCACATACGATATTATGCCACTGCGAGTAGAAACGTAAATGTAACGAAAACCGTATTATAAATGTTTACAGTGGGGTAATATTTTACATGCACGCGAACCATACGTAAACAATGACATATAGTTACAACTATAATATATATGTAATTGTTTGTATATATATATACATGTATAGATAAGCCGTTCATCTACATAAAAAAATAACTACACGAACCAGTTTGTATTGCGGAATGTTTAAACGTCATACACAACGTTAATGTTATTTCCATGTGCTTGTACACCAACAATTACGCAAACAAAACGTGAATGAAACTTCCATGAGATAAGTAATAGTACCGTAGCGACAACTACGCACTCGTAAACTATAAGAGTGGCTAAAACCTAAATCTTTAAGGCTAACGACCATCGAGATAAACAAGAGGTCAATTAAGAGTTAGACACGGGATGGAAGTACGGGTTGGTCTAGGTTAGTGAAGTAAATACGAAATACGTATGTACGTACTGATATTAGAACAATGTGTATACCAGAGATACGAGTGTGTAGACACGAGCACTGTGAGCGTTAGAGCCTACGCGGGGGTTATCACGCGGGCGACAACGGTGTAAGGTATGTTGGATTCTATGGTCTGAACCCTGATGGATTCTTTGAGTTCAGACATTTGTGTGCTAATTGCTTAAGATGATATGGATGAGTATGCATGTGTTTATGAAATGTTACTTACTCGAATATCTAGCGTTTTATTATTTGTGCGCAAACACCTTTGGCTATAGATAACGATAATCATTTAACGACAATACTATTGGTAAAGCGATGAGTACGACACAGTAAAAAATACTCAGATTATCTAAGACTTAAAATTTAGGAAGAAAGGTTCGGTATTACCAACCTTAGAGCATTGGCACAGAACATGAATATAACCTAGAGTCAGTTAAAACACTTAACTATGGAGAGATGGAGGTTGATGAGGTGGTGTGAGATATGTACGGGGAAATCCTGGTCTGCATTCGTTCCAGCAGGTTGCGCAGTGTGATCACCAGAGGGGAGTCCAGGCATGGAGCCCCTCGTTGAGGAATCCAAGGATCGTCTTAGATCGTTGGCGTTGGGTACTAACGTAGGTACATGGCTTCGGGCCACACGGATGTTTCTCACGAGACGTCGGGGAAGCCAAATGATCTTGAATCATGGCAATGGGACTACTGTCCAATAATAACTAAAACTTGGTGAGGTGTTAATGGGGAATTGTCCATCTAACGTGACACCCAAAGGATGATGAGAGAGTTGGTAGGAGCGGGGCTCCAGACGATTGAATAACGAACTTGCGATTACGATTTCGATCTGGCGACTATTGTGCATGGTTATTAATATGTTGTTTGTGGTGATTACTTGGAGAACTGTTGCGTGTTTACATTCCGCTTTTACAGTCTTTTATATATACTTGTAAACTGGAACAGCATGAAAATTGAATAGCATGCTAATCAAGACGGCTAATTAACTCATGTGGCCTAAAGGCAATTAGGATCATATAGTTCAACATACTCAGCCTCGTGCTGAGCCTTTTGGCAACCACATTTTTGCAGGTATACTATGATTGACGCCGGAGTGCGGGATGGGGTATGGGTTTAATTTTGATTAGACGGTATGTGTAGGAGTTTTTCGGACTATGGCATTGTATTAAATGTGCCAAGTGGTGGTTGTGGTATATTATGATTCTTAATAGTTGCTCACTAGTTCTTAGGTTGATATGGATTACTTATGGGCTGGATGGTTTGTGATACATTTGATAAGCGTTAGGAGTTATGTTAATCTCGTCATCACTGCGGATGGATGGTTAAGTAGTTGGATGGATGGTTGTGACACCCGCCTAGATAGTGAGAGTGTTCCGCGGTGAATGTTACGATTACTACGTCTTTAATTTATGTTGCGATTACATGGTAATTACGGTGAGGATTAGTACTAATAGACGGGGTGTTACAATTAAATTTTATGAGACCCCAAACAACCTTTATGCTAGCTTGGTTTTATGGCTAGCTCTCATAGTAGGTATCATCTGTCAAGTTTCTTGTATTTCATGCTAAGAATATTCATCTTCTACAACTTTGAGGCCGAATAGCACCTTTGTTTGCACATTATTTTGGTTCCCCTTAAAGCAAATCTTTTGCACATTCATGTGTTTTATTTGTGTTCTAACTTTTTTTTTAAAAAAATTCTTTAGTTTAACTAGCTTTCATTATCTGATCAAATTATAATCTTTGGGGGTGTTCGGTGGCTGCGACTAACAGATTAATCTCTTTCAGTAGAAAGGTTCAAGACAAATGGCAGTTTTTAATTGGTTTTTATTTAACTAGATGTCAGCTTTACTACACATGACAGTTTATTATTCCTTAACCACAGTCAACTTTATTTTTTCGCAGCATATACTGCGTTTAGAAGTCGCTGGCGAACGGATCCTTTATTTCTTCTTTGTATCATTATACCCTATGCCCGGTCTCGAAATTCTTGGTAGACACCATTTTGGTAAGAATTTGACATTATGTATCTTTGAAAGTAGTTCCTTAACTTTGAGGAACAATATACCGTTCTATTGTATTTGCCGTCATCACACATAGCTCTTTGGATAACGCTACATTGTTTCATTTGGATGATCTTTCTTAAAGGTTAAACTTAAAAGTATTGGTATTAGGGCGGGGATGTTTTAGGGAGTTTGTGACCATCATTGAAGTGGTTGGAGACTCGGAGACAAGGGAAGTGAAATAGTTGACGGAAAGAACTAGAAAAGATGTGGACAACATATTTGAGTTTTTTCATTCCTTTGTGTAATATTTGAGTCATGAAACCTTAACAAAAAATTTCACCATAATCAAATGGTGTTGTATATGCATCTGGGTGACATTGACAACAAAGGTAGATCATTTTTCTTTTCTACAGTAGAATGTCATAATTATTTAAACACTCATTAATACTTGATAACATTTCTATCTAAAGAAGTAAATTACTAATGAAGGTAACTTATTCAAAATGATTACTGTTAATTTTAAAAAAATGCAACCAAAATTAAATAGAAACTTTAAACTATAACAGACATACCCATGCATAACCCAACCAAATTATTGACTCAACTAATTATAACAACTAAAATGACTAATTATGTCTCCAATATATTTCAAATTAAAATTCAAAATAATCACATGGTAACTATACAAAAATGAATCCATTAAACAGCTGGAAATAATTGTTGTAAATGCAGCTGATAATAAAAGTTAACACCAATGATATTTTTCATCAAAATATATGGACAAAAAGGAGCATATAAGGAGAATAATGTTGACATGATGAGTACATCGTTTCCAGGGCAGCGTGTGTCCGTCACATTCTCGCATCTCATTTTATGTTTCTTTTTTTTTGTTTCTCTTTTGTCCTATTACACAATTTCAAAACCTTGCCAAAAAAATGGTGTAGTGCTCTTTCTTGATTCAAAATATATTATAATCTCACTTCACGTTCTGTTCTGGTACAAAAGACGCAGTAATCTCGTACAAATGAGGAGTACAATGTTCAAACAATAATCCTCTCCTGTTTTCCAGTTTCCACCACAAAATCTTCTCCTTTCAAAAGAAAAAAAACCTCTCGGCTTGCCGCTTTTCACTAGTTGTGTGCGTTTTCTGCTCTCACTGCCGGGAACCAAACAGTGGTCAACTTACGCTCTACAAAGCTCGGAGTCTACTTCCTCGGAAGAAATGATATCGGCCACTGCCGCTTCGACTGTGATTTCACTGTCTCCTTCCATCTCGCCGCTCTTTCAACAACAAGGTCTCTGGCCGCTCTAATTTCTTTGGGCATTTTCAACTGCTTTTACGTTGCGATTCCAAAAACATTGTCTGCTGATTCCTTGACCCTTTTCTTTGCTCGAATTATCCAAAATTTGCAGGGTTTATCAAGTCTGTAAACTTTGCTCGGAACTCCCAGCGAGGTTACAGTGCGGTAAGGCAGTGCTTATAGACTAATGCATACCTCTTCTGTTTCTTTCCCGGATTTTCTGTTTTAATAAGCTGGTCTGTTTTCTTCATTTTGCTGTCCTTCTCGCGTTTCTCATTCGATTGGATTGGAAAATTAACAAGAAGAAGTAAAAAAAACATTAATTATCTTACAATTAGAAAGGCTGATATGCGTTTCTGCAGTGACTTTTGACCTCAACATGTCTGAATCGGATTCACTAATAATTAATTGCTGTCATATCTCTTTCATATAACTATATATCGTCTAATCTCTTCCTCTCGTTGTGAATTTCATTAACTCACTTGACATTGATCCCGTATCCTTAATTAATTGCTTTGATGAATGGCTGCTTTACTTACTAACAGAAGTTAAGCATACTTTATATTACCTATCGTAGTGCTGATGATAAATCCTTAAATTGTGAGTGTATTTATGACTACAGATTATTACTAGTTTTGTTATGATTATTATATTGACCTTGAAACAGGCAAGGAAGGATGCTCGTTTCGTAATCACTGCTAAATTTGATCTGAAGCCCCCGCCATATCCTCTGGTGAGAACCAGACCTCCATTCGCCATGACATTGTAGCCTATCCAAGAGCATTGCGTGTTGCGTTACTTGAATACTCTTTCATTAGTATAGGACTTCCATACATCTCAATAGCACATCACTTAGTATCTTGAAAGTTAAAACTGCAAAGAGTTCATGTTTTTGACTTGTTTTTCATATTTATCAATAGTTGGTTGTTCAGCCTAATGTTAATTACTTTTGCGAATGTGCATGTTCTCTATAATTCACAGGATGCATTGGAGCCACATATGAGCAAAACAACGCTAGAATATCACTGGGGCAAACACCATAGAGCTTACGTAGATAACTTGAACAAACAAATAGTAGGGACAGAGTTAGATAGTATGAGGCTGGAAGATGTAATACTTCAGACTTACAACAAGGGAGATATCCTTCCTGCCTTCAATAATGCAGCTCAGGTAAAATGCGTGTAAGATATAAATAACTATATGAGTCATCTTTTTCTTTTCTTTCTCTTATTTTGTACTATTTTCTACCCAAGACATAACTTGGTTTCAATGCTCTTTTGGCTTTCTTTCAAAGCAAGTTTGTTAAATGCAAAGATGATCTCCACAACTGACTGGGAATTATGGAAATTGTAGATAGTAAGTTAGAGTGTTTGTCTCCGTTATCCAGGAATTTTGCTGATGATTGGCGGACATGAATGTCTGAATCGTTCTGAATCCGTCTATTGACCTGATTATAGACCATCACTTTGCTAAATTACGTCAGTTTTTAGAATTTTGATTAATGGGACAGTTTTAAATGAATCAAATCTTTCTATGGTCTTTCTCAATATCTGCTGCATCATCTTTTAAAAGGCTAGCTGTTAGTGATGAATATACATATTTAATATCTATCTGAGTTTAGTACCTACAAGGAGACAGTTACACTAGCCGCAGCTAGAGCGATGAACAAACAAATATCAGCTCAAGCTTGTAACTCTTCTCTGTAGATCTGGAACCATGAATTCTTCTGGGAGTCTATGAAACCTGGAGGTGGTGGTAAGCCATCTGGAGAGCTTCTAAAGCTCATTGAGAGGGATTTCGGTTCATTTGAAGAGCTTGTTACACAGTTAAAGTCAGCAGCAGCTACTCAATTTGGTTCTGGCTGGGCTTGGCTTGTTTGTAAGTTAACATCATTCATGCATGCTTCCATCACTTGGAGATCCTTTGACGTTTAGGCTCAAGTTTATAGATTAGATTGTATTCTTGAGTCGTTTTGCATATTTATGTTTAATTTGATTGTTAACTGATTCACATTTTCCACCATTCTAGACAAGGCAAATATATTGAATGTGGACAATGCCAAGAACCCTCTTCCCTCAGATGAGGACAAAAAGCTGGTTGTGGTGAAAAGCCCTAATGCTGTCAACCCTCTTGTGTGGGACTACTATGTGAGTGCGTTTATATGTAATTTCTAAATTTCAGTCTGCAACTTTAGCTGGGACAGAATAACTAGGTTTTGTGTCCTACAATGATGAGCTATACCTATACGTGATTGAGGAATTACACTGTTGATGGATTATCAATCTCTAAACTCTCTTTCTTGTCTTCTTGAAGATTCATTAGGACTGTTGCTGACATTTGAATTTTATGTGCTGCAGCCACTCTTAACCATTGACGTCTGGGAGGTATGTCCGCTTTCTATTCACTGCTTTGAACTTTTGTTTTCTTCTTTAATTCGTTAAATTTCTATGGTCGTGTGCATCACATACTACATTAATTACTTTATATTTCTTTCACATGGGGACAGCATGCGTATTACTTGGATTACCAGGTAAGGGTTTTGGTATCCGCCTGTTTTCCTTTAAATTGCTGTACTCATTTACGTCAACGTGTTGTTCTTGTGTATCACTAACTAAACGAAACTATCTATCTCGTTTTATCCATCCATGATTCAGAACAAGCGGCCTGATTACTTATCAGTTTTCATGGAGAAACTTGTATCTTGGGATGCCGCGAGCGCAAGGTTAGAGGCGGCCATGGCTCATTCTGCCGAGAGGGAGAAGCAGCAAGAGGACAAACTAGTGGAAAATGGCGATGCAGTCAACTCGCCCTGATTCACACAGAGAGAGGATGAGTGAATAAATTGTGATGGGTGCATTTTGATTTCTCCTGTTGAGTGATAAGTATTAGTGTGAGGCACACATTCAGGTTTTTGATAGAGCATGTGTACGTACCGCCGCTAGAAAATAATAAATCTCATCATGCCCGGATGTTTATACTTGAAGATCTTAGCCCGAGCCTGCCGTGATAATTATTGATGGTGCTTAGTAAATATGAGTTGTAAAATGATCCGTTGTCTTGTATTGAGTGAATTATAGTAAGGGCTGATTTACAGTAGTCTGGAGTTTACAACTTATCAGAGACAGCAAGCATTTCTGGGCTTTGCAATAAAACATAGGCCCATATTAGTTAATGCCCATATTGGTATGAACCCTATAACAAGCCTATAGTTATGTTATTGTTCTGCTGACATGTGAACTTATCTCTAATAGTGCTTAAGCCTTCACTGGGGGAAGTGGCCCAACTAGGACCAAGTTTTTGAAATTCGATTATGAATTCCCCTCCCACAAAATTTCACTTTTAATCTTTCTCATACCATAAATTTCTTCTCAAAAGATTTTCATAAAAAATAATATACCGACGGCGCAGCTGGAATCGTTTATTCTCGTTGCGAACTCAACTAGAGTGGGTTTATGAACGCCACTGCCTGGAATACATGGTATTGGGCTTCTCCTCCTCGGCCTTGCTCATAATTATATTTACGCAAATGGGGCAGGAATCCGTGGTATTTCCATGATAAACGCCCTATGTCAATTGATGGATAGTTGTACTTGTTTCAATTCACACAACAGAGAAAGAAGGCATAGAAATCAGTCGGGAAGGGACAAGGATTTCGTTGGAATACGAATATGCAATGGTTGGAGCAGCCATAAGTGGAGTGGAGTGTCCCAATACCAAAATTCTCTCTGGTAGATGTAAATCATGAAGGGGTTTGGTATTCCAAAGGTTCGAAGAATTAGATTTTTAATTGGAAGAACATGAAAAGGTTGAAAAAGAGCTACAGGAAGAACAACAAGATGAAAAGTTCACGGGATCCTTCGTTATTAAAACGCATTTTTTATGTACATTTTTGAAGAACCATGATTTTAAGATTGACATACACCCTCAGGCATCTTTTGGCCAAATCTTAAAAAAAAAATAGTAATAAATGTGATTTTTATATTTGCGGATTCCTCATTATATAAAAATAACATTCATCGTTATCATAAACGATGTAGATTGAGAAAAAAAAAATCAAGACTTGAAGTCTGGAGTCTTAAAAGAATTAGGGTGGGGGCAAAAGAAATAAAAAGAAGTAAACAAGATTTTAGAAAATCGATGTGTTGTATGTCAAAGTCTTAGTTTTGGTTAAGCAAACCCTCAAATTCGCCCTTCCCCGGATTTTTCAAAATAAATAAGTTATTGTAATCTTAGTATAATGAGAAAAATGTAAATGATTAGTCTAAAAAACTATGAAAAAGAATTTTTTTCATAGTATTCAGATTAGGATTAAACAAAAGGATTTGCGAATAAAAGTGCTAATGTTATAACCATTTCATAAATTGTTAATAACATGTCTTGGCTACATTCACATGTAGTCAAATATATCTACAATACATGCACATGTAACATGTGCATTACACCTATAAAAATTGTATATTATTTATATAATATTGTATAGTTTTTTCTTATTCATTATACATGTTTTTATTATTGGATGTACATAAAATAGCTACAGATACATATAACCAAGAAATTGCCAATTATTAAAATTTCCGTAAAAACTAAACTAACCAATAAAGTATCTTGTACTCCTCCCTCTGTCCCAGCAGCAGTGTCCCATTAGTATTTTAATTTTGTCCCAAAATGATGTCCTCTTGCAGAGTATTATGAAATCTCTCTCCCTCTACTTTTTATTATGTTCTTAATCTTTGTACAAAATAGCAGAGGACTCTGCACATGACGGAGGGAGTATTTTACCCTCTAAATACAAATGTCTCACAATATCTTTTACAACTTGACCGCAGCAGTACCTTAACCAACTCCAGATCAATAGAAACAAGTCCTAAAATCAATCCAACAGCAATAATAAAAGCGGTCAAAATCTTTGGATTCATGAGAAGTTCCTCCCATATTAGTTTCAATAATGGGTTCGTTTGTTGGCTGCACCCTGGTCTAGTCCGCGGTTGACGGAAACCCACTTTTTCTCTTTTGTTTTATTTGACAGCTAATTTGATAATTAGTTTGACAACTAACCCAACAACTCACATGAAAGGTGTCCATTATATTTCATTATAAATTTTACATTATACATAAAAAAACTATGGGTTTGTCTGATTGCCTTTCTTTTTTTTTTTCTTCCCTTTGCTTGATGTTGCTCTTCTAGCCCTCCATTTATCCTGCTTGGCACGCTGAACAAACAACCTCGACCTGCAGAATATGCATGCGCAGCCGTGATGCGAGTCATGGGACAACGTACGTTCTCAAGCTTTTTGAGTTAACCAAAGCAAATGGTAGTTCGGTTGTCTACTAGTCTTTCTTGCAAATGACAAATTAACATTGTCTTGTGGTGTGGTGTGATCAATAATATATTTTCCTCTCCAAAACGAGTGTTCTAGAAGAAATAGATTAGGTTCAACATGACCAGAAGAAAAGTGCTATTTCACTTCCTCATCCAATAGGGCGGAGCCAGAAATAGAAGTTGAGGGGGTAAAGACAGAATTATAAAAAGTTATGGGTTTTTTATTAAATTTTTCTAAAAAAAATTATTTTTTACACTATAATTTTATGTAATTTAACAAAGTTAGGGGGTATTTTACTCCCTGTAGACCAGTACTGCCTCCGTCCGCCACTGCCAACGCCGCGCGTCCGTCCCTGTATAGTAACACGATTGCAAAACATACACTAACTCCTTGCTGACCCAATCCTGATTACGTGAACAACTTTTCATTTGCTGAAATTGTGAATTTCCACCGCCACTCTTCCGTTCCTTTGAGCAAAAGACCGTACTTATCTGCTGCTACCGTATATGTACAGTAATAACGTGACCAACTTTTCCATTTTCGTCAGTCTGTCAGCACAGCTGGAATGGACAGACCATGAATAAGTATGGATCTCGCAACTTGATTGGCCTACCCACCGTACAGTTCAAAATTTGCATTTTATTGGTTTGCCAAAAGTGGAAGGATTTAACATGCAAATTCAGACCTGCTGCTCAGAAAATCACGTGATATATATACTGCTAGCCAGCTTTATCCTAGATGGTGTACCAACACAACATTAATGCTATTCTTTCACATATATACGAACATGTTTTGGAATTCTTATCTAGAAGAATTGTATGGTCCACATATATGATAGAGAATTTAATACTCCCTCCGTTCAACAATAACTGTCATTTTAGAAACTTACACACATATTAAGAAAAGTAGGACAATGACGCATGTGTCCCTACTTTTTACTTTTCCATTTAGATAATAATTACTTTTATATTGAATAATAGGGGTAAAAGTGGAAAGAAGTGTGTCAAAAAACTAGAATGACAGATATTTTTGAACAAGAATCACATCCTAAAACGACAGATATTAATGAACGGAGGGAGTAATATATACGGTGGATAGTTTATAGAAGTTAAGTTATTCCATTCGAGTGCCTAATATCTTTTTTGTAAGTTGTTATTTTCTTCCCACATATAGTAAAATTTGTTTCTTGTCGTCTCTGAAGTAGATATAGCTGAACCACAGAAAAATTCTGTGTCTAATTTCTCGCTTTATTTTTATTTTTTCATGAGTTTTGGGAGAAGATGGATCAAAAGGTTTTGATCGCGGTTCAGTTTTGTGTCTTAAATGAAGCCCTAAGAAAGATGGCTATGGAGACAACTACAACAGGCGTTATGGCAAAAATTGAAGTCATCTTACATGATGAAGAGCGTCACCAATAGCCTTTATTGAAGAGGTAAAAGCACATTAATGTTTGGTATAATATCATCCGGGATATTGTGGGTCAAGTTAATCATGCCGGCATGTTGACTAAGTCCCTTCCGACTCCTTAGTACACCCACTAGTAGAAAAAAGGCCTATTTCACCGGTTGTTAGAGACATATTTCACCGGTGAAATAAAGGCCGACGAAATAGATTTCACCGGTTCTACAACCGGTGAAATAGCCATATTTATTTCACCGGTTGTTTCGTACAACCGCCAAAATAGATGTGTTTAGAGGAGAAAACACAAGGCACCTATTTTGGCGGTTGTTTGGAACAACCGGTGAAATAGATATGGCTATTTCACCGGTTGTATTGTACAACCGCCAAAATAGATGATTTGAAGAAGAAAGAAAGACCATCTATTTCGACGGTTTTGTTGAAGAACCGCCAAAATAGGTGTCCTGGATTACATTTTTAATTTTATCTATTTTGGCGGTTGGTACATACAACCGGTGAAATAGTTAACTTTTTATAAAAAAAAAATTGTTTTACTCATACACCTATATTTTTAATCATCAAACCTGCATATTCCAGATCACACGTCACGAGTTTTAAGGGCATAAAGAGGAAAAGGCAATCTGGTTTGCTTAGCCTTGATACAAATCTCACACACAAAACCAGATTTATCATGACATTTACTAGCACTCAATTTCTTTGTTTCTTGCAAAGACAATAAACCAACCGTAAATGCCAAAGGTTCATATTACTTAAATGAATAACGTGAAGAAAACTATCAACACAAACATTCTGATTAATCCCACAAAGTGTTTCTACATAGTTGACAGACCAAGACAATTCTTTAGAACAAAATCCTGGGCAAGCAAATTGGACAAGCATATTGTTTGATGTGGTTACAACGAGAACTCAGACGGAGGACAAAGTTTTAAAAACTACAAGCACCCCTTTTCAAAGTGGAAGATCAATGTAAAACTTCTTACAAGTACGAACAATCTTCATTCCAGAACGAGCAAGTGCTCTGAGGGCAGACTGAGCACCTGGACCTGGCGCCTTAGTTTTATTTCCACCAGTAGCTCAGAGTTTAATATGAAGAGCTGTCATGCAAAGCTCCTGTATATGTTTGAAAGAACACACTAGTACAAAAAACGCCTATTTCGGTGCCCCTATTTCGGCGTTTGTAACAACAACCGTTGAAATAGGTGCCCCGAAAATTCTATGTCTAAAAAAAGGCACCTATTTTGGCGGTTCCTAGCTAGGAACCGCCGAAATAGGTGCCTTGTTTTGAAATAAAATTTTCGGGGCACCTATTTCGGCGGTTCCTAGCTAGGAACCGCCGAAATAGGTGCCTTTTTTTAGACATAAAATTTTTGGAAGCCTATTTTCCCGTTTTTTTTCAAAAAATTCGGTCGACGGGAAAATTTCAGCCTATTTCGGCGGTTCCTAGCCAGGAACCGCCGAAATAGGTGCCTTTTTTTAAACTAAAATTTTTGGAAGCCTATTTTCCTAGGTTTTTTTTTCAAAAAACTCGGACCGCGGGAAAATTTCAGCCTATTTCGGCGGTTCCTAGGTAGGAACCGCCGAAATAGGTGTCTTTTTTTAGACATAAAATTTTCGGAAGCCTGTTTTCCCGGGTTTTTTTTTTCAAAAAATTCGGACCGCGGGAAAATTTCAGCCTATTTCGGCGGTTCCTAGCTAGGAACCGCCGAAATAGGTGTCTTTTTTTAGACATAAAATTTTCGGAAGCCTGTTTTCCCGGGTTTTTTTTTCAAAAAATTCGGATCGCGGGAAAATTTCAGTCTATTTCGGTGGTTCCTAGCTAACAACCGCCGAAATAGACTTTATTTCATTATATATATATCGCAACTGCTCTTCATCTCTCTCCTCTCACGGTAATTTTGCAACTCTAACTGGCAAATGTACTTGCTAAACGCTCCTCTCTGCATCTCGCTCACCAGATTGAAAACGGGATTGAAGTAGTTCATTCTAGAACCGGTAATATACTCGAACTTATCTTTTTCTCATTGGAGAACAAGCTACATACATGCTCTGCGCCTTTCATTCTCTTTGTTTTGTCTACGCATCTCTTCATTCTCTTCTTGTGTCTACGCCTATGTAGTGACAAATCACTGAAACCGCTGCATCTCACTCACTAGATTGAAGACGGGGCTGAAGTAGTTCATTCTGGATCCGGTAATATACTCAAACTTATTTTTTTCTTTTTGGAGAACAAGAAACATACATGCTTTGCGCCTATTTATTCTCTTCTTTGTGTTTGTGTCTCTTTATTCTCTTCTAGTGTCTGCGCCACTACAATCTCTTCACACTCACGGTGATTTTGCAAGGCGAACAAGAAGCTTACATGCTCTGTGCCACTGTTCATTCTCTTGCGTTTGCGCCTCTACAGAGATGCAAAACTGTTGCATCTCGCTCCCGAGAAAGAAGACGATGCAGCTAATTTTTTTTATTCTTTTTAAAAATACCTATGGCGGCGATTGTTAGCTAGGAACCGCCGCCATAGTTGTGTTTTTTTTTTTTGAAAACCACCTATGGCGGCGGTTCCTAGCTAACAACCGCCGACATAGGTGTGTTTTTAAAAAAAAAAAACAACCACCTATGGCGGCGGTTGTAGCTAGGAACCGCCACCATAGGTGTTCTATCTCGGCGGTTGTACAACCGCCGATATAGGGTCTTATCCCTATTTCGGCGGTCTCCATTTCGGCGGTTCTAAAACCGCCGAAATAGACCTTTTACAACCGCCGAAATAGGCCTTTTTTGTACTAGTGACAATTTTATCACGTTGAAAGAGATAAATAAAGAAAGAATTCAACTTGCTGATAATGAACCAAAACTGTCAAAACTGCAAATGAGTTCTTTAATTTTAAGTTAATATGAATCATAGCCAAGGAAAATTTTAGGTCGATAAGTTGAGATGGAAATATTGACAATATACCTTGCAACATTGAGAAACATCCTGAGCAGCAAGCATAGCAGCATATGGAGAAGAATCCTCTCTGTCTGCCTTAACCTTCATCCCACCTTTTACATCATCAAAAGAAAAACGATGTCAAGAACATTATTTAATAGAGTTCTAGCCACGGCAGAAAGAGGCAATTTACAAGAGAATCAACACACCCCAAGAAGTAAAGAACAAATGGAGATATGGTGATAGCTGATGAACAACATAAACAAATTGAAAGTCTGCTATCTTTATACTTGAGGTGCACTAACTACTATACTCATGAAGAATAAATAGATGAAGAAACAACAAATGAAAGTAGCATCAAGGTTCAGCTTGCGGATCAACCAAATTCAAGAGAATATCAATAAATGCACGTCAGAAGTGATAAAATACTAGATCACCCATACAATGTCTGCAACACCTTTTCACTTACATTACAAACAAAAAAGGAATCATTCTTGTATTACAAACAAAAGAGTAATCATTCTTGAATCTTTATCTGTAAACTCAAGATAATCTTTGATAGTTGCACTCTAGTCCATGACAACACATTCATAAATCGAACAAGAAGTTGGAGCATACATCTTACCAGAGGATTGTTTTTTTTCATACGAACATCTACATGAACACATCCATAGAGCACATACCAAGAGCTGCATTCCTGCATATTAGATAGCAAACATAACAATCACAACATTTATGAGTAGAGAGTGACAATGCAGAGATAAAAGTATGAAACAAACTCAAGAGATTGATATTTAAAATTTAAATAGCCCTAAATTACTATGTACCATAACAACATATGAATTGAGCTTGAGCCTCTTTTCAACAAATTTCAAATAGCCTACAGGCAAAGAAGATCAGACCAAGAAAGAAGAGAATTCGTCAGTATAAAGCTATCAGTTAGTTTCCTAGTAAGAAACAACAAACATATTGATACATATCCACATCACCTACATACCTGTACACATTATACCATATCAAGCTTCAAATATTTGATCAGACCAGCCACTTGCAAACCATAACTCAAAGCAAAATGTAGAGTCATATCAACCTATACGAGCTTACATGTAATCTCTGTCATAGATGATAGACAAAGTAGTTATATATGACTTCCATTGCAAGCTAGAAGCAAGGAATCTGAGCTCAAGATCCCATACCACGGTTATGGTTTCCTATGTAGACAAAATCAGAGACATGAAACAGAGTACATAAGAGGTGGGCATAGTGGAAACTTATAAGCTGGATGAATCAAGTAAAAAGAACTAAATAATAGTAAAGAATATTAACTGCACACCGTTTTCCATTGACATCCCTAGAGGGAATAATTGATTTTACAAATATTGACAAGTGGAACATGAAAACAAAAACAAACACAAGATCCAGCACTAGAGATTGACATACATATATATGTCATGTATTTATATCTAGTAATACACAAAAAGTGGCTAGAAGAAAGACAAAAAATCTCTCTTTCAATTGGACATTATCTTATGAGAAACAGAAGTATAAAACAAACAATTCTTAGGACATAATTAATAATAATAACAAAAGAAGGGTCAACATTGTAGCATGCGACTGGAGTTTGTAATCTTGCAAAAAGTGATACCTTTGCATGTTGCTATAGATGTAGACTATGTGAAAATGATGAAAACTCAGTTGGAAGTCCTTCAAGTAACAACACTGGCGATTAGAAGTAGTTGGACATATCTGATCAATGAGAAAAGTTATAATTTTCAGATTCAATAATATAGTGATCTAACTTATTGCTTTAAGCAAAAAAATTGTAGGTGGTTAGTGCTCAAAGTGAGAATCTAATAATACCTTATAAGAACTGAATCCCCACTAAGTATTTTGCAAATACCATATTCAACATAAACAGATCCTGTCATTCGTAGTGACTGTCCACATATAATTGCGAGATATCAATGTGTGAAGTAGTGAGGAGTCTAACAGGTAATGATAAAAGCAGTATTAAGAAGATTAACAAAATCTGATTATCACCTATTCATGTATGTCATCTGATGAGTAGTTCAGTAGCTCATGATTAGCAATTAAATATGCAGCGGTCATCACTAACCTCAAGTCATTTAACAAATAAGAAACTACCTAGAAAGCAATCCATAATCAGTGCACATAAAAAACCTTAAAGCAAGAGAACACAAACAACAACAATTAAAATAACAACCTATAAAAATACATCAGAGAATCAATGTCATTGACATAGCTAATAAGAGATTATAAACGATCAAATGAAAGAAATTCATAAACCTTTCAGTAAAATAAAAGAGAAATTCATAAACCATTAAAACTGAAAAATACCACATGCAAGATAAGGATGGAATACACATGTATAAGATGGTTAGGACCAAGACATTTACAGTAAATTCTATAAAAAAAAACGGCACCTTTATAAGGAAAAGGACTCTCATTTTAAAAGAGATTAATGCCACGAGCTATGACAATACAGAACTTTAAGTTCATGCACAATATAGCTACCTAGTATATTTATCAGAGTAGCTGAAAAAAAAAACATTCCAGCGTATTTAAATCACCACAGTATAAAATCAATCCATCAACTTAGCTTAACGTAAATGACAAACACACCTATAAGGTCTTCTAATAGTTAAACCCAAACCAGTACAAAATTTTCAGGGACAGGAGATCGAAATCACAGGAATGCATAAATAAAGTTTAGAACTTAGATTCAGTGAGATATTTTATGCTAACAGAGGACCAGATTCATTTCAGCAAAACTATCCAAGATTAAAAGTAGAAGCATACAACCAGTGTTCATAAACATCTTAATGATATTCTTTTTCCCTCCTCTCAGTAACCATTTGTTACATAGAATTCATTTTTTTCACTTATCTTCAGACTTGATTTACAGAAAAAAAAAATAGGCACACTTTTTAAGAACCTAAGTTCATCCTCCAATCTGCAAAAGTCGAGATTCAAAATTTATATGAATGTAGGATAAGACTAAGACTTATGACTAGTTAAATAGAATACCTGAATCCTTGATGCTGAAATTCGTGAATCATGGCCAATTGAAACTCTCAACCGCCTTGATCCATCAGTTTTTTTCTTGTCCTTTAACCATTCAGCAAAAGCAGAAGTAATAGCTTCTGAAACTGGATCAATTAAGGTGACAAGTTCTCCCTCAACGCCATCAACTGCAACTCCTCGGATATCACTGCCATTTTGAAGCTTAAGAAAATCAGTCTTCTGAAGGGGTGGAACAACATCAACAGATGCAGAAGCTGCCATTGAGATTACTTGAATCTTGCTGGCATGTGAAATCGATCCTGTAGAATTTATATGAGCGGACGAAAGTCAGAGCAAGCAGAAAATACAGTTAGCCCTGCCCCTATATGGATTCATGTGCACCTGCACTGAGACTGAGGTTGAACTAGCCCTCGATATGCTCGAGAATGCTTCGGATGGAATACACATGTAGTAGTTCACAAAAATTCAGAGTGAAATTTACCAAGCAAGTGTGAGAATTTGGTGTTGCTCAGATGTCACAGGAGTAAATACACAGATTGCATCATTAAAAGTACCAATCTGCACATCTTTATAGCAGAAATACACAGATTGCATACACAGATTGCATAAAACAATTACATTACACTAGTGGGTTCATCAAGAAAGAGCAGTGTTTTCAGCCCCAGTTAGACTTGCAACATTACCGTGAGAGTAGCAGTGTTTTCAGTCCCAGTCTTCACTCTGATGTGCGAGAGCAGCAGTGCCAAATCTCTGCAAAGGCGCAGACTCAAGAGGTGAATGAAGACAGGCGCAGAGCATGTATGTTGTTCGCCAGTTAGACTAGAAAAATTACCGTGAATGAAGAGAAATAAAACAGACAGAATACATGATTACCAGTTCCGAATTTGAGGTGCTTGCAGTAGTAGCCCCTTTCCTCAATCTGGTGTGCGAGAGATGAAACATACATGCTTGAGCCTCTCTTCATTCTCTAATTTACAACCCTAACTGTCGAACAACAACATACATGCTCGCTCCTCTCTTCATTTCTCTAATTTGCAACCCTAACTGTCGAACAACAACATACATGCTCGCTACTCTCTTCATTCTCTAATTTGCAACCCTAACTGTCGAACATGATGATTTTCATTCCGAGATTTTGCAACCTTAAACGGTGAATAGGAGCATACATGCTCGCACCTCTATTCGTCCTCTAACCGCAATCCCACCTGACTGTAGAACAAGAACATACATGGTCGCGCCATCTTCATTCTGCAATTTCGCAACCCAACTGGCGAACAAGAACAGAGGCGGGTTGCTGATGGGAATTGGTGGTGAGCGGAAGAGTCGACTGATAGCAATTAGAAATGCGAAGAGACTAATCAATTTTTATTATTCATGAAAGTATTTCACCGGTTGTTTATAACAATCTACGTAATACATCTATTAATTTCACCGATTGTTCTTTAGAACCGACAAAATAGATAGTAATTGTTATACCCGGGTATCTATTACGACGGTTTATAATAAGAACCATCAAAATAGAATTTGAAAGTGACCTATTTTGGTGGTTTTTAAACAACCGGTGAAATAAAGGCGTCAAAATAAACATTTTTTCTACTAGTGACCTTGTGTGTCAACTTAGTGGAACTTTCATCAATTTGATAAGCCCATGTGGGCTTTTGAAGGTGAGAAGATATTTTAGATTATTCACCTTTTAGATTGAATGCAACTCAACATGGAAAATAAAATTTCCCTTTTGAATTCAAGTCAAGGTGGAGATAAGAGCAAAAAAAGATAAAATTACCAGAATGCCTATCATCACACACGTTGTTGGCACCGATAGGTTCTAATTCACGTTTAAAAATATTAGTATCGTCTATAGCCCGACTCGGCTTTAATTTTTGAACTTAAGTCGAGCGGACAAGTCGTACAATTTTTTTTAGAAATGACATTTTAAATCATGTTTCAAGTTTACAATACATCATTTTTTTATTTGGGGTATTTTATGAAATTTTTTCAAAAAAAAAACTAAAAATATATAAACAATTACAGAGATATTTAAAAGGGTAATACAATGATAAAGAAATTACTAAAAGGTTATAAATTTAAATAAATTTAATAATTTTTAAATATTAAACATAAACAAAACTTCATGAAAACTGATTTTTTCTTTGCTTGGTTTTTTATCTTCTATGAAATTATCATTTTTCACTTTCATTAAAATATTTGCAATAAGGTTAGATAATGATTAAATATTATAAATAATATATATTTCAATTTATAAATAAAATTGATCCAATATAAGATTTGATAGTTGTATATAGTTTAGGTGTTCCTCTTTCAAAAAAATTATATACAACTATCTCATCTTATACCGGATTATTTTTGTTTATAAATTGAAATATATATATATATATTCTTATCTATAATATTTTATTATTATCTAACCATATTGAAAATTGTTATTGAAGAAAAAAAATTAATTTGTTTGAAGTTTTGTGTATTTTAATATTTATGAATTATTAATTTATTTAAAATTAATTTTTTTAGTTATTTCTTTATAATTGTATTACCATTTTAAATATCTCTGTAATTATTTTTTGTTTTTTAGTATTTTAATATTTTTTTTTGAAAAACTTCATAATACCCCGAATAAAAAACGTGATGTATTGTGAACTTGAAACATGATTTGAAATGTAGGGTAAAATAATCATATTATTTATGGTCATTTCACATGATATAGGTAATTATAAATTATGAAACTTTTTAAAATTCATGACATATTATGAATTTTCCTTTTTTTATAGAATAATACAAACCATACAATTTTGATTGCCTCTAATATGAATCAATGTATATAAGGTCCGTACGAAATTCAACAATTCCTCTTTGGTAATTTAGTATTCCTCTTATGAACTAAATGTTCTCGACCAATAGCTGTTTTTTTTTCGTTGAACTAGTATTTTTTTTTTATCTGTGTTGAACTAGTATGTTAGTTTTAGAATAAATCACATATGTCCGCGAGTACTTCCCGTCTACTTAAAAAAAGATAAATTATTGATAATCCCTTGAGGTTGAGGCTTGATGATAATACTAATGATTCCTTACAGTAATCAATATAATTTTTAACCCCTCGAAGTTAGAGGGTATCTCCAAACAGTAAGTTCATCATTTTTGACGCTAATCCATGCTTATCTATATTAATATTGTCACGTCATATAGTTAATGTGCAGCAGATGTTGGATTGTTATTATTACCATCCGTTAAGTCTCTTTCTTTCTAATTTATATTCTTAATCCTAAAAATCAATTAACCCTAACATCTCTCTACAACATGCTGAAAAAGGTGTGTCGTGCTGTTCATCAGCGTGTTGTAGAGAGATTTCAGTGTTAATTGATTTTTAGGGTTAGGGACAGAAATTAGTAAGAGAGAGACATACTAGGCGAGAATAATAATAATCCAACGTTTGCTTTAACTACATGACATGACATGACATAATATAGGTAAGCAGATAGGTAGGCATGAACTAGCGTAAAAATGACGGAGCTACTCTTTGGGGGTCCACAATCAGGTACCCCCTAACTTCGAGGGGGTTTGAAAATAATATTGCTAGGGCCATTTGTATTATCGCCAAACCTCAAGGGATTGTCATTAATTTACTCTAAAAAAATCTATAGACTTCTTTTCTCCTTTCATGTCTCCTTTCGGTGTGCTTGTTCACCATCTTCCTCCTTTAATCCAATGCACGCTGAAGCTTGAGTAGAACATTTTTAGATATGTGGAAGATTATCATTAATTAATAGTTGATAAATTGGGAATTTATGTATATTTACGTACTATAATTATCTATTATTTAGGAGATAATGTGATAAGTTTTCTCGCTTAAGTGTTGTATTATGTTAAATATAAACAATGTTTCTTACGCATGGTTTTATGTCTTTAGCAGGTTAAAATGCTCAAGAGAGAAGGACCAAAATACTTAAATGATGTATTCGGGTTTGTGAACGAGGTCTAGAGGTGCGTTGCAAGAGCTTAAGGTTCAAGACAGAACCAAACGGGAGTCAAAACACTATTTCTGGTGTATTGTGGGGTTGGTTCGGACAACTTCGAGAGTTTCTTACTGTTATATGTTGAGCATTGTATGGGTTTTTACACTTGGGAATATCACCAAACCCGAGTTACGGAGAAGTCACATGAATTATACACCTGTCCGGGCACGAACAATATGCTCTCGCCCGAACACCATTTCAACGCAACTCCTTAAAGGTGTCCGACCTTTATGTCCGGACCCGGATGCTCGTGCCCAAACGCTTCTTAAAATGAATGTTATAAAAGGAAAATAGAGGCAATCGAGAGCAGTTATCTTTGAGCTATGAATAGAACAAAGTGCCACATACTGAAATAGAGACAACATAGGAGATTGAGAGCCCTTGTGGCTTGGTTGATAGAGGAGTGGTATCCTCGAACCAAAGATCCTAGGTTCAAAACCTACTCCACTTATAAAAAAAGGAAATTGCGAGCAGAGTAGAGCAAAGCAGTAGCACAGGGAGGATTGGATTCATCATCGGGTTCTAGTACAAGATTTGATAGCGTTTTTCTCTTCTCTTTATCATTGTTGTTATTTCTTTGTTTCCTATGTCGAAGTAGATAGTTAAACTTTCTTTGTGATTTTTTCTGATTCAATGTAGATTGTAGTATTTTTTTCTTGCTTCGTCTATTGTTCTCTTTTGATCTGATCGACTATTAGAGTTCAATAGTATGTTTGCTTACAAGTGAAAACTGTGACAATCAATAGACTACAAGAACACTACCGGTTAATATAAATATATGATAATTCATCTACATATTAATCAACTATTATAACGGATTTGTTCTTAATGTTGTTAATAATTATAAATTTTGAAACGATATTCAAAACGAGAGTTAAGATTTATTAATTGCTAATTAAAATTATGCCGAGCAGAGACCTGGACCTGAAATAATAAGATATAACATTATAGAATAAATCAGGATTCCTTTGTTTTTTGTTTGAAAGATCAACTTTTCATTGCTTTGTTTATTTTTTTAGTTATGAAGTTAAAACTCCTAGACTACCGATACATTTAAACCCATACCATATTGTATAATTGATTAAAAATTAACCAATATTTAAGAATAATCCAATAAAACATTACCGATTACCCGAGAGTACGTCAAGCACGAAAATTACCTAACAAAAAATTACTAACTTTTAGCTTTGTAAGTTTGAGATAAATTAACTTTTATTTAATGGCATTTTTATGTTTCAACAATAATTAAAAAGTACTACAAATTCGTTTTTTTTTTGTACGCGCCGCAGAGGACTGTACTTATCTGGTTGTCTGCTACTCGGTTGTTGAAAGCTTAGGTTTGTGCTGGAATCGACAGATGTCACATATGATGATCGTACGTTTCTGACATCCTCATTGGCCAATTTAATTCATTTTTTCAGTGGTCCGTCATCTTCCCCATCTTACAACAGAACTGTACACTTGTTCTCAATGGTAGTACTAGAAAAATGTTGCAGATAACGTGGAAATTCAGCCTTCATGCTCGGCAGACCCCTACCCAGAATAGCAGTAGCATGTATCACGCGTCTGAATATCAGAGTAGGAAGCAAAAATATAAATTCCAGGCCAGAAAGATGCAAGATAACTGGGGGAAACATAAAGTACTGATTAAATTATTCCAATAACAATGGGTAGTCCACGTGTTTTATGACAGCCAATGGGAATAATAGCAAAGCACGAGAGTAGGCGAAGCTCAACTGCATACATGAATTCCGAAAAAGAAAGAACAAACGATAATAAACACAACCCAAATTGAAATAAAACCCCTCGACGTTTATTATGCTCGGTGGTTGCCGTAGAAATTAATGATACTACTGCCACCATTGCTGGCTGGTACAAGTATCAGTAGTAGCAATCCTTCGACTTGCGTTCCCATGTTCATCTTCAATTAGTGAGATGCAACCTTGAGGGATTTGTTGATCCAAGCCTTCCAGCTTCCACTCCCTTTCTTGTTAGAAATAGTTGCTGCAGGGGGAGCTGCTCCTTTCTTTTCATCCTGTGGTTTCTTAAAGAGCATAAAGCTCCTCCCACCGTGTGCTCCAATTGTCCCCAATGGGCTTAACGCTGTTGATTACACATGGAACAATAGCAATTAGCTGAACAATCTATGAGAAATGGTACGAGTATTTAGTATTAGTAAGTTAACTGGGGTTCAGGTAACAATCAATGGGAAAGATACACGTAACGTCATCACATCATTACTGTACCGGGTCTTATCTTATCCCCCACCCACCCTAAAACTTATCAAAGCAAAATTTTAACCTAACCTAAATACACACATGACAAGAAACCATTTTCATTGGAAACTGGAGTGAGTAGCTAGCTAACCAGACTGGCACCTATAATTATCTGATCACAAAATTTTGTTCATATGCAGTGATGGTAGACCAATGACCAGACTGGTCCCTATAAATAATGATCACAAACCCTAGTTCATATGCACCGAGGTAGGTTACTGAAGGTAGACCAATAATTCCCCAAACAGAGACTTTTCTAGCACATTAAGGAACACATAGACCCGCCCCTAAACAAAAAGAGAATCATACATTACAACGAAATCAACAAATCGGAAAGAAGGCATAGAACGCTACCAAAAAACAAAATCAACAAGGTTACCTTCAGTTCCAGCAGCAGGGCAATAAAGCATGAATTCACTGATATTAGAGCCAAGAACAGGGAGACGACCCTCCCTTGCGTATAATTTAAGCGCCATATCCATAACAGAACCAACCAGCTCTTCCTCATAAACAACAAATCTCAAGGGTCCAGCACTGCCCAACACATTGATTGTGATAAGGACACGGTTGCCCTTAGCAACGTGAGATTTCTTCTGCTTGTTCAGCAACATCTTATCTTTTTCCTTTTTTTAGAAAATTTTGTTTCTTTTCTCTTCTCCGCGAAAGAATTATTTCCAGATGCACGAATGAATAAAACCGTCCAATCAATCCGTTGTAGATCGGTGGACCTACAACACCCAAAATAAATCGGCGAACAAAGGATGTTTGGTGTGAATCAGGGGAAAGAGGAAACGGAGATTCACGATCGATGATTAAATTGATGGAATCGAAACAAGAAAAACGATTGGGGAAAAAAAGAGAGAGAGGAATACGGTTGATTTTTGTCAGCGAAGAGGTCTAAGGGTCGACGCCTAGGCAGCGGTAGTACCAGCCTTCCATGCACGAGCCGAAAGCAAATGCGGAAGCAGAGGAAAGTGAGCCGGCGCAGGCAATGAAGAAGATCCCCCTTCGTGAAACCAAGGGGGAAGAATGCGCGCAATCGGATTGACTAGAGATTTCCACCATTCACAATCAATTGAGGACGGCTGCGTAAAGTACCCGTGGGTGGAGATGTGGGGGAAGGAAACGGGGATTGGTAGAGGGAATTCAGAGCAAAAAAGGAATCAATCAGGAGGATTGAGGCGGTTGTCTTAGGGTTAGGGTTCGGTGGAAGGGAGGGGTGGAGAGAGAGAGGGCGTTTGAATTCAATTTCGTGTGACTGGCTGAGTTTTCTCTCTTTCTCCGACCCTCCCGATATAAATATATCTCGAGTTGCTGTTGAGAGAAGAAAGAATTATAAGGAAGGAATTCTTCAAGAGTTTAAAGAGGCGCGGAGGAGGCGGTAGGTTGTTATTGTAGTTGTAGGTTGTAGGTGGGGGAGGATAATCAGGGAAGTTTAGTTTAATCTTTACGCTGTGTTTGTTTTCAATTATTCATTATGTTTCCTTTACTAATTTTTTTTTAAAATTATCCTCATTGGTGAAAAGTGAATACTGGATTGAAGGATAGCCTAAATACCAGATATTTACAAATTAATTTTACACGTGATTTTCATTTTACAATGACGCCAATGCAAATACAGTGCTGCTGGCCAAACAAGTCATACCAAAAGAAAATTTCGTCAGAATATGGTATATACCTTGTTATTTGAGGACTTTTGAGTTTTCTTAATTGAAGCTGCTCGAAGACTTGAAATTAGCCAGTTGTAGTTGCATAGTTGGTAGCACCTTCTGAGTGTTTAGTTCTAATCGATTTATTCCTTTATTTTTGTGTGAAAGGATTATCTTTCCTTCGGAGGGGTAATTCCAGGTATTTTTTTTTGTTATAATTCCTTTTTCTCCTTACAGTTTCATGAAAGAATATACATATTAATCAAAATATGCTTAAGAATCTTTGCAGATTGGGGAAGTTTATTTCTTAATTCCGACGATCACGAGAACAACGCGTATATATATTCGTAACCCAAACATATGCTAATTCCAATATATAAGTTGGGGGGCATCACATGTAATCTATATATTCATCAATGTGTTCAGCATATTCTTTATACTTAATTTTGGAATTCTTATAAGTATGTTGTAATTCTAAAAAAATAGTTACATGTGTAAAATGATACCCTTTCTATTTAAAATGTAAGTACCTTTTATTAGTTTGTTTATTATAAGTTTTGTAAACACCCCTAGTTTAGAAGTATTGTTATGTATTTTAGATAATGACATGTATTTGACTACAAAAATAAAATCAATAAACCTTGCAATAAAAAAGTGAAAATAAATTGCATTTCAATTATTTATGTGAAAGAAAATGTTTATTGAGAATATTTCTTATGTGCCTTCTTAAATTTCATTTTATTCTAGGTAGTTTTGTTCAGCATAAATACAGCATATTTGACAGCAGGAATGCGGTGGCATAAATGCAGCATATTTGCTGGCAGGAATATGCTGGCATAAATGCAGTTGTTTTGAAAACTGCTGTTTGGCAGTGCAGCATATATGCAGCATGTTTGGTTAAGTTAGTTATATGTAGTGCGTTTACCGTTTTCGTATTACAATTATAATTTATTATATTACACTACGTAACTTTATTTTGTTAAGTAAAAATAAATAAAAAAATTCACAAACAATAAAATTTTAATTTCTATTATTTAAGCAAAACTTGTAACTCCTAAACAATATATTTTTATTATCTAAATTTTATAATTCTTACAAATATAAAAGCGTAAAAAAAGAGAAAAAGCGTTTCAAATTTCTAATAATGTTATGTGAATTTATTTAGTGAAATTATAACTTTTAATAATATATAATATTTTTGTAACTTTGTATGTTAATAAATTTATATGCATTAATATTTTTATATACTATTTTAATATTTTAATTTATATATTAACAAGTGTGTATATTTATTTGTTTTTTAAATTTTATTAATCTATGTGGTTTTACAAATAATATATTATAGATTTGTATTATAAATGTGATTTTTTGTAAATTTGGCTAAAGATGTAGTACTATTTTTATAAATTATTTAAAGCATAGTAATTGCATTATGAAGTGAGTAAAGAAACGGAAGTGAAAGCACGAAAACGAAAAAGTATCATTTGCTGCAGGCATTTATGCTGACATTTATGCTGACATTCATGCTGATATTTATGTTGTTTTAGGCGAACAACAAAAACAAATAAAGGAGTCCAAAACAGCATACTGTATATTTATGCTGACAAAAAATGCATATATATGCTGCAGGCGAACGCATCCCTTAACTTGAATTACTATCAAGACTTACTGTCATCTCAGTGTAGTGAAAAGTCATCTTAAATTTTCTATCTCAGTCTATTTATCTTCTCACCTTACTTTCTCCATTGGTCACAAATATGAGGCATTATATCAACTTTATACTTGTTTAATCCTTTTTTTTTCTAACAAGAAGTTATAGTTGACATCGACTATAATATACCAACTCGGAAAAGAAGGGTTCTTATTCTTTATATGAAAATTTATTTTTCACCTTACTAATATTCTTTCCCTTGTGCTTAATATGCTTCATTTTGTTTGTCATCAATTATCAATCAATTTTAATTCTAATAAGAAGTGGCAACTTAAGTATGACTTTATAATATGGGGAACTTCCTTTAATGCTTGTAACTCATCATTATTTGAAGTGTTACTTAGAATTATATATATATTTAGTCGTTAGAATTTATTCAAGTGGTAGGTTAGGTTGTGAAAAAACTACATGGTCTGATGTACATCATCTCCATTTGTAACAAAAAGCTACTTATATTATTAAATTCCATATGGGGAAGTTGGAGTTGAAGACGAAGTCATGATTATCCCGGTAACTTTCTTCTTAATTTGCTCATTCAATTTTCTTATGTTTTTTCTTCTTGTTTTTGAATTAACCATCAAATAAAGCCATCAATTTGTTCGCTTTTCTAATGTCTTTTATGTCAATATTTAAATAGTGACCATAAATCTTTGTTTCTAATGGTTATAATAGTATCTGTATTCGACCTGTAACCTTTATAGCTGAGGTCTAAAGATGGACAATGCTTCAATATGATAATTAGTAAGAGAATCACCCAACAAAAAGTAGAGATAGAGCTTGCTTGCTGTTTTCCAAATTGCAAAAGGAGGGCTAGACTAGACGACGGAGAACGATTTTTTCAGATGATTAGATTTAATTATTCCTGTGTTTTTAGTCGTTCCTTTCGATCATTGATTAACTATATTATAAAGAAATTAATTGAAACACGGTAGGCCCTGTTTGGCTCGGTTAATTTCAACAACAATAGAGTGACAATCCACCGACAACCAAACACTATGTTTATGCTTGCCACTATGACGACCAAACGGTCAGGTCTTTTCATTCAATATAGTAGTAGTATGTACCTCATTTTGTCCCTACAATGACAGGTTTTCCATTATCTAGCTACCTTAGCATCATCCTATCAATCAGAAACCTTGTTATCCATTATTTCACACAGACACACTTCGATGATTGGTGCCCATAGCAATCGTACTCCGTCACCTATATTAATTATATATGTCGATTTTCCTAAACTTAGTACTAATGAAAGTCGCTCGCTTTTGGAGCTTAGCGCCCAATAATTACAGTATAGATATTGCTGTCAGTATAATGGTCGCTGACGCTTTTGTGACGGACACATTATTTCCGTCACCGACGGAGACAATTTGGACCGTTGATTTTTTTTTCTTTTCTGATTTTACTGAGGTGATAAGATATTTGATATAATGAAGGGAAAAGTCTGTTGTTCGGTAATATTACAGAAGCGCTGTTGCACAGAAACATATAAAGGATAATTAACTATATTTGGTGTCTTTGAATTATTTAAAATTGGTTTTGACATTTTTTTTATTATTTATCTTTTTTTAAATTTCTTTCTATACTTTCGCATTAAACCCTTTAATTGTTTCTTTTCTTAATATAATTAATTTTAAAGACTAGATATGTATAAAAAGTTTATGATTATTATTACCATTTGTATCATCTAATTATAAATTTCAAAAAAATTAAAAAAAACCTTAGACTATATAATTTTAGAGCTTAAAAGAAAATAATAATTAAAAGATGAGTGACAAATATTTTATTACGTAATAATTTAATTATATTTATGAATTTTAAAGTATTTTCTACTTTAGTATAAAATTATAAGGACTTTACATATTAAATATGGGTATTAAGATTGATATTGGCCTTATAAAATAAGGTGCATTACTCATACATGTCCAAATTTAACTTGGTCATAATTAGAACATGAGTGATGATGGATAGTTTATAAACTTTGGTTTTTACATGTTCATTTAACCATCATTTTTACATATCCACGATAATTTATAAATGTTTATACTGATGATCAGAAACATGTAAACAACATTCATTAAACGAATTGAGTTTGGCGATGGAGGGTTTTTTTTCCGTCTCTGACCGACAAAATCCCCACCATTGATTAATGTCACAAATTTCAAATCTCAACCATTCAAAATTAATATTTTATTTGTTGTCCAACTAGTGATGCATATGTACGTTGATATACGGAATTGGTGGACAAAATTCCTTCGACGTTTTTAGCATTCCTACGGTGGTTTTTTGGGTGTTTGGGGGGTAGGGTAATCTTTTTGGCATTAGTTCTGCACTTTATATTCTCGTTACTGACTCGAGACCCTAAACCCTGTACTACAAACCCTAAAAATGCCTTCGACGTTTTAGCATTCCTAGGGTGGTTTTTATGGGTGGTTTTTTAGGGTGTTTGTGGGGGGGGGGGGGGGGGTAGAGTAATCTTTTTGGCATTAGTTCTACACTTTATATTGTCATTACTGACTCGACAAGTTTTTAGGGTTTGTGGTTTAGGGTTTAGGGTCGTTAGACCCTAAAAATGCCTTCGACGTTTTTAGCTTTCCTAGGGTGGGTTTTGGTGTGGTGTTTTGGGGGTAGGGTAATCTATTTGAAATTTTTTTTGTACTTTATATTGTAACAACTAACTCGATGACCCTAAACTCACTACCACAAACCCTAAAACTACCTTCGACGTATTTTAGCTTTAGCCTAGGGTGGGTTTTAGGGTGTGGGTTAGGGTAATCTATTTTGAAGCCGTTCTATAATTTGTATTGTCGTCATTGACTCGACCGACCCTAAACCCTACACCATAAACCCTGAAATCCCTTCGATGTTTTTAGCTTTCACATGGTGGTTTTTAGGGTGTTTGGTGTAGGGCAATCTATTTTGACGTCGTTCTATACTTTGTATTGTCGTCACTGACTCGACAGATTTCCACACCACAATTATAAATAGCGTTTCCAACGTTTTACATAAAGGTGTCCACAAAGATAAACGTTTCCACTTGTTAATTTAAACGTTTCCACGTTTCTACAATTCCATGATTATCTATAACATTTCCACATCACGATTACATATAAACGTTTCCACTACATGATTATATATAAACATTTTTATAATTATAAATGATGTTCCATGACACAATTATATATAATGTTTCCACCGTTATACATAAAGGAGTCCACGAGTTCAGATAACGTTTCCACCTTTTTATTTAAACGTTTCCACATTGTTATATATATATGTTTCCATGTTTTTATTTAAACGTTTCCCGTTTGTACGATTCCATGATATATAATGTTTCCATGGCATGATTACATATAAACATTTCAATAATTATATCTAAATGTTTCCATGCCCCAATACGTTTCCATGATTTATATATAAATGTTTACACGCCATGATTACATATATACGTTTACACAATTATATATTCCATGCCACAATTAAATATAACGTTTCTATGACACATTTCCACACCCCAATCAAGTATAATGTTTCCACCGTTATGCATAAACGTATCCACGAGTTTATATAAACGTTTCCACGTCTTTGTATAAACGTTTCCACGTTTCTCTGATTCCATTGTTATATATAAACGTTTCCACGTCATGATTATACATAACATTTTCAACATTATACATAAACTGAATTGTTGGAGTCGACTTTACGGATTTATTAACATTTCATTTTTATATATGCGCTACATGATAAATTATAACATGAAGGTTAAAAAATTAACGTGCAATATTTTTTTAAAATATTATACATCGCTTTTTGTAATTGCAAAAATAATATAAATATTAGCTTGGTATTTTTTATATTAGCAATTTTCTTAATTTTAATCGGTTGATTGGTGTATTTTGAATTGTTATACTCCATTTTTTTACATATATGTATCAACAACAAATATTATAAGATTAGAAAACTATAATACAATAGCGATGTCATTCAGATTTTTCTTTAAAAAGTGTAAATATTTAACTTGGTGTTTTTGCATTAATTCAACTTTTTAAAAAATTTCAATCAGGATATATGTTCATCAACAAATATTATCAAAATAAATAAATAATATTTAATAATCATATATACATATGAATATAGTCAAATAATTTTTTTATATAATTAGTGAATTGTTTTATTAATAACTATATTATTATGTTATGTATTATTAAAAGGATAAAATAATTACTCTAACATTATAAAAATGAAAAACCAAAAGCAAACTTGTATAAAGGTGAGACAAACAAACAATGATTGTACGATGGGGCATACACCGGTAATGACCCTTCTCTTGCTTAAAAAAAAAGAGGAGTTCGAAAATATGTTTCGGTCGCCTAATCCCCTCCTATAATGGTGCGGCATGAAACAAATAAGTACTGGATATAGTATAACTTTATCTTTTAACGCATTTTATCTTACCGCACAGCTGTCATCTAGTTAGCTTTGCTAGCTTAGCTACTACTTCCCTTATTTGTTGATGTCCCGATGCATGCCATTTTGTGCATGCACTTATGCAGTTTGGTTGATGTTGACGAACTGCTTATCGAGCACCGTCAATCGGGTCGTATCGTACGTACAGTGATATATTTGCATCGGGTGTTGGAAATTGAAAAAGCAAACAAAACAAACTGATAATCTTGTGAAAACTAAGGTCTTATTGGGAATGAAATTCAGCTTTCGCTATTATTCCCGGTAAAATTACCCACTTTTGTGTAGCTTTCGCTATGATACGGAGACTCTATGCTTTTCATTTAACTATTGATGGTGAGGTTTGTCGTTAAAATAAAAAATAAAGAGAATTAAATTATATAAATATCGAAAAATTATATATTCATAGTGATCTATTTATAATATATAAATGTATCTTACAAATAAAATTGTGATATGTTTATTTAGGATAAATTTGTACCCTTAACAAAATCTAAAGAAATACAATCAAAATTAGATCCCAAATATAATCTGACCCCGTTCGATGACCCTACGTGCACAAGCTATCACCCGACCATGCACTTTTATGGAGCTTGGTCTATATATGTCTGATAATTATAAAAAAAGTTGAGCTCTAGATTTATACCTTAATTTTAAGTATTTTGTTAAGGTGTTATTTAGGGGAAGATTTTGATTAGTAAAGACAGGACTGTCTCTCTATAGTCCTTTAGAAATGTTGACCAATCAAAAAGGTCCATATTAATTTAACATCAGCCCTTCAACAATAATACTATAAGGGGTGTTTGTTTCACGTGGAAAACATAATGAAATTAGGAAAGAGAATGACGAGGAATGAAAAAGATTTTTTTTTTTGATTTTTCTGGTTTTTTTTTTGAGCTGAGAAAAATGAAATTAATAATCGGTCAACGACCGCCGGTCAATGAATGCTGACAGCTGCTGATCAACGGTCACTAATTATTGATCAACATTCACCGATCAATGATCATTGGTCATCGATCAATGGTCATATATCGCCGATCAACATGTATTAGGGAAAGAGAATCTCATTCCCTAATGGGAAGTCACTGGTGGAACGCGACCCATTAATTACGGTCCAAAACCGTGTATAATTATGGTTCTGGACCGTAATCTACGCGGGCGTCAATAAAGATGGCTTTTCTTTAATTACGGTTTAAAATCGTAATTAAAGTCCCTTTTCCGGCTCGCGTGTCATTAACTTTACATTACGGTTATTTGTAAAACCGTGATCTAAAGTCCTTTGGCGCGCGCGAACCAAAGGACTTTAGATCACGGTTTTACAAATAACCGTAATGTAAAGTCGACACTTTAGACGACGTTTTTGGCAATAACCGTCATCTAAAGTCTTTTGGCGCGCGCGCCCAAAGGACTTTAGATTACGGTTATTGTTAGAACCGTAATCTAAAGTGTAATTTTTTTTTTTTTTTTTTTACAAATCTACACAATTGCAACAGAGACAGAATTGTAACAGATAAGCAACAGAGGGCAGAAACTGCACAATTGAACCCCTGAATCAAATACCAACAACACAAATTCATTCTCTGCGCACAATTGCAACAGAGATAACATCTAATAAAGCACCAGATCGAAAATCTGTAACATATTCAATCTGTTACACAATTGCAACAGAGATAACATCTAATAAAGCACCAGATCGAAAATCTGTAACATATTCAATCTGTTACACAATTGCAACAGAGATAACAATTGCAAATTCATTTCTGCGCACAATTGCAACAGAAACATTCAATACAACAGCTAGAATCTGTTACAGCAGCAGCTAGCATAATTCATTACAAACAGAATCAGAGCAACTAACAAAAAATATAATTTGTTACACAATATAATCTGTTGCAGCAGCAACTAACAGAATCAGAGCAGCAACTAAAAAAAATATATGTTACAGCATCAGAGCTAGCTAGTCTACCACTCCATTCTCATAAACATGGCTGCCATGCTCTCTCTGACATGCAACAAGTCGGCAGGAGCATAAGTCTTGAATCTGGCATAATGCTCTTTAATCTGCAACAAGAAAAGGAATGGAACACATAATGAGATTAAGATAAAGACACAAAAAATCTGCCGAAAGAATTAAATACAAGACAGCGTTCGTATTACCTTGTCAATATCATTCTTAAAACTTGGGAAGTACCCGCAGAACTCGTACATATACCGCATCACGTAGTACCCGCAACTCTTAGAATCCTTTTGGGTAGGGCACTAAATCACCAAAATTCACAAATGTAAAACAATTGTACAAAGATAATAGCAGCACGAATGAAATACATGAATTACCAAACCTTGATGTAATTGACGGTCAAATCACCAAACTCTCCCTGAGGGGTTTTTTTGTAACAACTGTTACATATATTAACAAAAGCGTTTAGCAAAATGAACAAGTACATTAATTTTGGTTCAAAAAACTTACAAACAATTAAATAGTAATAAAAACTTACTCTTTGATTAAGTCTTCAGTGTTGAATTCTGTCCACTGCCCTAGTGGATCTAGAACGAGCAGAGTAGCGGTGGCAGCGCAGAATATAAACAAAGCCCAGTGGTGGCTACAATGTCAAATACAAAATGAAATGAGAAATGAAGGTAAAAAAGTTAGCTAATTAGTATGTAATTTTATATTAGAACTCACGTTTGGTGATACGGCATTAGAATGAATAATTTATTCTGTTGATCAACAACATTGAAGCAATGAATCATGTATTCACAAAACCTCCCCGGGTCCCTAGTGACTGAGTCGTACGATAAACGCTCCGGGCACACCGCAGTAATGGAGGTCATGTCCTTCTCAGCACATCTCTCAAGCAGACATCTATTATATCACATGTACTATAAAAAGTTAGCCAATGCAACTTCATAGATACTTATTCTATATGTTTTTACAGTATGAGGAAAGAACACTTACTTTAGATAAGCTTGAATAATGTTAATGTTCAGATAATCTCCACACATCATCTCTCTGATGTCCTCAAAGTTGATTGCCGTCATCATATCTTCTTCGTAGTGAAACATCGACTTTGGAAGCGTCATCATGAAGTTGTTAGTTTGAGATGACTTCAACATGATCTTGTCGTAGAGATTCATCTGCTTGGCCCCAAAACATTAACAAGTTTTTGTGGCAGTGTGAGCTTATTTTTAGGCGCCTCAGAAGTCCTGGTGCGACCCCGGACGGGCGCTGGATTCTTACCTTTCGCACCCCGACTCACTGGATTCTTACCCTTCACACACAAACAGTAAAGCATCAATGTAAAGATAATTACTAATTGATTATTATAGTAACATTAAACAATTATCTAGAACATACCCTTGTACTTCTGACAGGATTCGCGGCGCGCAGATCTCTTCTTCTCTGGGCCGGGATACGCGGCGAGGAAGCTCAGGGATCTCAGGATTCGCCGGCGCGCTGGTCTCTTCTAGTCTGGGCCGGGTTACGCGGCGAGGAAGCTCAGGGATCTATAATAGATTAGATTAGACTTAATGCTAAATAATGCATTTTATTAGATACTAAATGGTTGTCAAACAGTCTTACCTCATCGGTGACAACAATATAACATGCTGGCCAGGGCAATATGTCTCCCTTCGCTTCGATCAGCGTGCATTTGTTGTCAAACGCCATCGGAAGGTATGCATGCTCAAATCCATCAACTATCAGGTCCAAGGTCACACGCGCGTAGAATGGGGGTAGACGTACGAAACTGATGAGCGTGAGTGGACCTGATGGCAACACCGTCCCGTAGGCCGCATCTACAGGGTGCCCGTCTAATGGTATTTGGAGACGACATTTTTTTTGCTCCTTTAATAAACAGAGATAATACGTGAAATAAATAAGTGAGTCCAATCTAATACTATTTAAATAACTTTATTTTAGGAGAAAAATAGTTAAACAAAGTTAACCTGGATGTTGGCAAACGGGTACGGGTCAGCGGCCGGAGCACAACTAGACGAGGAAGACAGTCGAGGAGGATCTAGCTGCTGCTGCTGAGTAGTCGCATGTGCAATCGCATTCAACGCTTCCTGCAGCCTCTCCTCGATAGGCGCTCAGCAGCCTGTTTCTCGTCATTAGCTTGGCGCTCAGCAGCGAACTTACGCTCTACCATCGCCTCGACTTCAGCAGCACTCATCTGACCCTTCCTAGCAGATGGCGGGAATACGTTCTTCTGACGTACTTCTCCCCCAAATCCTCTAACACGCCCCGGGTGATCCTTCTTCCCAAGCATTTGATTGAGCGCGTCGTCTTGAGAAGGAGGAGCGTGTAAGTCTACTTCTCCTCTCTGTGCCGCTTCGTACTGTCCAATTTTCAAAGAAGTTAACACTAAATTTAAGATCAACAAACACTTGAGTATATAAGTAAATTATTTAACAGCTACTTTCAAATACTTACAATTTGGTTAGCCAGTTGTTCCATCGCAGCATTAGGAAATATCCTCTGACCTTCGCTGGTCGTTTTCTGGCGTCCCAGTATGTACATCTGCACCCTCCTCGCCTCAGAGACATCCTCGATCGGGCATTCACTTCCATCCTCGTTCCTCCGTGTCAGCAAACCAGCTTCTTTCCATCCCTCGAGGCTGCCCACATATCCCCTTCGTCCCATGGTGTGTGGGGGTAGAGATTAGCTTCACGGTTTTGCCGTGCTTGTTCTTGTACTTGCTGTTAAGAAAGTACAACAGGAAATTAATTAGAAAATCAGGGATAAAGCATTATGAGCATTAATTAAGAAAAGAGTACACACAAACATACCCTGAACTCGGGGGTGGCGTGCCGCTCAACGAACTCCTTCCACTCCTCTTCAGTGATCATGCCGTTGTACACAACATACGGCGGAGGCTCACGTGGGGGCACCCTGTTGATCCAATGCTCAACCAAATAGTGGCGGAATGATTTAGCTTTGCCGGACACCAAAGAAAGAACGGTCTTCTTCACTTCTTCTGGGATCTTGTACCGTTCTTGCACCTTCTTCCAGATGGTCTCCTTTACTTCTTGCGGGACTTGTTTCCATGTGTGGTTGATGCAGCAATGTGATCTGGCCAGAGTCCCTAGCATACTACCGAACTCTGACCTGCTGCCCCCACCATACCTCCCATACTGGTCCCACAGAAGACTAATCTGATCCTCTTTCTGCAGTTTCAACCCACGGGTCGGACCTCTACCTCTGGGTCTCTGAGTAGCACTCGTAGAAGGTGCACTCATGGAAGGGCCAACAGTAGCAGCGGCAGATGTGGATGGGGCAACAGCAGCAGGGCAGATGTAGATGGGACCGGTACCATTCGCTGCTCATTTTCCTCATCCTCACGACAAAATAAATCGAACTCTGCATCAGCCATGTCCTGATCAGCCATGCCTGCAAGGATTGAAATACAATTTGAATTAAATTAAGCATTTCATAATGGTCATAAACAAGCAATAAATAAAAGAGTGGTAATTTCATATAAATTTTTATAGTAATAACTTACATACACCATTATCTCTCAACCCACATTCCCTCGTTATGGTCTGATCGTATATACTCACGATGACCTGTGACCTCAGCCTCTTCCAATGAAATAGGAACAGTTGGAGGTTCATCTTCTGCATCATACTCATCCTCATCAACCACACCATCCACACCAACTATCCTCTTCTCCCTTTAAGCACAACAGACCATCTAGGATTACAGGGATCAGTTACATAAAATATCTGCTTAACCTTCGTCCCAACAACGAATGGCTCAACCGTGGGAGTAGCTCTAGACAGATCAACCAGTTTCATACCATGCTCCTCCTCACGGTAGCCATGAATGTTGTTAACCCAGTTACAGCGGAAAACACACATTTCGTAGCTGTTGTAGTCCAATACCCAGATGTCTTGTATAACACCGAATATGATGTTGTACTGAGACAGGACTATCCACGACACCGACGTCATATAAGTTTGATAAGTTCAAGTACCACTGTTTTGATTCGTTGACTTCTGATCCTGACGTTCTGTGAAAAAGGTGAATCCGTTGACATCGTACCCCTCATAAGAAATTACATCCAGATTTGGTCCAAATGCAACTACTTTAATCAGTTCAGGCACATTCGTGGACTGATCGGACAACACTCTCTCTTTGAACCATCGGACAAATGTCCTATTCTGCTCATTTTGTAGTCTGACGTCACTCATGTTTGGATATTGTGCTCTTAAAACACACAAGTGTTCATCAAAGTATGGTTCAACATCTTCAAGATGACTTAGCACAACTAAATGAGCTTTGTTAAGAGTGTCTATGTCAATTCTTTTCAGTTTCCTTCCAACCGTGCCAACACCCTTCAATCTGCCCTCGTGTCTAGAACGTGGAAGTCCAATGGTATCGACACCTTCTAGGTAATTGGTGCAGAAGTCTACAACTTCCTCTGTGATAGTGCCCTCTATAATACTACCCTCTGGGTGACGACGGTTCTTCATTTTCTTCTTCAGGACACCCATGTACCTTTCGAACGGATACATGTAGCGAAGGTACAAAGGACCACACATCAGAATCTCTCTTACAAGATGCACGAGGAGATGTATCATTATGTCGAAGAACGATGGAGGAAAATACATCTCCAGCTGGCACATTGTCACAATAAGATCCTTTTGTAATTTAGACAGAGTGTCCACATCAAGAACCTTAGACGAAATGGATTTGAGGAAGACACTGACGTTTGTGATTGTGTGTCTGACAGCATCCGGCAAGATCCCACGTAGTGCAATTGGCAAAAATTCTTGAAGTAGGACATGATAATCGTGAGATTTCATTCCTACTAATTTGAAATCTGTCATGGACACTAGGTTTCTTATGTTTGAGGAGTAACCTGATGGCACCTTGATGTTGTAAAGGGTACTGCATAGACTATGTTTCTCTTCTTTAGACAGAGTGTGACAGGCAGGAGGCAAGAATGTGCGTTTTCCACGTTCTTGCGGGCCAAGCTCTGTGCGTATGCCCAACTCAATTAAATCTTTTCTTCCTTTCAAATGATCCTTTGTCTTTCCTTTTATGTTCAAAAGGGTGCTAGTGAAACTTTCACCCACGTTCTTCTCGACATGCATCCCATCGATACAATGTCTAACCTCCAGATGCTGCCAGTACTGTAGTTCCCAAAATATTGATTTCTTTTTCCAGACACTTTTTTCACCACTTTTGGTTGGCGGCCCGAAGTTGTTCACAATATTATCCAACTTTTTGTAAATCTCTGTACCTGTCAAAGGCTGGCGCGCCATGCTGTGATCAGTTTTCCCATCGAACTCTTTCGCCATCTTTCGATACTTATGTCCTTTTGGAAGCATTTTTCGGTGGCCCATATACACGGTTTTCCCACTATGTTTCAAGCGAATGCTACAAGTGTTTTCACCACAAATCGGACACGCCAACGCCCCCTTGATTGAATAGCCTGAAAGATTACCATAGGCGGGGAAATCATTGATTGTGCAGTACAACATAGCACGCAAATTGAAGTCCTCTTTACTGAATGAGTCGTAAACCGTAGCCCCTTCATTCCACAAGAGTTGTAGATCCTCTATCAAAGGTTGTAGGAATACGTCAATTTTGTTGCCCGGTTGCTTTGGACCAGATATTAACAAAGACAACAAGATGTGTCTTGGTTTCATGCATAACCACGGCGGTAGATTGTAAATAACCAAAAGCACAGGCCAGGTACTGTGTATGCTACTCAAAGTACCGTAAGGGTTCATCCCATCCGTGCACAAGCCTAGCCTTAGGTTTCTCGGTTCGTTACCAAACTCAGGAAATTTTACGTCTATGTTTCTCCACTGTGGTGCATCAGCGGGATGTCTCAATCTGCCATCCTTTTTCCTGTGAACTGAATGCCACCGAAGATTCTCTGCGTCTTTCTCAATGGAGAACAAACGTCTGAACCTTGGAATGATGGGCAGGTACCACAATACCTTAGCTGGTGAACCTTTCTTACTACCGCTGATGTGAGTTTGTTGTTTCTTATACCGTGACGCTCCACATGCTGAACAGCTTTCAGCAAATTCATCCGATTTCCAAAACAGCATGCAACCATTTGGACAAGCATGAATTTTCTGGTACCCCATACCCATTGGGCACATCATTTTTTTGGCTGAGTACGTAGTCGTTGGTAAAACGTTGTCCACCGGAAGAACGTATTTCAATAGTTCCAGGAGGTCAGTGAAACTTACGTCGCTCCAGCCATGTTTCGCTTTCAAGTTGAATAGCTTGAGGACGACACTCAACTTGCTTAACTTTGTAGGGTCACACCCGGGGTACAACGGTGTTTTGGATGAATCCAACAAATTTTCATGCTTGTCTGGCGTGTTAGAGTAATGTCGTTCCACATCTTCAAGCATAGTCTCAATGTCATCATCCCAGAAATCTGGCACAACGTTCGCTGTAACGTCTTCTGGATCACCAGCAACTGTATCATCTCCAAGTTCTGTTTCTGTGTTTGCCTGACCATTATCCCCTTCGTCAGGCTTAATAACATCGAACGCACTCTGACCATGCCATCGGATTATGTCTTGGAAATCTTTTGTAAAACCGCGGCGGATCAGATGTTCCTTAATTGTTTCAACGCCGCGATATCTCAGATTGTTTTGGCAGTCGATACACGGACAAAATATGTATCCCTTGTCTGTAGGTTTCAGATTGTTCGCCAACACCGTGCATAACTTATCAACTCCTTCTAAAAACTTGTCGTCCAAATTTCCGCTGTAAATCCACGAACGTTCCATCTCCTTCTAGCTATTTATATGAAGGCAGCCATTTCATACCGTCACCCGTGACAGAGTCTTTACACTTTTGTATCTTATCAACCTAAATCCATCCATGAGTATTAAATCCCACCGGTGAACGTGTTTTTAATATGTAATTTATTGAAAATTTCGGCAGCATCTCCCTACAGTTCTTCAAATGCACGATATTATGATATTAATCAATAATATATGCATTCGAAGAACAATAAAGAGATACTGCTGAAATAATCAATAAAGTACATATTAAAAGCACATTCACACCCTAGGTGTGTGATTTAACAATCGTGGACAGTCCCGACAGGGACTGCCGAAGATATACCTCTATTAGGTATATCTTGGGCGGATAACTATGTTTGGTAGTTTGTCAAATATTATATGTATATATATAAATCTTACCTCTGGTAGACGATTAGCCGATGCTAAGACGGTTGAGGTCGGAAGCCTAAATAAAGTCGTAGTCCTGATGCATAAATGAAAAACGACAACATTAGAATTCATCAAAAAATCAAGGTTAAATGCTAGCTAAACCGCGGAAAAAAATCGACAGCATCTCCCCTATATTTCTAACGTCTCCAAATCAGTTTTATCAAAGTCAAATTCGCACGCACCATCTAGAACTGGTAACATACATAAACTTATCTTCACTGATGTATTTAGTTTACAGAAACAGAAAAACGACAACATCTTTCTGTTGCCTCTACTGAACAGATTCACACAGAACTCAAACAGAAATAGAAACTGAAAGAAAAGAAACAGACAGACAGAGACTGGTGTATGACTCCTCTCTGTTTGTTCACGTGTTTGAATTCTCAAACCTTTCTAAACTGTCGATCCTGTCAATTTGGTGTGTTATAAAGTTTCTAACTCAACTAAACCCAAGGCAACTTTGTTACAGATGCAGAATTAGTCAGAACCTGATCTGATACGAAACTGAAGCTGAAATCCAAACTGAAATCAAAACAGAAACTGAGTTGTGTTCTTGCTTTCTTCCCTGTCTGTTTTTTTTCCTTTCAACTGATTATACTTCTCCTAACTCCTTACCCAGTTACTTAAATATTCCATTAAGCTTTTAAATCCAGACCAAAACTCAAACAACTTGTTACAGTTCTGTTCCATTCATGAAACTGAGATATGCTACAGTTCTGTACCATTCATTTTTCAGGAATCGGTAATATACTTGAACTTACTTTCTTTCCTGTGGCAGTTTTAAGTAGTAGCATTTTTAAAACTACACTATTATGTATTAATTGTAATACTAAATGCTAAGAACAAATAAATACAGCAGTTTACAGATTGGTTTGCAAAGTTACCGTAACTAAGCACCGAAGTGGGCAAGTAGTGTAGAAATCAGCCCACGAACTAGGTCGCAATTAACTGTGAATCTGGGCACAAATATATGAACAAGGTTAGAACATTTGCCATTACACTCTCAGGATTCGATACAAACGAGGTTAGAACTTGCAATCGAAATGCATGTATATGAACAAAGTTAGAAAAAAACGACAATCAATCGCGATCGCATACCCAATACGCGATAGAGACGTCGACGGTGAGACCAGTGGTAGATGGGTGGTGACCGGCGGCGATGGGAGTGACAAAGGTGGTGGGAGCGACGGCGGCGATGGCCGTTAGCAAGGTGACGGGAGAGAGGAGGCAATTTCAGTGAGGAAGATAGCGCGAAAGAGAAGAAGAGTTACTGTGAGTAGAGTGTGCAGAGTGTAGGCAAATGTTTAAATGGACTTTAGATTACGGTTTACATGTAAACCGTAAACTAAAGTCACACTTTACATGACGGTTCTCACAAAAACCGTAATCTAAAGTGTAACGAAATTAAAAAAAAAACGCGATAATTATTTGGCATATGTTGGGTTTCAAACATAGGTAACACATTAATATAAAGTTTTTATTAATCTAAAATACACTGATAAAACGACGTCGTTAAATGTAATCTAAAGTGTAACGAAATTAAAAAAATAGCGCGATAATTATTTGCCATATGTTGGGTTTCAAACATAGGTAACACATTAATATAAAGTTTTTATTAATCTAAAATACACTGCTAAAACGACGTCGTTAACTGTAATTTAGATTACGCGCGGAGTCGAATAAATCAAATAATACGGGAAATTTTTTTCGTCAGGTCAAAACGACGTCGTTGACGAGGTTGGCGCGCCTTTTTTAGGAGGGACTTTAGATGACGGTTTTTAGTAAAACCGTAATCTAAAGTCCGTTGACCGTAAAGCGCGCGTCAACACGGGACTTTAGATTACGGTTTTACTAAAAACCGTCATCTAAAGTCCCTCCTAAAAAAGGCGCGCCAACCTCCGATCGATTATTGATTACGGGTTAATCAATCATCGTCGCTAATAAATTCCGGCCTTCCTATTAATCACGGTGTCTGTTTAAACCGTGATTAAACCACCGTCATTAAAGCCTTGCGTTCCACTAGTGAGTGGAGAATCAAGATGGAGGGCTTTGGGTAATCCCATTCCCTTTTACTTTTCTAAAAATATGAAAAACTGACATAACATATAACAGGAAAATGAATCATTCTAATTACCCGAGACAAACACCTAAGAGTTTGATTTGTTAAAAAAGTAAATGCAACCTATTGACACCAATCAGGCGCGCGACTCTTATCTTGTACCAGTACAAAGCTATGACATGATAATAAGTGTCAATTGGATCGAAAACTCACTATAAAAGACGAATAATTAATCAACCGTGAAAGGAGGACGAATTTCAACCGGACATTTCCGACCCAAGTAAAGAACAAATCTAATTAAATTAACGTCAATAATGCACACCCACCGCAAACTACGTACTGATCAGTGCCATTAGAAAAGCTTAAACCACAGAAGTTAATAATTTCTTTTGGAAGGAGAAAAAAAACGAAAAGAAGGAAGAGAATATTATCCACAATTGTCTCCCTTGCTGCGCGTTCTTCTTAATCATCAGCATCATCAGGCGTAAAACTCCATAGAGGGAAGATCATATTCTTGAAGATGGACTTCTCGAAGGGTTTACTTAAGATCAAAGTCAAAAGAGGGATAAAACTTGTTGTTAAAGATCATGTCAGTAATAGCAGCGATCCCTTTGTTGTTATCACCATGGGTAACCAGGTAACTAAATAATTAATGTACTTTGCCCTAGCTAAGTACTTTTTCTTTCTTCTAAATTAATTTTTCTAAAAATTAAGTCTGTGCATGTTATTTAATTAATAATCATTAGCATATATTAATTCGATGCACAGAAAGTGAAGACTCGAACGATAAAACACACGTGCAACCCAGAATGGAACGAGGACCTCTCCGTATGCATTACAGATCCTAAATCACCCATTAAATTGGTATATTTAAATTCTACACAATCAAAAACCAATCTCTCATAAAAATTAATTTTCCTATACCTCACAATTAATTAATTAATGTCTTTATTCAAGACTGTGTATGACAAGGATCGATTCAGCAAACCAGATAAGATGGGAGAAGCAGAAATAGACATTAAACCATATTTGGAAGCAATGTCAATGGGTTTAGAACATCTACCTATAGGAACAGCAGTTAAGAAAGTTCAGCCAGCACCAGATAACTGCTTAGCAGATGAAAGTAAAGTGGTATGGACAGGTGAAGGTACATCAAAGATGGTTTATGATTTGATTCTTCAGTTACAGAAAGTTGATAAAGGTCAAGTTATTCTTCAGCTTGATTGGGTTGATCTATCTGAAGTTCCTGATTTTGCCCCTACACACTGAAATATTCCTTGAGGGGTGTCTGTCATTATGTATGTTTAGAGTTATTACTTGATTTAGGTGATAATTATGTGATGTATTTTTGTATATACCATAGCAGTAAACTATTTAAATTTGAACAAAGGACCTATGTGCAGGTCGGTTCGGTTGGAAGCTTAATGTAGTAGAATTGTAGACATTAATGGACTGATTTATTAATCCTGAAATGGACAGGAAGGCAATTTTGACATTGTTGTGCTGCATTTATCATAGCAGAGGTCGGATATGTTGTGTTTAGAAAATATACTACTCCACCTTATTTCTTTACCTACATAGACATATTAGAGGCTTGCTCTTACTTTATTTGTTTCAGTACACATGCATTCAACGACATTTAATCAAGGATAATTTTGTATTTTTTGCACCTCGTGTACGTAGACATATATATTACAGGCTTGCCCTTACTTTATTTGTTTCAGTACACCTGCATTCAAAGACATTCAATCAAGGACAATTTTGTATTTTTTACACCTCGTGTGTGTGAAATGTGTAGTTGATAAAAGAATGACTCTGATACTGAGGTCAGCTTCTTTTCATCTGGGATTGAATATGTCTAATTAATGTCAATAAATTTGAGCCTTCAGCAAACCAACAACCACATAATCAAGGTCTTTAACGTTATTGGATCTTTTTCTTTTACATAATCTATTTAGGCTTTCCATCTTTTTCCGTTGCTCTGTATTATCTAGGTTTTAAGCTGATTATGGGCTGGGCTGGATGCATATGGGCTGGACTAGTGGGGTTTGAACTTTTATTTATTTATCAAATATCAAATTTGTAATTGCTGGTTTAATCTATTTAACTCTCTCGCGAGTCCCGTCCAGACCGGTTTTTCTTCATTCGCTCGCCTTTGAGGTTCTACTGCACTATATAGTATATAGTTATATTTCTTCTTGCTTTTAAAAAAAGTAATATTTCCTCAAAAACAAATTATATTGTTTGATGCGTATTCCTCCGTACTATTCAAAATATATGTCGTTTTAGAATCTTTCCGAATTCATCTCTAAAACGACAAAATACTTTCTATGTTTCTAATTAATTGTCAAACATGGTCAACGCTACTCATCATGTTATAAGAAAATTTCATTCTATCAACTTAAGTTTTTCAAATATAGTTTTTGTCCTATACGAAGTATGTTTTTCACAATAGATCTAAACGTAAATCATTAATCAAAATAGGATATGTAAATTTTGAATAAATGAAAGCGTACATAATCTTTCGTACATAAAACATCTCAAACTCACGTTCTGCTTATACTTGTGGGGCAAAAATATTATCCACACATACTAGTTTATTTTTTTCTCTAAGCCCACCAGCTTTGCTACACTTTAACACCACACTTGACTTGACACTATGTGGGAAATCAATGTGTTTTTCAAGTATAGGTACAATCTTGCCGTTCCAGAGAAATAATATCGAGACATTGAGAAGTTTACTGATGAATTAATTGTGCAACAACTTTACTAAATTATCACCTGCCCCGTTTGCTTCACGGTACATAAACGTAGTTGGTGTTAATTACTTCAAATTGCGTCATGGCTCTCCGTATATCCTTCACTACATCAATACTATACCATCAGCAGGCCATTTCGTCATTTACAATTAGAATTAGATCTCCTCCCACGGATACCATTTTATACCCTATTATTTAGAAATACCATGTATAAGTACATATATAGGCTAACTGATTGATAAAATAGCTACTTATTAGATGCTAATAAATGTTTACAGAGACTACTACATAATTGTAGTATGCCCACACTTTTAAGTTCAAATTTTATACACAAATAAAATGTGGAAAATTAATTCCTTCACTTATATGTGTCTTCATAATAGATGTAGAGATATTAGAGATCTTTGTACATTATATATACATACTTGTACCTACATTTAGCATAAGCTCCTATTATATAGTTCTACACAAACAAGTGTAACTAAATAGTGTGGTTATATTAAAAAATTTACTACATTTTATTAAGCGGAATTAAAAAAATGTCATTATCTATACTTTTTATAGTGGTGAGATATAAAGATAATGGCACACAATTATACACATTCGTATCTAGTTCTTGAAGCAGACCAATTAGAAGGCGCATAATTCACCATTATGTGGATATAGATTGTAAAAACGGGCATAACTGAAGAGTGGAGCACCATCATATACTGGAGTAGTCACTATCAAAGTAAAGTTGATGGCATCCACGCTACATTATTTGGAAGAGAATAATATGATGGTGGTTTATATGGAACAATTCATCTGTGTACTGAGTTGGAACAATTAATGGTGAAAGGAAAGAGGACCAACCGAAGAGAATATACCAAATAAAACATTCATATTGACATAAACTCGCACTTGTGTAAAGGATACATTATTGACCAAATATTATTTTATAGTTGTTATCGAAGAACAACATAAATGTATGTCCACCCAAGGAAATCATATTTTGAACAGCACAAGACCCCAAAACTTGCTAATGATTTTCTTACGGATTTTCGCTAAGTTTATATCTCCTGATCACTCCTACATAATGAAGAGCTACCATCGTGTGCAACGAAGATGTGGAAAATATAAACGTGTTTACAAGTAGGATGATAGTTGAACAATTTAAACTTACTGCAGTACACACGTATAATTACATACGATGAGCACTAAGACTAATTACAATGATTTGCCGTTAATTAACATTAATCCTTATTGATTATTTTCAAAAAAATGTTAGGTTGTAATTTAAGACCAATGTACCCTTAGTTATACGACATAGTTTGTTCTCTGATGTATGTATTATTCACTCAAAACTCTATAAATAGAGTCTTCCTCTCTGTAATACACACAGGAGTTTATTCTCCTAATAATGAAATACATATATTCACATTCTCACATGGTATCAGTAGTTTTTTGAGAATTTCATACTCACACTAATTTTTCTCGTCGGGTTTACACATCTTCCTCCCCGACATATTCCTTTCTTTCTTTTCCGGCGTCTGCCACTACACAACTCTGGTTTCTCCTATCTCATCGTTTATTCTTTCTTCGCCGTTCTCATACCCACAAATGCTTTTCTGATTTCTCATTCCTTCTTTTGATACTACAAATGGCGAATCCCACTGAGAAGGAACCGCCGCCAGAGACTTCCGACAAGAACAAAGACAATGCAAAGAACAATGACAGCTCCGCTGCCACCGACGAACTTTACATTCACGCTTCCGACTTCCCTGGTATGCAGCTGGCTTATAAATTTTGTGGCGTAGGTTTCCACGATTGGAAACGAAACTTTATGGTTGGTCTCATCTCAAAGTCGAAATTAGGGTTCATCGACGGAACCATCAAGAAAGAAAATTACACTGGGTCTCGTCAGAAAGCTTGGGAAAAAGCTAATGGCATGGTTATGGGCTGGATATTTACCAGTCTTGAAGATTCTATTCGCCAATCTGTGATATTTCTTCCGACAACGGCGAAAATATGGGCCACCCTATGCCGTCGATTCGATGAACCAAGCGGAACCAGATTGTACGCTCTTCGACAAGAAGCACGATACACGGAACAAAATGGCGATAATCTCAACGTCTATTATACAAAATGGGTCCGAATCTGGAATGAAGAAGAAGAGTTAACCAACTATCCCACCTGCTCCTGCGGCACTTCAACAGACTTGGCCAAAATAATTGAAGATGCTCGTGTTTTTGATTTCCTGATGGGTCTTAATTCTTCTTTCGAAACAATGTGTAGCCATATCCTTATGATGTCACCATTACCCGACATCGACAAGGTCTACGCCATGGCACAACAGGAAAAGAAACATAAACTCAATCAGCGAAATCGATCCGCCGATTCTGACAACCTTACCTTCCAAACACAGACATCTCGTAACCCTAACCCCATAAAAAGGCCTGTCGATGCCAAATCTCCTCCCAAATCTGGCAAAACTGAGACAAAAAGGTTACAATGCACAAAATGCAAGAAGAACGGACATGTTTATGAATACTGCTACTCGGTTAAAGGAATTTTCCCTAGCAACTGGCGACATGGAAAGGACAAGAGTTATCTTGGAGGTGTCGTTGCTGATACTAACCCAGATTCTTCCACAAGTTCACCAATCCCGGGTCTGAATCAAGTTCAACTTGACATAATAAAAGCTTTTATGAAAAATTCAAACACCGAAGTCCCTGGAATGTCCAAGAACCAACTTACAAGCCTGATGACGTACCTTCAAAATGAGTCCTCTCCAACCGACTACAACCCAACTGATTACTATAATCAATTGGCAGGTATTTTTCCCAAACATAATAACATCCTGAATTTACATATTACCTTAAACATGATTGATACTGAAACATTCAAGGGTAAATGGATAATTGACTCGGGTGCTACGGATCATGTTTGAGGTGACTTTGCTTTTTTTTTTTTTATATATATAAAACAACATATAAAACTTGTAATCATCGTGTTACAATGCCTGATGGTCATCCATGTATTATACGAGGCATTGGAAATGTTAGGTTAACAGATAATTTCACACTATTAAATGTTTTCCATGTTAAAAGTATTAAATTCAATTTATTGTCTGATCGTAAGTTTATCTGCCAACTGAATGCTTATCTTGTTATTTCTGAAACACAATGTCATATTCAGGACCTTGATACAGATGCATACATGCTGATTGGATTAGAGAAACGAGGGTTATACTTTCTTGATGAGTTAAATCCAGATAGATTCTTATTTCTGCGTGAAAGTCTGAACCTTCAACTAAGAAATGCTTTTGTAGATAATAGCACTACCCCACACCCTTTTGTTTCTGTAGCAACATCTGTTAGCACATGGCATAACAGATTAGGTCATACCCCATTATCAAAGATGTACAAATTAGGGATTATCAATAAAAGTGATGCTTCTTCTGATTTTGTTTGTGATACATGTCACTTAGCAAAGGATCACAGATTACCCTTCCCTAATTCTTCAATAACAACTAATGACATCTTTGAGTGAATACATCTTGATATTTGTGGTCCATTTAGAAACAGAACATATAATGATTACAAATATTTTTTAAGCATTCTTGATGATTTTTCAAGGGCTCTTTGGATAAAACTTTTAAAACATAAAGGTGAAGCTTTTAACTTCATTAAAGACTTTGTTGTTATTACAGAGAGGCAATTCAACAAAAGAATAAAAATAATCAGATCTGATAATGCCTATGAATTAGGCAATTCAAATGAAGGCAGAATATTTTTTAAAGATTTAGGCATTATACATCAGACATCTTGTGCTTATACTCCACAAAAAATGGTATTGTGGAGCGTAAGCACATATACTTAGCTGAAACTGCAAGAACGTTATATTTCACTTCAAAATTCCAATAGATTATTGGGGTGAATGCATGCTAACAGCCACACAAATCATTAATCGATTGCCTACTGCTGCATTGAAAGGTAAAACACCATATGAAACCATTTATAATCAGAAACCTGAATACAATCGCTTAAAGGTGTTTGGTTGTTTATGTTATGCAACAAATCTACAAAAGAACAAAAGTAAATTTGACCCTCAGATGCTTGTGTTTATCTGAGTATGGCTGAAACACAAAAAGCCTATAAATTACTCAGATTGAAAGATATGCAAGTTATTTTCTCCAGAGATGTTCTTTTTCATGAGAACATCTTTCCCTTTCACAATCTTTCTAAATACACCACTCCCTCTCAATCTCCTTGCATTTTTGATAATCATCCGTCATATATACCTATCATGGATGACAGTGATGAAACTCTCATTTCAGAACCAGATCACACAACTTCAACACCACCACAGCTCCCTGAAAACAACCAATCATCTACCCCATCCTTTCCTTCTCCATCAGAACATCCAGCAACTACTCTCATACCTGAAACACGCAGATCCACAAGAACCAGAACTACCCCATCATATCTTGATGATTATTATACCCACACTCAGTTGTTGGAAACTGACACATTCACTACAATCTTATGCAGTCGCATCAATAATACAACACACCACAAAACCTCAACAGACAATCTTGATTTCTTCTCTCTGACTGATATACCTCCTTCCTATACTTTATCTGTTTCAAACAATAAAACTGTTCAGAAACTTCTTGACATTCAAGACCCAACAACCTATGAACAAGCTAGTAAATATACCCACTGGAATGAAGCAATGTAAACTGAACTTACTGCCCTTACAAATAACAACACATGGGAATTAGTCACTCTTCCTAAACACAAAAAACCAGTGGGGTGCAAATGGGTTTACAAAACTAAGTTAAGAGCTGAAGGTTCCTTAGAAAGGCACAAAGCAAGACTTGTTGCCAAAGGTTTTAACCAAATATATGGGCTGGATTACACGGATACCTTTTCCCCAGTTGTAAGAATGTCTACACTACGAACCCTACTAGCCATAGCAGTCAAGAAAAAGTGGATATTACACCAATTAGATGTTAATAATGCATTTATACATGGTGACTTACATGAAGATATATATATGCAATTACCTAAGGGGCTTGAAGTAGAAAAAGGGATTAATGCCTGCAAATTAAAGAAATCCATTTATGGATTAAAACAAGCCTCTAGGTAATGGTTTTCAAAATTAAGTGAATCCTTATCTACCCGAGGTTACATCAGATCAGAGAATGATCATTCTCTTTTTCATAAACAGAAAGACCAAACTGTGACATACATTGCTATATATGTGGATGATATATTACTTTGTGGCAACTGTATGAGTGAAATAACTTCTTTGAAAACACATCTTGACAATCAGTTTAGGATAAAAGATCTAGGACATCTTCATTACTTTCTAGGGATGGAATTTCATTCTCATCCTAATGGTTTGCTTATAACACAACAAAAATTTTGTAATGACATCTTGAAAGAATATGCAAACAGCAATAACCTTCCTGTTTCCGCTCCATTACGAACTGGTATTAAATTACACACAGATGCTGGCAAACTGCTAGATAACCCCACAAAATACAGAAGTTTAGTCGGTAAACTAAACTATCTCATACATACTAGGCCAGACCCGGGTTTCACAATTCAGCTCCTCATCCAGTTTCTCAAAGCACCCACAGAAACACATTATGAAACAGCATTACATACATTAAAATATTTGAAGGGCACTGCTTCATATGGACTGTTTCTTAACAATACTGCTGATTATAAACTCCTTGCTTACTGTGATAGTGATTGGGCTTCATGCCTAAACACTAGAAAATCAATTTCTAGCTTCTATATATTTTTAGGAGGGAGTCCTATTGCTTGGAAATCAAAGAAAAAAGCCAGTGTGGCTCTGTCATCCGCTGAAGTTGAATACCGAGCAATGAGATTGGTGACTGCAGAACTGGCTTGGTTGAGCAGAATCATAGCAGAATTGGGCATTCCTGATGTCACACCCATCCCTATCAGATGCGACAACAAATCAGCAATATACATAGCTAGAAATCTAGTTCAACATCAACGGACGAAGCACATTGAGATGGACATACATTACGTTCGACAGAAATTATCAGAAGGCATGATCAGTGTAGAATATGTTTCCAGCAGACAACAACTGGCGGATTTTATGACCAAACCAATTCCTGGAAAACACTATCGTCAGCTGCTGCACAACACTGGTCTCGAACTATTACAAAACCAAGTATGAACACTTTGTTTTGAGGGGGAATGTTAGGTTGTAATATAAGACCTATGTACCCTTAGTTATACGACATAGTTTCATGTTCTCTGATGTATGTATAATTCACTCTATACTCTATAAATAGAGTCTTCCTCTCTGTAATACACACATGAGTTTATTCTCCTAATAATGAAATACATATATTCACATTCTCACAAAAAAAAACATTTATCATTATTGATGCTCTATATGTCAACCACTTTCCCTCTAGTTACTCACCTAGCCTCATCTTTTTCTTAATTGTCATTTTTTTTAATTTCTTCCAATCTGAAGTGACAAGCACTGCTCTTTCTGATCCCCTGAAGAATCCAAGTTATCTACTTCTGACGATAATCTCCTGTCCTGATAAACCTTTTGATCAATCAGAAAGAATCGGTGAAATGCTAGCTAATATGTATGAGTGAATGAAGGCCTTACATGTATATGTACACCGGTTAGGTTACAATTGCGTCTAGTGGCAAGGTACTGTAACAACGGGTGAATACGATGAAAACCCTGCCAATTAAGCAAATGTCTATCAATACGTGTTAGCCCAGCCTATTGGGTTTGATTCTAGTCTAAGGCCCTATGGTCCTCTCAGCCCATGTCTTATATGTGGCCCATCTCTAATGTAATAGCTCCTAGTATTCTAGTTGATAGTAAGAGCTATATAACACTCTCGATGTACACCCATTGATAACAAATAATACAATACAAATATTTCATTGGTTCTTCTAATCTCTCATGGTATCAGAGCTGTAAAGAGATTAGAAAAATCATAATCTACATCATTAGCACCACATCAGAAAAACAAGAAATCAAGAAAACAACCCTTTTTTTCCCATTCTTCGCCGGCTCCTCCGGCATCTTTTCTCAACCCGTCACTTTCTATCATGAACCTTCATTCTCTCAACTGAAATATGTCAAACGATGCCGAAGACGATGGAATACCGAAGCATTATGAAAAACAAAAGCAAGATGATATCTCCGCCAGCGGATCTGGCACGACAAAGAAGGACAAAATCCTGTATATACACCCCTCAGACAACCCAGGAATGCAATTTGCTCACAAGTTCAGTGGAAAGGGATTCTCGACCTTGAAATGAGCTTTCATGGTGGGTTTATCAACCAAAAATAAGGTTGGATTTCTGACTGGAGAAGTGAAGCGGAGCAACTACGAAGGCGACAAGCAACTCGACTGGGACGAAGCGAATGGAATGGTCCTAGCCTGGCTTTACGGCGCTCTCAGCGAATCCATTAAGGAGAGCATTATCTACTATCCTACAGCGGCGCAAGCTTGGTCCGATTTGTGCGAGAGGTGGGATGAACCGGCGGGACCCCGTTTATATGCTCTTCGCCAAGAATCTCACCAGATCGAGCAAAAGAAAGAAAGCATAAATGAATACTATACACGGTGGGTAAAAGTCTGGAATGAGCAGAGAGATTTGACGAACATATCGCCTTGTACATGCGGATCGGGTGCCGAGGTCTACAAACAACAGGAGAATGAGCGGGTCTTCGATTTCCTCATGGGGCTCAACAACACCTACGAAACATTGAGAAGCAATATTCTAATGATTACACCCTTGCCAACCATTGAACGAGTCTACTCCATGCTTCGCCAGGAAGAGAACCATCGCCAATCAAGAAGAACGAGAAAGGGTGATAATGAAGAAGATTTTTTGAGTTTTGCCAGTGGAAACCCTAATACTGGAAATCGACCAAGCCCAGAGTCAAAGGGAAAGAATCCCAAGTACGATAGCAGGAAAGAAAAATGTACCCATTGTAAAAAACAAGGGCACAACTACGATGACTGTTATTGGGTAAAGGGAACATTTCCCAGCTACTGGCGCAATCCGACGGTTAAAACCAAGAAGGCTTTCACTGCTACAAACACTGAAGAACAACACCGTGGTGAAATAGAAGAATCCAGCCCAGTTCCAGGAATGAATCAGGAACAACTTCAAGCCTTGAAGCAACATTTCAAGGATAATAAAACACCAGTTCTAGGTTTTTCCCAACGTCAACTGGCTTCTCTGACTGCATACCTAGGACAAGATCTTGATCCTTATGCGAAACAAGGAACTGATTCATATAATCAGTTCGCAGGTATACCTGTCTCTTCCCTCAATACAAGTTTAATACATGATTTTTTGCATATGTGGGTGATTGACTCTGGTGCATCTGATCATATATGTGGGAATATCAATTTGTTTATTGATGAAAATTTTATATCTTGCAACAATTCTGTCCAAATGCCTGATGGTCACCCTGGTTGTATAAAAGGGGTTGGAACAGTGAAGATCACAGATAAATTTCTTTTACAGAACGTATTATATGTTCCAAGTTTTAAATTCCATCTGATATCTGTTAGGAAATTTCTCCTACAACTTGATGCAAAAATGATGATTTGTGGTGATACATGCTATTTGCAGGACCATGAAAACAAAATCTGTGTTGCTTTTGCTTTCCAGAAGAAAGGCTTATATCTGTTAGATGTTAATTCTTTGGATATGTTTCTGTTTGAAAGAGATGATCAATGTAATTCCATTTCTGCTATTGGCTGTACAGAACCAAAATCTGTATCTGATATGCAAGCCGATATGAATAAAAAGGTTGTGTTTTCTTCTGTTCAAGAAAGAATTCATCTCTGGCATTTACGTTTAGGACATGCTCCTCTTGAAAAAATAGCAAAACTAGATCTCATCAACAAGAATGACTTAGACAAACATTTTTTTTGTGATTCTTGCAACAGAGCAAAAAATCACAGACTTCCCTTCCCACGATCTATCACCACTAGTTCAGAAATTTTTGATCTTATACATATAGACATATGTGGTCCCTTTAGGCATTTAACACATGACAACAAGAGATATTTTCTAAGCATTGTAGATGACAAAAGCCGTGCTTTGTGGGTTAAACTGCTTTTACAAAAATCTGAAGCTTTTACGTTTCTGAAATTTTTTCTTACATATGTTGACAGGCAGTTTGGCAAAAGAGTTAAATGCATTAGATCTGATAATGCCCTGGAATTAGGCAGTTCTAATGAGGGAAAACTTTTCTTCAATTCCTTGGGTATAGTCCACCAAACCTCTTGTGCACACACCCCCCAACAGAATGACATTGTAGAAAGAAAGCATAGGTATCTAATGGAAACAGCAAGAGCATTATTCTTTCAATCTCAAATTGTAACACCCCCAAACACTGGCCTAGGAGTTAGGGGTATTACACGCCGCGTATTATTACATAATAACGCAAGGCTCTAATAATCAAACTTAAACAGATAATCAAATAAGGCCCAAACGAATGCTTGAATAAAGTATTATCAAAGAGATGTTGAAACACCCCAAATGTTATTACAAAACCCACCAAACGAATATCAAAAGCGGAAGCTAACTGAAGAGGCCCAAAGGCTCAGAGTTAAATACAAAACGTCTCAAAAGAATCTAAATATCATAGCAAACTAAACTCCAGAGCTGAGCAAAGTGATCCTCGCTGATCAATCTGCAATGTTAGATAAAGTAGGGGAATGAGCACACAACTATGCCCAGTAGATGACTAACTTCATTAACCAGCATGCTCAAAACATTTATAGAATTTTAACAAATCAGAAGGAGTCGAAGGAATCCATAAACATGTCAGAAAACAGAAGTAGAAGTCCATACAAAAGAGGACTAAATAGAGTCAGAATCAGACAGAAGCAGAAAATAGATCGGGACACTAGTGATCACAGCATACAGACAGAACGAGCAACCAGCTCGTGAACAGAACGAGGAAACCTCACTCGTAAACAGAACAGGTGGAACACCTGTGAACAGAACGGGGAACATCACCCGTGAAACAGAAGGATCCTATATAGCGCGCTACGAGACAGCGAGACCAGCCATCCAAAGGTTCAGACATAGAGATAACTAGGTCCCAAAACAGAAGCTTAAAACATTTAAGCATGTATGCACCAAGGGCACCAGAAAGCACATAGATAGCTTAGAAATCAGAAGGGGAATCCAACCCCGCAAACGGAAGTCAAAACGGAGCTCAAACGAGCAAGTTATGGTCAAAACAGTACCATGTCCAAACTTTTGTCCGGACATCCATGTTCGGACACAAGTCGAGACTCAAAAGTCGAAATCAGACAGATGTCTGAACATGTGTCCGAGCTTGGAAGTTCGGACACAGGTCGAACCTTAAAACAACAGCAGAGATAGAGGTGTCCGAACATCAATGTTCGGACTGATGTTCAGACGCTTTACGGAAAATAAACACGCGTAGTGTCCGAGCTTGTGTCCGGACATCAATGTTCGGACACAAGTCGAAGCCAAAATCAGAGAATGCAGAAGGCTGTGTCCGAACTTCAAAGCTCGAACGGAAGTTCGGACACAGCGAAAACTCCAGAAATTTAAAGCGCAGAAGGGCATGTCCGAACTTCCAAGGTCGGACTGAAGTTCGGACACGCCGAAAAACCCAGAAAACAGAAGCGATTTTCACACAGACAGAGGCATCAAAACAATGTCAAAACATTAAAAGTTTGTAGAAAACAACCTTGGGGGTTTGTACAATATGAACAACACTTAAACAGACGAATTCGCAAACCCAGAGCAGAAACAGAACACATTCAATTCCAGAATTGAAACTCCCCAAGGCTGAACACACAAGCCGAATCCATAAGCCACCTACCTCAATTACAGCAGAGACGAAACCCAAACTGGATAGCAGAGTCCAGACCAACGCAGAATTCCCGAATGGAGAACGACAATACACCCGGACAACGCAACTGAAGAACAGGCCGAAATCAGAACCAAATTCCCAAATCAGAAACTGCCATCGCAACGAATTCACAATTCGTACCTGAATCTAACAGCGAAGGAACCACAGAGGAGAGTCCGAACACAGCCACGCAAAAGGATTGAAGATTCTGACAGCAGATTGCAGAAACCTAAATTAGAACGGGAGAAGGTTTCCCAAATGCAGAATTGAGCGAGAATAGACTACGCTCTTACCTTATACTGAAACCGGAGTGCAACAGATAGGAGGATCCACAGCAGAACTCGAATTGCAAGAACACAACAGCAGGGCTTGAGCTCTTGATTGAACGTATCTTTGAGAGAGAGAAAGAGAGCAAGGAAGGGGGAGCGTCTCGACGGTTTTCAGAACTGATCGAGAGATAAGTAGTGGGAGCGTGATCAGAATTGTGATTAAGGGATTATTAATATAACTCAATCTAATTAATAATCCCTTACCAAAAATCAAAAAGAAGAAAGACCACCTCGCCCTTGTCTTTACTTAGAAAGACTTCCATGTCCTGAATCCAGAATACATCCACATAAGGCCACTTGTGACGAAATAAAATGCAATAAACTTTGGGTTATAACACAAATTCCATTAGATTACTGAGGGGAATGTATCTTGACTGCAACTGATATAATAAATAAACTTCCTAGCACTGCTCTGAAAGGAAAAACACCTTTTTAAATTCTGTACAATAAAGCTGTCAATTATCAACATCTAAAACCTTTTGGTTGTCTAGCATATTCCTTAATCCTAGGTCAAAAACAAGGAAAGTTCAGTTCTAGATCTTCTCCTTGTGTTCATCTAGGATCTGCACAACATCAGAAAGGTTATAGACTGCTTCGTTTAGAAGATTATAAAATTCTCATCTCTAAAGATGTGAAATTCTATGAAACTATATTTCCTTTCAAACAACAGAAATTAGACATCCCACACTTCACTTCTTCATCTGAACCGAACTCTCAATCTGAAAACACAGAATTTCACTATGTTTCTGATGAAGAAGACATTCCTGTCACACACACCAATAACCCCATTCCTATACAAGTCAACAATGACATTCACCCTTCTCAAAGTTCTCCCTCTTCTGAAACACATTTACTATCTGATCAGCTTCAATCTCATGAATCCCTCAGACGGTCTACACGCCTAAGGCAACCCCCTTCCTACCTAGAAGACTATCAGACAAACACTGTTGTTTCTGATAATGATATATTTACTGAAATCCTAAACAACAGACTCAATGCCCAGAACACAGACACTAATACTCCATCTTCTTTTCTGAATTCTTTAACCGACATCACACCTGTTTTTTCCATTGCTGCTACATCTCTACAGAATAAAGACACAGCAGAAAAACTTTTCCTCCTTAAAGAACCTCAAACTTTTGAAGAAGCATCACAAGAATCTCATTGGATTGAAGCTATAAACAATGAATTAGAAGCCCTTACACAAAATGGCACTTGGGAACTTACAAAATTACCCAAACACAAAAAAGCCATAGGGTGTAAATGGGTTTTTAAAACCAAGCTGAAATCTGATGGGACATTAGAGAGATACAAAGCTAGACTTGTGGCAAAGGGGTTTAGTCAAAAATATGGCTTTGACTACACCGAGACTTTTTCCCCTGTAGTTCGTATGACAACTATTAGAACTCTTCTTGCTGTTGCTGTCAAAAAGAATTGGGTTATTAACCAACTTGATGTTAACAATGCTTTTATCCATGGGAATCTCAATGAAGAAATATACATGCAAGTACCAAAGGGTTTAAAAACAGACAAAACTGTTAATGCTTGTCGGCTCAAGAAGTCTCTCTATGGTTTGAAGCAAGCCTCTAGACAGTGGTTTGCCCGACTAAGTGATTTTTTGGAAACAATGGGATACACTAAATCTCACAATGATACCTCTCTGTTTTTAAAGCATTGTTTTGAGCATGTGACTTTTCTTGCTGTATACGTGGATGATATACTCATTACAGGCAATGATTTCTCTGAAATAAATACTGTCAAACAGAAACTTGACCAAGAATTTAAGATAAAGGATCTTGGAAAATTACATTTTTTCTTGGGCATGGAGTTTCTATATCATGACACAGGTTTGGTGATTACACAAAGGAAATTCTACACAGAAATCATCACAGGGTATGGAGTTACTGGTAAGAACAGTTCAGTTTCACCTCTTCCTACAACAATGAAATTACACACAAACGATGGTGAGACCCTTCCAAACCCCACAATTTATAGAAGCTTAGTAGGAAAGTTGAATTATTTAACTCATACCAGACCTGATATTTCTTTTACTACACAACTACTAAGCCAATTTTTACAGGCACCAACCAACAAACATATGCAAGCAGCTCTTCACACACTACAATATCTCCAAGGGACAGTGCAGTACGACATCCATCTCAACAACAAATCAGACACATCACTCCTGGCCTATTGTGACAGTGATTGGGCAGGATGTCCAATCACCAGAAAATCGGTTTCAGGATACTATATCTTGCTAGGAGGATCACCCATATCATGGAAGTCGAAGAAACAAAGCAGTGTCTCTCTCTCTCCTCAGCCGAAGCTGAATACCGAGCTATGAAGACTGTTACCTGTGAGCTGGCATGGTTAAGCCGTGTCATTCATGAAATTGGAGTCCATGAGATTCAACCCATACCCATACACTGTGACAACAGATCTGCTGTATACATTGCACGCAATCCAGTACAACATCAACGAACAAAACACATAGAGATTGACATTCATTACGTTCGACAGAAAATCCAGGAGGGTTTAATCATTGTTCGTCACATTACAAACCAACATCAGTTAGCAGATTTCCTCACCAAATCTCTACTAGGAAAGACATATTCTTCTCTGTTACACGACATAGGCTTAATCTTACTACAAGATCTTCATTGTAAACCACCTTGATCTTGGGGGGGGGAGGGGGGTGTTAGCCCAGCCTATTGGGTTTGATTCTAGTCTAAGGCCCTATGGTCCTCTCAGCCCATGTCTTATATGTGGCCCATCTCTAATGTGATAGCTCCTAGTATTCTAGTTGATAGTAAGAGCTATATAACACTCTCGATGTACACCCATTGATAACAGATAATACAATACAAATATTTCATTGGTTCTTCTAATCTCTCAATACGCTTATATAGTATTTATATTGAAATAGTAATAGGGAATAGAAATGAAAAATATTCAATAGTAATTAGAGAGAGTGATTTTATAAAGTCCGTACACTAAAATGAATCTAGGAATTAATTGATTAGAAAATGAGTTCATCCATGATGCGCAATATCGGAAACCATACTCAACCTGCAGGCAAATCAAATAAATTCGTTTGTATGCACATATTTTAATTAGTATGAAATGGATGCTGACCCAAATCCAGAAGAAGAATGCAATCTAAAAGGAATTCTGGAAGAGGAGGACATGAATCAAGAGAAGGACATCATCAAATTAAGCTTGTCTCAACAGCTTCCTTCCGATCTATCAGAAGAGAGAAATAAATAAACATAGTACATTAACATGGGAATGGAATGGCATCAATCTGAACACACAATATATACCAATTTTTCTGGGCAACAAGTAAAAATTAATTAAATTGCCTAAATCACCATATTCAATTATTTCATATGTTCTTTATATTCCCCCGCTGCAAAGTCATCTACAACCTAACAGTCAGTAGTATGTAGTACAATTAATTTTTTTTTGATAATTAGGGGCACAAAGCCCAAATGCGCCACAAGGGCTGAAAACAAATAAAGACTCAACCCTTAACCACGAAACAAATCTTACCACACACCTCGTCACTTACTGGGTACCTTACTCTTACCCCTCCTAGCAACTTTAGAGAGACGGGAAAACTTGCTAAAACCTATAGCCCTAGACCCGGCCGTCCTTCTGGACCCACCCTTAGAGGAATTCTTGGAACATCTATCAGAATCATCCTTTGCGCCGCCACTTGCATCTTGCTGCATTCTCCGATACGTCTCTCTCTGCTCACGGATGATTCCAGCGAGACTGTCTAGAGTGAGGGCCTCATCGGGAATAGCACACTCAAGTTCCTTCGCAAGGTTGAGAGTCTGTAACGCTTCCTCTTGCACATACGCCTCATCCGGATCAACAATTGGATTACTGAGCCCTCTAACTGGCTCGAAACCTGGGGGAAACTCAGGATCCTCAAAGAGATTCCTTAGACCACTATCCTCAACTCCTTCCTCCTCCACCCGCTTCTGGGAATGCTCCGGCAACACCCGTGGCCTAACCGGCTCATAGCCAGCCTCCAACAGATCAACATTTCCCAATGAATCACACCGAGCGACATCATCCTCCATCCCTCTCCTTTCACAACTCATAATGTCATCAACAAGCGGGTCACGAACCTCGCCCTTATCACTAGGCGGTTTACGAATAGAAATGGGCAAACGATTGCCAGAACCACGCGTCCCTTGATCAGCAACACCGCGCAAAACACCAGGCGCACCTGCCTGAGGGAAAGACGGGGCGGAATGGACAAGCCCCGAAGGATACCCGAACAAGCTAGAGTCATACTGCCACCCATAAAATCCTCCCCAACCCGGAGTATAACCCCACCAACCGGCTTGATTGAAACCGTGCATCGGGACCGAAGTGTAGACCCACCCCGGGAAATAGATGGGCGCAGCAGTCCCAACCCCATATTGTGCCCCACATAACACATTCACTGCAGAGTCACCCCAAGCATTAATATTTCCGCACAAACCCCATCCCCAACCTTGGAAATGACATGCGATGATCCACCTACTTTAGGCACTGGTCCCTCTTAATGAGTGGTGGACCGTTCACGACAACAATAATTAACGAGGAATTGAAACTGCGGCTGACCCTTCGACTCACCAGGATTGTCGATCCTCCCCCGAACCATATGCGGTCTCACACCTCTGCCCAGGATGCACGCGCCGCCCTCTTGCGAAACTCCCGCATCACCGCTAGCAACTCCAACACCACCATCCTCCTTACCACTAGCCGGATTTTGGGTAGACGCCGCAACAAACCCCGGTTTTCCCTGGACAGAAATATCATCGACATCACCAGAGCCAGCAACAGTCTTCTTCTCATATTTAGACCGTCGAACAAGGATCTTTCTCCCCAAGAAGAAACGCCCGACATTTCTCTCCACCGCCTGCTCCACTTGAGTCGCCGATGCCATCGATACAAAGGCGAAGGCCAAAGGATTCTTAGGTCTCCTCTTTCTTGAAATGAAAATGCGCTCTATTTTTCCATCCAACCGAAATAGCCACCACAAGGCTTGAGCATCTACTGCTTGATTGAGGTTGTCGATGAAGAGCACCGTCCCCTGAGCATCACTCTCAGACGCTTCTGCCTCTCCTGCTTCCCCATACACAGAGGGACGCGACTTCCTCCTACCAAGCTTCCATGGAGGACGCGAGGTCCCCCGGCGTCGAGAATACTCCCTCGCTAACCTTCCCTGTCTACTTTGGGTAGCGGCCTTGAACTTCCGCCGCCGGCAGCGACGAATCCCCAGAAGGCCAGCTCCTCTCCAACAAAACAGGGCGCGAGCGTCGCCGACTTCTCCCCCGCGATGAATCGCGCGTCCACCGACTCACCCGATTGAACCGTCTTCCTCTATGGTTACCTCGACCGCTACGCTCCTCCCGACATCCATGGCTCCTCAAAGATCGTCTTCGACTTTCCCTCTGATCTCTATTTCTTCATCGACTACGGCTCCTCCAACCCCTTCCGTTACGCCTCACATAGTCCTCTCGAATCCTACGGCTTCCTCGTTCTCTTCGCTTCTCTCACTCTCTCTCTTCGCTCTCTCTCTCTCATGTTTTCCAATAACGATAAAAGAAGGAAAGATTCATGTAGTACAATTAATAATCTAAATACGTTTGTTGTTTGCAGATGGGTTGCCTTGCCAATGCCATAGCTAGCTTCATAGGCACACACCTTCCCTTATCCTCCCCTTCACCCCCACCCACAACTATTGACTGATCTTGTTGGTTGTAGTAATTTATTAATCACTTAATTTGTCAGTGAATATATAACTACCAAGACCTATTATTAACGGAGGACACGGCAGTGGAAACAAAACAACCAGAATTGCTAAACAGCAACTAGAACAGCTAGACATATAACACAATATTTTCATTCAAAATTAATTAAACAACACACATCAAGTTAGCATATAATGTTTGCAGCATAAACAAAAAAATTTACCTCATAAATTAGTTGCAAAGGTAAGAGCGCAAATAGATCAACCACAGTTACATTACCATTTTTCCTATTTGAAATTAGGGAAATTTCACGATATACCCCCGAGGTTTGAGCGAATTTTACGAGATACCCCTGAAGTTTCATTTTCATTATGAGATACCCCCGAAGTTTCATTTTTTTTACTATATACCCCTGAGATTTCACTTTCATTACGATATACCCCTGAGTTTTCAATTTTATACGAGATGCCCCTTAGTTCAGATTCTGATATATTATATTTTTCATATCTTCATTTTACCCTCGCACCATATGCCCCGCAATAACCTCACGGATTTATGGTCAAATTTTTAAAATTTAAAATATGAACAACACATAAAAATTAAAGATCAATCAAAATATTAATTCAATTTAAAATACATTAATAAAAGTATATAAAAAAATAGAATCATAATTTTTTTAAAAAAATAGAAATGACTAAACAACAAAAAAATAATCTATTTAAAAAACTTATATTGTTACATAATTTAAAAACTATTATAGCGGTGGCTTAAAATCATAATTTTTTTATAACAATTATATTAAATACAAGAAATAATTAAATAATTTTATTGATTATAGTAAGAGTTTATTAACAAATATATTATTCGATATCCATAATCACAAGAGAAATGATTATATTTTATGGGTTTTTAGTGTAATCACAAAAGAAATGATTATATTATTCGATATCAAAAATCATTATTTTAAATTAGAAACATAAACTCTTGAAATCATTATTTTATGGTTTTTATGGTTTTATACTATTATAGTGGTGGCTTAAAATCGTAAAATATAATCATTTCCCTTGTGATTATTGATATAAATAATATATATGTTAATAAACTCTTACTATAAATAATAAAATTATTTAATAATTTCTTGTGTTTAATATAATTGTTATAAAATTTTTATGATTTTAAGTCACCACTATAATAGTTTTAAAATTATGTAACAATATAAGTTTTTTAAATAGGTTGTTTTTTGTTGTTTAGTCATTTCTATTTATTTTAAAAATTTTATGATTCTATTTTTTTTATTTTTTATACTTTCATTAATGTTTTTTAAATTGAATTAAAATTTTAATTGATATTTAATTTTTATGTGCATTTTGTTCATATTTTAAATTTTAAAAAATTTGACCATAAACCCCTGAGGTTATTGTGGGGCATATGATGCGAGGGTAAAATGAAGATATAAAAAATATAATATATCAGAATCTGAACTAAGGGGCATCTCGTATATAATTGAAACCTCAGGGGTATATTGTAATGAAAGTGAAATCTCAGGGGTACATAGTAAAAAAAATGAAACTTCAGGGGTATCTCATAATGAAAATGAAACTTCGGGGGTATCTCGTAAAATTCGCTCAAACCTCGGGGGTATATCATGAAATTTTTATGATTTTAAGTCACCGCTATAATAGTTTTAAAATTATGTAACAATATAAGTTTTTTAAATAGGTTGTTTTTTGTTGTTAGTCATTTCTATTTATTTTGAATTTTTTATGATTCTATTTTTTTTATTTTTTATACTTTCATTAATGTTTTTTAAATTGAATTAAAATTTTAATTGATATTTAATTTTTATGTGCATTTTGTTCATATTTTAAATTTTAAAAAATTTGACCATAAATCCGTGAGATTATTATGGGGCATATGATGCGAGGGTAAAATGAGGATATGAAAAATATAATATATTAGAATCTGAACTGAAGGGCATCTCGTATATAATTGAAACCTCAGGGGTATATCGTAATGAAAGTGAAACCTCAAGGGTATATCGTAAAAAAAATGAAACCTCGGGGGCATCTCATAATAAAAATGAAACCTCGGGGATATCTCGTAAAATTCGCTCAAACCTCGGGTATATCGTGAAATTTCCCATGAGACAACACACATCAAGTTAGCATATAGGGTCACCAACCAGAGGAAACTTTGGCATAGCCACTTTATCGAGCGCGCGGAAACTTTGACTGTCAATTATGTAGCGTAGTTGCTCATCTTGTACCCTTTTAGTTAGTTTGAAACAGAGAACTTACCTACCAGTCATTCGGTAAATAAACATATATAGCATTAACCAAAAACTGGGGAATTCGTGTTCTCACGAAGAATGCTCCCTCTTGGCTTAAACTCTCGTCCGGCAGGGTGGCGATTGAACTCCTGTAATCCTTGTCGGTTTATCGTCCGTTCCTCTCCCACACATGTTTCCCCGCCTCTGCATATCCTCACCTCTGCACATCATTCATCGGATAACACCCACATGTGATTAGCATAATGACAACACAGGTTCAACTTCGTTTCAGTTCGGCCAACATCTGCCCACCTCTCCCTTTTCCTTGAAGATCTATAAAAAATCTCTGTTCTTCTCTGCATGCTTCTCATCCTAGGTTTAGGACTAGTGTTGATTCCAACAATATCGTCTACTATATCTTCATCCAAGCATACTCTCGCCGCTATGCTCCTCTTCTTTCTAGTTTTCGTTCTTCGTTCCCAATCTCTTACCCTAGTCAACTGGTTACTGGAATTCTAGGATTGTCGCCATGCGAGCTTCTTCTGGAGTGGGGTAGAGCAATGTCTCATAGGGAAACTCTTTTCCCACCTTCCTTGGCCACACGGATATGTCTGGCTGCGGCGCTACCTTTGGTCGAGGTTTGGTGAAAGGGGCCGAGGGTGGCCAATTTGTTTTACCTTTTTTATGTTAATGTCACTAATATAAAATAATAGTTCTAAATTTGTAGTTTTTTCTTCAAATTTATTCTAAAAATTATTTTGAGTAATTCTAATATTATTTAATTTGTAAATTCTGTAATAAAAAACTAAAAACACATATCATAGATGCGAGGGGCACTTGATTACTAAGATTAACATAATAATCAGTTTTACTTTAGACTATAATGCTAATTAAATAAAAGTATTAAGATTTTTTATCAACTATAGACTAAAAATATTTTTATAATATAATTTCAAAACAAATATTACATATTAATAGAAATAAAATTGATAATAAATAGAATTTAGTGATATCATGGTGATATTTTACAAAATGTTATAGGGGCAAACAAATATCTAGTAACATAAATAAACTATATAACAGAAAAAACTAATTTAAGCAGATAACCGTGGGAGTTGGGGGCTTCACACCCACTCACACCCAGGGGCGGATTTAAGGGGGATCACGTGGGGTCACGTGACCCCACGTTTTTTGAAGAATTCAAAGATTCATATATGTATAATAATTAGAATTTATATGTATATAGTATAATGACCCTATATATAATAGAATTGTTGGTGATGTAGTAGTGAGAGATATAAGCATTAGGTGAGTTGTCTTGGGTTCAAATCCAACTATGATCAAATATGTTGAAATATTTTTTTTTCGAATAATAGTGACCCCACATAATTTATATCCTTTTGAAATACCCCATAATTTATTAAACCTCAAATAATCTATTAATACTAAATTATTATATAGTATTATGAATTTAATAATAAGATTTATAAGTCAATAAATCTAGGAAAATTCCGAGACACTCCAATTATATTATAAAGCTTTTAGAAATATTTGGAGCATTGATTTGAATCATAAAAGTCAATATAAAATCATAGAAACCTTAGAGCTTCTTAAGCCTTGCTAGGGTTGACTTTTTGAGAATGGTCAAACTAACCCATTAAACCTATATCAATAAAAAGATTATGGAAAACCAAGATAATTGATAATAAGAACGTTAAAAACGGATCATCCTAGCCAAAGTTATGATATAATGAAGTTTAGATCCAAAATTTTGAAGGTTGCTGACGTGGCTAGGGTTTCCTGACTCAGCCACGCGCGCCTCGGGAATCGTGCCACGTCAGATTGCCAGATTTCCCCCAAAATCAGCTAAGTCTTCTCAACCACTTCCAGAATGTTGCCCTATCTTCAGACCTCTATTTCTCAGCCGTCTGTTGGCATTTTTTAACGCCGTCTTCTTCATTTTCTTCTCCTACAAATCTAGTTCTAACCATTACTCACACTTAACCTAATTCCTCCAACATTAGCCACAAAGTCGATCTGAAGTTGCCTCCCCGAGAATCTGCAACCCATAATTTTTAGAAATTGATTTGATAAGGTAAACTTCGTCTTATCATATCTTCTTCATCCCTGAATGAAAATTCGTGTTCTATAGCTCATTTTGTAGATCTTTAACTCCTATACAACTTTCATTTTTACACCCAAGGCTGATTCTCAATCATGTGGAAGATCGAGTTGGACCACGTCGGGCTTTTGCCCAGTTTTTTTCAGAAATCGATAGGTAAACCCAGATCTTGTGTGATTTGTAACTTTCTCTCTAGTTCGTCAATTTCAATAATTCTTCCACTGGTTTTTAGAGTTACATGTCTAGTTTAAATTGTGATAGATTTCGTGGATTGGGTCGCTCTCAATTGGAACGAGTTGATCTGTGAAGTTGCCTACCTGAACTTCACATAAAATCATAATTTTTCCAGAAAAACGCAAGGTATAAACCTGATACTTTCAACTTAAATTTCTTCGTGTGTAGTATGTATTAGATCAGGAAGTTTCTATCAAATTATAGAGCTATATGTCTTCTTTCGATTAAGCCCTCAAACATGGCCTAATTCGATCTAAAACGTATTTTATAGATCTGCAAAGTTCGCTACTCGAACTGCCCGAAGGTTCAAACTTTTCCAGAAAATCGATTTCGATTTTCCTCACCGGTGCATCTCCGGTATGTTTCCGACCAAATTTCTCTGATAATGTCACTCGATTTTTCATTCTCGAACTTACCCAACTACTAATTTGTCCTATAACGCACTGTAAAGTGGGAATTTTGTCAAAATCGAATTAAACAAGCCCAAACCCTAAGTCAAAACGAACCCAGATTCAAAATCCCTGCTCCTTGCATTATAGCTAGCGAAATTGGTACCATTGAAACTGCCTTTTAATTTCGAATCCAACGAAACAAAAATCAATGAATTTGGTTCTATAGATCGAGAGGAATCAGTCGATTCCCATTCACGGTGTTTAGGGATTTATCTGAAGAACTCGGGATTCCAGGGTCGTCCGATCGTGGTTAGGAGAAACGGACGGCCGAGATTATAACGTAGGTGATTATTAATAAATTAAGTTAACATAAGTTACAGAATAATACTCTATCTTACTAGATTGATTTAATTTCCTTCCTTAATGTATTTTGACACGAAATTTTAACCATAAATTCCTTATAAAATCTAGTTTCTTTCATGTGAATTAATATGGGTTTTGAGTTTTTAAACGTAAGTTATAATTTTTGTAAGTTCTAAGTATTATGGATTTATTTAGATAATTAGCAAAGAGATTTTTGTGAAATAAATTTTTATAATATGTCTAAAATATCATAGTTACTATATATTAAATTTGGAAATTTTTAGACAAGGGTAAATAGGTCTAAAAATTGTGTTCATGAATTTTTCATAAGTTATCTTATAACCTATGGTTTTAATGTAACAAAAAATTAAAGTATAGTTGATTAATAAACCTTATGGGTTGGAAATAATATAAGAAGGCTAAACGAACATTTAATACAGAATGTTAACAAATATTTTAGGCTATAGACTTTTGAGTTGGAATGAAGAAATAAAAGAAATAAAAGCTTATCTTAGGTTACATCAAGGAATTAAATTAATCTACATTTACGTTAATTATATACTATAGAAGTTAATATACTTAATTGAAACTAAGGAAAGTACTTTATTTTATAAACCATATATTGGGTGTGGATATGTGTAAAAGTCAATAGAGATAATTAAATACAATAAAACTACATTAAGAGTGTTGTGAATAAATCCTAATATATATATACATTAAAAATAAATAAAATAACATTCCTTATGGGAAGTATAATAAGAGGAATATATATATACTAAACTCCAGGACTTTAATTAGTATTAAAATAAATTAGTCAACAGTAACTTAAGAGCTTAATTAAGCTAAACCTATGATTAAGAGTAAGTACATGAAATAAAATTAAATGTACCCTTAAGTCATACAAATTCAATGGCGTAGATGGTCAAGTCAAACCCGGAACTAAATCGAGGTTGCACGTTCGAAGCCTCGCAAACCCTTTTTAGGAAATTTAATCAACTAGCGAAAAGGTAAACATGGACTTGGGCTATCCTACTGGGCTTAAGTCCATGAACTCCAAAAGCCCACTTAAACAATTCAACGAGAGTTTGGGCCACTCTCAGGATAAAACCCTAAATCATTCCAGATTAAATGAAATGGGCCTAACGAAAGATTTAATTAACAAGATCTAGTCCAGATCCTTATGAGAGAGTAATTGTAAACCGGTAAGAATAAAAGATGTTTAGCTATATAAGTTCCTTAACTAATCAATACTTGGAACACCTTAATTATAGGTTATTAGTGGAAGTTCGCACTTTCAAGTTTGGTTATTGCTTCTACACATACCAGGTACGATTTCTCGTACTCAGATGCTTTGCTAACAGACTTAAGAGACGTTTTTGAAAAAAGCTAATTGAGCTTAAATGGATTTCTAAAGAAAAACTGCTTGTGTGACTAACTCAGCTTGATGTGACTAACCGAGCCTTGAATGTACAACTTACATGGTTATTGGTTCTTCATATCTAGTTGTTTAATTAGATATTAACTGCCAAGGGTTTACGCCTCTGCACTCTGTAGGACTGGGTGTTTTGGTATTGCTCTTGTGCAATTAATGATCTAGTGGGGTAGCTAGGAATATGGGAAAAAGGTCAATCTTGGTAAATTCTTCCTTTGACTCTGGATATCGTTCCATCCATGAGCTGAGTCTTTTTGTTGTGACGTGCGCGCGTCTTCACCGATGACTGAGAACGGGTCGGTAACAGCGAAGGGCTGTATATCCATTGTCCAAAAGGATGTGTATAACAGTGAAGGGCTGTATATCCCTTGTCCATGTGGACATTTGGCTGACGGTGGGGGCCATCTCTCCCAATTGGCTTTATTCCACTCTTGAGTTGTTGGTTCTTGGATCTCTCTTTCATTCCTCGTCCTTGTGACCACTTGAGTCCTTCTACTCCTAACTGGAATTTAATCTAATAGAATCAATGGATGATCACTAACTCGTGATGTGGTTTTTAATTGACTAACTTTACTTTCCTGTATTTATCTCTATCTTTGCCTTGGTTATCTTTGACTTAATTATTGTGAAGTGCCTCGTTCCTCTGTTTTGTTTTTAAGAGTTGATTTCCAGTTACTGGTTATTTTAAGAATTATGTTTTAAATTTTTGTTTTGGAGAATTGTACCAATTCCATTCCAGGGAACTGACTCACCCCTCCCGGGGTAGGCTGCTTGGTTTTATCTTGCAGGTACAAATTGTTTATACAGGTGGCCACGAAGAGTATGAGTGATTGGGATGAGAATTAGGAATTGTGGAGAGTTATTATATTTTGCTCTTATTATGTTATGTTGGGTTTTCTCGAGTTCAAACCGTAGCATTTGTAATTTCATAAGTTGTAATTGGTGAGGTTTGGTGTCGGGTGTTTGGAACCCGATGATCTGTAATCGCTATAGTATTTTATTTTCCGCTGCATTTATGCTAAATAGGGGCGTTACACCTGGCTCCGCTCCTAAGTCCGTGGTCAATATTTGGCCCTTGACCCCTCGTGTACCCCGCCATGCCTGACGACGTGCCTCCCACCGTCCCACGCTTGTCACTAACTCGCGCGGGCGCTGCCCGTCACTGCCTCGCGCGCGCACCGCCAGTCACCTGCTCTTTTAAGTTGTTAACTTCCAAAGCAAAATCTATTGTCTCTTTTTGCTTGTTATGAAAAAACAGGTTAATGAACGTCATGCAACATACATCGAGCTGGAAAGAGTGTAGAAATTCATTCAAGCTATGGGAGTTAATTATAAAGAATTGATATTTCCTCAGATACTCTCTATCTTATACTATATATGTAGATTATAGAGTACACTGAAGGATTGTGTTGGTTTCTACTTTATTATTTTTATGGAGTGCCTTCATAGACATGGTAAAGACATTACTCATAACAAACAAACATTACATAGCTCAGAGATCGATAAATGTCATGTAACTGATTGTAAATAAACATTATTTGCAAACCTTGACAAGTTCTACCCATACAATTATGGTACCACTTTAAAGTATCATTATATCTTGTTGGTTTCAAGATTATTGTTTATGTTGGAATAAATATATTAACAAAGTATTCGAGTGAATTCGGATATGGTCAATTCGGTTCGGGTGAGTGCGAGTCGGGTAGATTTGGGTTGTATCAAGTTATGATATGATTCAGTTTCGGTTTGGGTCGGTTCGGAATACTTGAGTCACATTTCAGGTCACGTCATTTGGTTTAAAACGGATTCGGTTCGGGTTGGATCAGATCGGTTTTTTTGGGTGCGGGTAACTTTTGCCAGGTCTAATTTATTATATGTTTTATTCAATTCAAGTAGATTATCTATCTGGTACTTTATGTAATTTTTTTATGTGTATTGTAAACTACGCCTATCTGGTCTTGTAATTTTTATGTGTATTGTTAACTGGTGTAGTTAGGTGTGATTTGAAATCTAAATTTATGTTGCGTTCAAAAAAATAACATTAACTTAGGAAAAAAACAATGTAATTAAGTTTTGCCTCAATAGATATAAGTAAAAAACATATGCATTCAACACCGGGCAATACAGTAGACCTCCTGTCAGCTTGCTGATTCTACTAATAGTGATATGGCATCACACACACTGCCTTATTATATTAAAAGCATTATGCAGCTAACAAAAGAGAAACGCAATCTAAATTTCCCACCACAACTAGGCAGCGAGCAGCAGCGTTTTGATGGATCAGGCGTTGTTGAGGAGATGAGTCTCGATGTGTTTACTGCAGGCAACGATGATTCCCATAGTAGCAGTTGGGATGGGCACAGTATCAGCAAGTTTCTCATAATCAATGGTCCATTTGACGAGATCAATTCCATTTCCCTTGTCTGTCACATGAAGAGTGATCACAAAGCTCTTGTACGCATCCAACAGTTCACCTTCGATGACAGTGAACATTACCTTTTTGTTCTCCTCATCAACTATAATCTTCTCCTTTGCACTAAGTTTTTTCCCATCTGCATCCATACATATGTATTTACAATCATATTTGATGCTCTGAAGATTCTTATAAATCGTCTCATTATTTTGACATAGAAAGATAAGTATATCTAACATTAAAGTTAATTTATTATTGAGTTATTAAGATGTAAAGCATTTTTTTTTTGTCACTTAGCATTATTATCTACAAAGTAGTTAATGCCAAGTCCCCGTGACTTGGTCGGTAGAGGAGTGGTATCCTAGAACCAAAGATCCTGGTTCATAATCTACCCACTACCGTAAATATATATATAAAAAAAATCTACAAAGCAGTTAATATGCGTTGAAGGAATAGTATTATTTTCACAATACCGTCTCTGTGGAATCCTCATCAGCGAGACAATTTAGAAAATTATAAATTTGTAAAATTTGAAACTTAATTGAAAGCGATGATATGATCATATGAATGTGTTTACCTTGGACGTAGCGCCAGGAAATGATAGAGCCTGTCTTGCCGTATTCACCTTCATGAAGTTCGCAGGCGTCAACGAGATCAGAGAGTTTGGAAATACTGTGCGGGTTTTTGCACCAGATGTCATGAAACTTATCACCACATGATCTCAGTTCAAATTCAGACACCAGCCTTCCTTTAAGACCCATGATCGATGTTTATTCTTTTGTGGATTAATTACTTCGAGCAGAGTAAACGGAGAACGATTTCTTAGAGTGATGGAAGGGCTTATTTGGAGGTGATGATGAGGTTGATGAACTCCTAGCAAGGCCTTATTTATATGCTATGATGATGAGGTCAAGCCACTACGGGCATCCACAATGATTATCGGTTTCTTAACATATTCCTATGTGTCATGTCATTAGAAATTATTATTTTAATTGTATAAGTAACTTCACGTATTTATTCATCCTACAATAAGGGAGTTTCTTAACTTTCTCACTGCTGCCATTTTTTCTCTTCCCCTCCTCTAGTAAAAACAAAAGAAAAATTGTAAATATTTATTATTGTCAGTGGATGCAGTGATACTACCAATCGTAATTAATTTCCGTATGTTTCTTAAATAAGCAACCGGGAAAGAGAAAGTGGATGGATTCCACACCACTGCAGATCATTTTTTTATTTTTTGCTGACACCCTTGAGTAGAATCACTCTACTATGAATGCCCTAATACATTTTTTTTAATTGGTGGGTGATTTCAAACGAGATTTGGTTGAAGAATATCTCTCCTTCTATTTCAATTCTGACCAAGCCGCGGGGCTTCACAGTACCGTTCAATATCAAATACTATGTACTTTCTTAAAACGACATTAACGTGATTAGGGCCTTTGGTTTGGGTTATGAGTAAATGGAATTGTTTCGTTTTGTTTAGCCAATTTTTCTTATTATCATGAAAGAGAATGAGATTAGCTCAAATCCATCTAACTTGATTACCCGAATGAAATTCTTTTCTTCTAATGAATTTTGACTGGTGACATATAGTCATTGACTGATAACTAATAAACATTGACCAGTGATTAATGGATATTGACCGACAATTGATGAATGTTAATCTCAAGTCAGTGACTGTTGACCATTAATTGATGGTTGTTGATCGATTATTCATTTCTATTTCCACTACACAAACAAAGAACTAAAAAAAAAAGAAATTCTTTCTATGACACTTCACTGTCATTATGTTTCCTCCACCCAAAATAAAGGTTCCTACCGTTTTTGCGTTGACCCATCATGTGCTGCTTAGCCACGCTTCGAACCATTGTCTGGCCCAATATTAGATTGGTTTATGATCAACTATTTTGTCAACTTTCAGATAAAATTGTCAGAATAATACAGAAAAAAGAGATGGTGTGCCAAAGGCAAATTCTATTATATAACCGGTTGTAGGGTGAGCATCGTACAACCGTTCATTTTAAATTCAAGCGTTGTTCAAGTTTTTGTATTGATTGTTCATACTGATGTCAAAGTTACATGTGTTAGTATGAAAGTTGTTCAACTTTATATGATGGTTGTTCAAATTAATTATAAAGATTGTTCGAGAGTGTACATTAGCATGATACAACCGGTTGTATAATAGTCGGATTACCAAAGGTTGTCCACCAACGGAGCCAACCGAGCCATTGGCTGCGTTCGGTATCGGCAGAAAGTTGGTTGTTTTGGGAGTGGTCCCCGCGTGGGTCCCACGCGGGTCCCACGTGGGTCCTACGTTCTACTCCAGTAATATACTGCCACATATAAAACAACCACAAAACAGCCAGACCAAAACAACCACAAAACAACCATACCGAACGGAGCCATTAACGAAAAGAAAACAAATGAACGAAAAATATGTTGATTTGTCCTTACCGTCAGGTGTCTGCAGAAAATTAGTCGACTGGGCCGGGGATACGTAAGTGGACAACTATGCCATATAGCTAATAGTTGGCCATTGTATTATGATCGATATCATAATATTATTAGTTAGGCTGCGTTCGCCCACTGTGATCAAACGCAGGTTTTACTGTGTTTTTTTTTTTGAAACCAACGAAAAGATTATATTAAGAACATAGAGTGAGTACATAGGGTGGGAAGTCAGAAGACTTCCAACAACACGCAGGGAGCTGATGTTTACTAGCAAAGAAAGCTAGGTTGTGAGCAGTGAAATTGTCTAACCGACTAACGTGAAAGCATTGAAAATCCAACAGCGCAGGTTTTACTGTGTTACAATAGAGCTACCTATGGTTAGCTTGTCCTGAGTTGACATGTGTTAAAAGGTTAAATATATCACCAATTATCAATAGACATGTGTGCACTGGGGCCTTGGTTACCGTGCCTTTTTTTTGTTCGCGACCCGTTCTCACATGAGCTTATTCATGTAGATAAGTTGATGTGACATCTGATTTATTTGAAAGCGCCTCATAGATGAAAGATAGAAACGCCATCAAAACTAGCGTCTCAACATAATCTACCTTCATAATCTAGGATGTGAACGACCCATTAAATTGTCAATTCCAACGATAGTTCAGGTTAACCTATGAATATTTTGAATTTGTCTAAAAGTTGAAATAATCAAAATGGTTTTTTTTAAAAGATTTTAGTTGAATATTTTAATCGAATTTAAAATTTCGGTTAATCGAATTATCCAAATTATAATTTGTTTTGGATTTCGGTCTTGATTCTGTCTAATTCGGTTTACAATAAGTGTTAGCTATATCTACATGTAGTCAAATATAGCAACATTACATGTACATATAATAGAAGAAAACTGTACATTACACATATAAAAACTATACATTACCAATATAACAAATATTGTACATCAAAATAGTACTTTTAGTATAATTGTTCATTATACAGGTTTTCCTTGGCTGTACAACAAATATAGCCATATTTGACTAATATGCATGTAGCCAAGAATTTCCATTATGTTAATCGAATTATCCAATTTTTTTTTTAAAAAAAATTCTCTTGCAAATCTAGTCTTTAGTGACAAATAGTCAACACTAACCCTAAATTTCTGTTAATTGAAATCCAAATTAACTAAAATTTGGACTTCAATTCGGTATTCAGTTTTTCACTCAAAAAAATTTCGGATTTTGGATAATTTAGATAACGGTTAATTCAGTTTTGGTCAAAATTTGGATAATTCAATTTTTAATCGAAATAACCGAAATCCAATATTTATTTTACAATTTAGATTGCGGTTAACCGAATTATCCAAATACTCCCGTAGTGACAGTGATATTTTCAGACTTCCACTGCAATTGTTAGTGAGATCTAGTTATTGATAGATCTCATTCCAACTAACGTTTGGATCACAAATCGTTTATCTTCATTGGTGGATTCATCTTTTTTATCATATAAGAGTCTTCTAACCGTGAGAAAATTACAGGAAACACTTCATCCTCATAGATCTTTAGTGGTTCACGGGAAGAATAGGTTATGGATCATTATCAAAAGAAAATAATAGGTTATGAATAAAGTTCTGATTCTATTATGTAATCCCGCACTATAATGAAAACCTTTATATCATTAAATTGTTTTCATGTTTTTTTATTGATGGCGTTGTAGAGACAACTTAAGTTATGAGAAAACATCAAGAAGCATGGTTCCAAAGGACGAGTGATGAGTGTCCAAATGAGCTTTTCTAGGAGTGTATTTAGTATGTTTGATCAACACTTTTCATGCTCATTTCCCTACTCTAGCTAGTTTTCCTCTAGTTTTATGTTTTATTGGTGTTTTACACAATTATTTTTGGAACAAAAGGAATAACATAGCTAGGAAGAAAGTATACAAAGAGACGAATGCGTGGGCGCAAACGGATCCAAAAGCGGAGCTTAAACGAAGAAGATACAGCGTTTTGAAGACTAATCTGCCCACAAGACCAACCCACAGGACTGACCCAGAGTGGGTCGGTCAGACTTTTTTCAGAATCTACTGGGTTCGACCAACCCAGACGACCTCCCCTGGTGGGGTCGGTCGTAATCTACTGGAACCGACCGACCTAGTGGTTCGGTCGGGCAAAAATTCACTCACATATTTTCTCTTCTGGTCCGGACCGCCCCAGGCCGACCGCCCTACAGAGGGGTGGTCAGAACAAAAATCTGCCTAGAGAAGCGTTTTAAAACGCGGAAAAAAAGAGAGGGAGAGGTGTGGAGCCTGGAGCGAAGCAACAACGCATAAAAAAAAGAAGAGGGGGAGAAAAGAAGAAAGAAGAGGAAAATGGAAGAAGAAGAAGAAGAAGAAGAGGAGAAGAAGCTTACCCTCATTGAAGCCCTTTTTCAACCCCTATGGCTATCTTTTCTCCCTTTTCTCTGATTTTTGTTTTAATGCTTGAGTAGTCTCCTTGTAGCTAGGGATTTGGATTTAGCCCTAAATCCCCCAAACTCCATTGTTGAATCTTGGATATTGATGTTTATGCTATATTTTAGTCCTTGTTCTTAATTGAAGATGATTACTGAGTGATTATGGCCTTTATGCTTGTCTTTGTTACTTTGGGATTTGCTTAGAGTTTGCTCTAATTAATTGTCATTATGTTAAATTGGTTGATTTGATATCACCGATTAGTTCAGCATTAGTGTGGATTTCCATGGACGAGTTTCCATAAGTAGAAATCTATACTGTTGGGACTAAATCAATGTTAGCCAATTTTCCATGGATTTTGGGATGAGGTTCTCATTGCAACTTATGGTAGATTTGTGCTTAATGCTTCCGATTGAATTGGAGATTCGAACTAACATTCGATTCCTGTTTACATTGGTTAGGATGAATAGACCTAGATTTGGCTATTAATTAAATTCCTGTTGTTTAGCTATTAATCGAAGATTCGACAATTGGTAGTAAAGGGGTTATGGGTGCAATTTTCCATCCCGAGCTACACCTATCCTAGATTAGATAGTTTAGTTTTATTGCTTGTTTTTTATTTCTCCAATCACAAACAAAAACATCAAAAAAACCCCAATTTACATTTATGCACTTATATTTATCTTCTTGCACAATTACTAAACTTATAATTGATTAGATAGTTATGAAGTTCTTGTGGATACGACTTTGTTGGACTACAATGACTGGGTTCACTGCCCATTAGTTCGCAAGATAGTTTCACTATTATTTTACACGACAAGTTTTTGGCGCCATTGCCGGGGACTTCGGTCCAACTATCTGGTTTATTATCTGTTTAGTTTTTGTGCATACCTTTCATTTCTTTTATTTACTACTTTTGTGTATAAATTTTTGCTTATTTTATTTTTAGGTACTTAATTATGATGGATGGTCACTATGATCAAGTTGAAGGTTGGTACGATTACTCCTATTGCGTAGAGAACTACAATCAGTGGAATATGTGTCAAAGCTGCAGAGAATGCCATGAGAGCCCCCAAATGTCCAACAACAATGGCAGAATTAAGAGCTCTCATGGAAGAATCTGTCACTCCCCCAGCGGGTGGTTGGCATGTCGACTACACCAAGTAGAACAACAATCAATGGAGTGTATGTGAAAGGTGCGAAGGGTACCATGAGAGCCCTCAATGTCCTGTTTCAATGGCAGAATTAAGAGCTCTCCTTGAGGATCTCAAGTCATCTTCCAAGCCTAACCCCATCTTTGTGTGCCAAAAGTGTGGAGGACACCATGAGAGTTCTCATTGTCCAGAGCTCATAGTAGAGAGCAATTCCACCAGTTTGATGGATATGATGGCGGAGTATATCTCTGTGACCAATGCAAGTATTGCCAGAATCATCAACAACATGAACCTGCTTGCTCAGCTAGATCGAGATATGCAACAAATTCAGAGTGAAGCAGTTCACGAGGAAGAGCAACCTACTGAGGACTTGAGCCACTTTCCCTCTCTCCCTTTGTTTAAGCCAGAGAGTACATCACCACCCAACAACCAGCTTGATTTTGAAGACGAGTCATCAGAGGAGAGTGCCACCATCGACTTTAAGGAGCCACCTCCCTCTGAAGTTGATGTCCATCAAGGCTCTTCCTATGAGCCTAACTAAGAAGATGAGGATATCTACACCCTCAAATTTGTGGAGGATGAGCCATCAAACTTTGATCTTCACCTGGAGGATCAAGGCCTTTCCCACCTATACACAAATGAAGTAGGGTGGAAACTCCAAGTTCACCCTCTAAGTGTGGAGGCCACCTTCCCATTTGATCTTGGACCGGAAATAGAAGACAAAGTCCGCCACAGAGTTCTCCCTACACCGCTCAATGAAGATTAGATGTATTCATCCTTAAATTTGAAGAGGAGGCTCCACCACAACTTGATCCTCACACCTAGGATCAACAACCTCAACAACCTTAACACTCCCACCTCAAGAAAGATCGGCGGAGTTTATATTATCAAATCTTCAATGTTGAGGTAACATTCCCTTTGATCCGGGTCGTCCTTCAAAGAATTATGATGCTAACCCCAACCACTCATTGAAATCAACTTCAACGTTTATATTCGATCCCGGTTGACTTCTAGGTGGTATGGTCTAGCCAAAGACCTTAAAGAAGGGCAGCATCCCGGGAGGCAACCCGGATGAATTTCTTTCATTTTCGTTTATTTTAATTTGTCAAGTTCTCCTTTGACTTGTTTTTTCTAACTCTTAACCCCAGTTGTAGTTTGGTTGCTTCTAGTGTTTTAGGCAGGTGCAAGCATGCGCGCAGGCAGCAGGAGCAAGCAAGCAAACAGTCACTTGCTTTCCACATTTCACGTACAAATTCAGCTACATGCACACAAGTGCACTTATGCATGCAGCAGCTTGAATAATTTTGCAACCCAAGCACGTAAGAGTGTGCAGCCATGCACGTTTGCAGACCCTCATTCACATGCCAGCATCGTGAGTCATGTACACAAGGTAACAAATTCTTCACGGGATGCATGTAAGGCAAGCTAGCGTGCAAGTAATTCACGTACAACATGCGCGTATGGCAGCAACATGCAGGGGAGATATTTTCTTCATCCAGCAACTTACGTGAGTCAGTGCAAGTCAATTCACGCATGCACATAAATGCGGGGAAGCGGGAATATAACTTAAAGTAGCATGCAACCATGTGGCTGCTGCTTTCCATGCACGTAAATCCAAACCTCATGCACATACGCAAGGAATTTATTTTCAAGTAATTCGTGAGCAGCATGCACCCTTCATACTTGCTGCACGTGAAGAGGCGAGCACATACACTCACACTCGTAAGTGTGCAGCCATGTGCACATAATTTTGCCGCTACACTCACGTAACCATGCTCTATGCACCTAATTTTGCAACTTAACGTCCACACCGCATCCAAGCTACGCTGATTGAGGATAAAGCTCAAGTGTGGGGTAGTTCCTTCAATGCAAGCGACAACAATCTCAGGGGAGTACTCGTTTCTTTTATTTTGACACTCTCATTTCTCCTCTTTCATTTTGATTTTGCTTAATTTTGTCAGTGGGCATAGCTTTTGTGCTATAATTTTATTTGTGTCCCATGTGTTTTCTCTTCTGCCTACTTCTTGAAAAGGTCTTCTAAAACCATCCCCAGTTTGTTTGATGAACCATGAGGACAATGTTCAATTTAAGTGTGGGGGAGTGACCTTTTCGGTGAATTTTATGCTTAAATGTTAAATCCCTCTGCTTATCTTACGTTTGTTCAAAATCAAAAACTTGGACCCTTGTGATGTGAGTTGTTCTCATTAAGAACAAATACTGTTATGAATTGTGGGATAAATGCTCAAATTTGTCTTTTTGATTGCTTTTGAGGAGCATTTTACGTGCGGTGTGGCCCAGTGATCTTAAATGGTTGTATTTTTATTGCTGAAGTGTTCTTTCTGTCGTCTCTCTTAGGGATTGTTATGGGGTACTTCTTTGCGAAAATCATTTAAGGGACTTGTGAGACGCCATTGGTAACCAACAATGAGAGTTGAGTGTTCTTAAATGCAAAGGCTTGATGCCAAAGTTTTATCTTCTCAACTCTTATGCAAAAGTGAAACAAAAGCATAAATCTATTTTTCCTTTGGTGTAACACCCCAACTATAACACCGTACTTTACGACAGATCGCAGCGGAAATACAACTCAACATTTAAACTTAATCTATTGGTGTTACACGCCGTTAGCCACCCACGTGGCTAACAAGGCTAATACTTACACAATGTATCAGTCTGATAGACCAGATTCCCGAGCACTTACACATTACAAACTCATTCCATTTCTAAACCGAGTCAAACACATTACATTCCAAACTATACCGTGTATTTTACAAACTATTACCGACAACAAGTTCGGTCTTACACTACTATCAAATACACTTAACACAATATAATCTACCCATGCACAGCCATTCCCGTCCTACTCTCGTACGCAAGGCAACTTCATTGTACCTGAAAAGTAATGGGTGGCCCCAAAGGGGCTCAGCTCCTTTGCTGGTATGGTAGACGTGCAACCCGCTACTATCGGGCCACACACAACTAATTGCCATCTGAGCATGTAGTTGCTTTTATTTAAATCATGCAAGAACATTATAAAACACACATCATGCTTACACTCAACACATACACACACATCGGGATGCAATCAATAAGGTTAACATATCGTTGTTTGTTAGATTACATTACTGCATTCTTTAGCCCTTGAGGGTCCCCCTTTTAATTAAACCCCAATTTTATTAGTCAATACTTACCCGTTAGTTGGGCTACACATAATTGTCTCTCATAGTAACATGGGGTTGATTTTGGTGTTCAACGAACACGAACATAACAACTCACATCACATAATAACATATACACAATATAACCCAGGACGAGTCACGTGAGGACTCGGGCCGAAATAAGAGTTAGTCAATTTTTTTTATAGAGCTTAGAGAATACCTTCATTCTCATATCGGCTCATTACATAACATATTACCGTTCTTCTTAGAGAATGTATACTTTACTTAAGATGTGTCGGATGTAATATAGACCCGAACACACCGTACACATATCCCCCTAACCCCGATCATAAGTCAAGGCAGGAGAGCCATTTATGAGGATCGTGGGAGATTGAATTCCAAGAAGGAAAACAATCAAACAGGGAGAGAGTTGAACCTGCTATATATATCAACTCCCGTACATACACGCGCGACCGGACACCCGGATTTCTCACCCCCCAAGTTATACATTGGTTAGAAGTTCCCTTATGGAACTTATCACATCATGTCACATTATAGTTAATCAGGTCCAGTTAGACACACAGGGGAGGTAAGATACATCCACACACAACATTCACAATTAACACAATCATAGCCGTAGTTAGAACGTTCCGTCGGTTAGAACGTTAAACCCGAATACTGTTCTCTCATGTGATTCTAGTGTTGGGTAGCTATCGGGGTTAACATTCCCTCGAGGTTAGACGGTATCAGAAACAAAACGCCACATAATCAAATACTGTAAACTCATTACATGCTTATCTTATAAGGTCGTAAACATCCATTAAAACACACAAGCACACAAGCCGAGTATAACTCAACAGGACACAAATTGCAAGAAAACCATACCTTTCACCAAGGAATTTCCTAACGTGCCATCTTACGTTCCTCGGATTATCCTCGAATCACTGATAACATTTCAAGTGATCCTATTAACTTCAAGACCATACGGTATGTAAACGATTGGTACGCCCGTATTTAACCCCGTTGTCTCGTTAATCTTAATTTTACTCATGGGGGGTTTGAAGTTCACAACTTTCACATTTAATCTATTACTTGTTTACACCTTTAATGAACTTTACATGTCACCAAACAAGCCTTAAACATCATCTAATTACATTACCCATAAATCCCCATACTTTTATAGGCTTTAAAACACTTTCGGGGGCATTTTTGGTCTGGTCCGGGACTTGGTCCGGCCCTTAAGTCCCGGACCAACACTGAAATACACTTTTGGGATGTTTTTTCACTTGGTCCGGGTCTTGGTCCTGGACTAAGGACCCGGACCACCTATAGAATCAACTTTCGGCTCATTTTTAAGGGTGGTCCGGGACCTTATCCAAGGGCTAGGTCTCAGACCCTACTAAAAAGCTGCTAAATTGCCATTTTTCAATTGCCATTCCTACCTCAAACCTTACCCAATCTTTTCATAATCTTTCCACATGTTTCTAAACATGTTATAACACCTAAAACACTCATTAAACCTTCTTAAATCATTGATCAAACCATTACTAAATCTTTGCTCAATTTGACAAGTTTTCACTCCAAAAATTCTGCACTTTGCAACTTAGCTCCTAGATTTATAAGTTGCACTTTTGCTCACCATTTCTCTAGCTCAATTGTTTCTCCTTCAATCATTTTGACCACACCACATTCTCCCTAGCACATTCATCTCTATTTCCCAATCTCAATCATTATTTTCCAAGTCCCACACCTTAGTTCCTCTCTAGCCAAATCCAAACATTCATACCACTCATTTGCTACAGATTTTTGCTCCCTCATATTCAGTCCTTATCAACACCTAGTTAACCCTAGGTTCTCCAAGCTCATCTCGTCACCTAAAAACACTCGATCCCTACAGAAATTTCACCATTGTTTCCTTACTATTCTATCATGCCCAAATGCATTTTTTTCATTGTTTTTCATCACCTAATCCAAGACATTTATAATTTAACACAAGCTAACCAAATTCAATCTCAACTAACCAAATCCATAAAGGATTCTACCAGCACATAAAAGCCATCCAAATCTCATTAAACACATTATAATGCACTAATCTTAAATGCATGGCACTTAGGACCTTAAATCACATACCAATGCACAATGCATTAAACATCATCAAAATTGTATCTTCTAATCACCAAACACATTTCCAACACATTTTTTTGATTCATCCTTTTAATTACCCAACCCAAAATTTCAAAGGCATTAAGAGTAAACATGAGGGTAGTTTAATTACCTTAATTTCACAAGTGTTTCCTTCTCACTCCTCCTCCTTTGTTCTCTTGATTGCAACCGGTCAATGTGGGGTTATATTGCTAGGCTAAAGACCATGCCCAAGAACATAATGAGGACTAGATAACACTTAAACCCTTATAGAATTTCTAGAATTTAAAAGAGTGCTTAAAGCACTTAAAAGGGAGAATTACCTTCCAACTTCAAAAATGAAGTGTTGGGAAATCAAAGTGAGCAAGATCCAGCACCTTCTTGAATATAAAACAAGGCTAAACAAAGAGAGAAAATGGAGCTCATAAAGCTGGAAAAACCAGCCATGAAAGAACTAGGAAGAAGAAGGTGTTTTTGAAGCTTGTTTTTACCTTAAGACAACAAGGAGTTGTCTAGCTCAAGAAATGGTGTTCTTCTCTTCAATTTGAGCTACATCAATGGAGTCCAACTTCATTGTTTTCAAATTTTGAAAGGAGGGAAAGAAGCTCCAAGATGAGGTGAGCAAGAATATGTATTTATTTTTCAGTTTTGACTTGGTTTAGAGCTTGAAAATGGAAGAAGAAGATGAAGGAGGTGGAGGGTTTTAATAAATCACCATTGTTGGTGCTAAGAGGAAGGAGAGTGCTGGGAGAGAGGCACAAAAATCGTAAGAGAATGAGGGAATAGAAGAAAGAGAAAAGAGAAACGAAGAGATAGAGGTTGAAAAAACATATGTACTTTATTACTTTATTGTTTTGTCTTTTTGTCAACAAAGTAGGAATAGAAATAAGAGAGGGGGAGTATAAAACGTGAATGGCATAGAGAAGTTCAGATTTTTACAAAAATAAGTGAGGGGAATTTTGGTCTTTTAGCAACTAATACCCCATAAGTCCCCGTTTGGCACTATTCACTATCTCGGGCGTTTTCTGGATTTTTCCCGTTTCTTTAATTTTAATGGTAATTATACCTTCATTGATGTTGAATAATAGTTATATGATCAACTATAATTTTTTTACAAGTTCATTTGACCACTTAAAGTCACATTTTTCGGGTTTCTTGAAAAACGTGCTTTAAGGCTTCGTTTGTGTTTTTAATCCACTATATGGATCCGTTTTCTTCACGAATTTTTCCCACATGTTCTTGGTATGTAACTAAGTCCTAGGAATCCATTTAGGACCGTAGTTGAGGTTATATATCTCCTATGGTTGCGTAACGCATGTTTTTATGTTTTATGCATTTTACGCGGTTTCTCTTTTCTTTTGGTTTTATTCTCTTCATCAAAGGTTCTTAAGGACTTAATTAGCCTTAGAATATCATAATTATACAATTTATTAACACATTTAAGTTTGGGGTATTTCATTTGGTTTTCTTCTCAATGCCCATTTTTCAGAGAATTTGGCCATGGTTAAAGTTCTCCAAGTCACTTAATCTTTAGAACTTTGAAGCACTCCGATTCATACCCCGAAACTCTAGATTTTGTTTTGCCCTAAGAACACCCATGCCACCACTAAGATATGGTTCACACTTCTCAAAGGTTTTAATCACTTTTTGCTTCCTTTCATTTCCTACAATTCATGTTAGTGTTTGTTAGTCTTGAGCATTCCTTACTTGCTAGGGTTCTTGGTTTTGCTTAAGGACAAACAAAAAGGTAAGTGTGGGGGTGTGATAAGTGTCCAAATGATCATGTTTTAGGGGTGTATTTAGTATGTTTTATCAACACTTTTCATGCTCATTTCCCCACTCTAGCTAGCTTTCCTCCAGTTTTGTGTTGTATTGGTTTTTTTACACAATTAATGTTGGAAAAGGAGGAATAACATAGCTAGGAATAAAGTATACGAAGAGACGAATTCATAGGCGCAAACGGATCCAAAATAGGAGCTAAAACGAAGAAGATATAGCGTTTTGAAGACTAGCGTGCCCACAGGACCGACCCAGAGTGGGTCGGTCGGACTTTTTTCAGAATCTACTGGGTTTGACTGACCCAGACGACCTCCCTAGGTGTAACGACCCCAAAACCGGCCTAGGAGTTAGGGCCGTTACACGCCGCGAGTCTACTACCTAACGTCGCAAGGCTCTAAGCAAACGAATCCCAAAACCGAATAAGAAACTTGTATAAATACCAAAGAGTTTACAAGATCCAAAGGCTTACAAGCCAAATACAAAGCGAAAGGCCCAAAGGCTACACAAAGAACTAAAGCGTCCAAAGCGCAAGAAAACAAAGTCTAAAGGCACATAAAATAAACAAGCTCCAGAAGGGGACGAGGAGAGAAGATCCCACGAGCTCAATCTGCAACAAAGTAAAGGGGTGAGCTAAACAGCCCAGCAAGCAGAAGACTTCCTCAAGGAAGCCTACTCAAAACAGAAGCAGAAGAACACTTATAAACCGAGAGGATTGCGAAGTCATTGTAAATAGACTGAACGGAACACAAAACAGAAGCAGAGCAGAACATCACTTCAAATCTTAGTCGGACTTGCAGAAACAGATACAGAAGAGTGGGACACTAGGACAAGCTAACACAACGAAGGACACACATAAGGTCCTATGGATCCGAGGATCCCACAACAGAAGCCGTAGAGACAGCTAACAGACCCGTCGGTCAAATAACATCCCAAGGGAGACCCTAAGGAATATAAACAGAAGGAATTCCTGCGCAGCATGCTACGGGACAGCCCGACCCGACTATCCAAGGCTCAGAAGCAAAGTAACTAGGTCCCAAAACCAAAAGCTCACAAAACAGATCTTAAGCGCATAAAAATGCATATAAACAGCATAGGAAGCTTGTACACAGATAGGGGAATCCAACCCCGCAAACGGAACTCAAACGGAGCTAAAACGGAGAAGTTATGCCCCAAAACAGTGGCATGTCCGAACTGCGTCCGACCTTGCAAGTTCGGACAGAGGCGAGCGAGAGTCAGAAGTCGCGAAGTCCAAATGTCCGAACTACGTCCGAACGTCGAAGTTCGGACGTAAGGAGAGTCAGAAACCAAAATCATGCTTGTGTCCGAACTTGCGTCCGACCTTGCAAGTTCGGACACATGTCGAAGCTTGCATCGAAAATCCGTCCTCGCGTTGGGTCCGAACTTTGAAGTTCGGACCGATGTTCGGACACGTCAAAACCTTCAAAAACAAAACGCGCCCGATGCACTGTCCGAACTTCCAAGTTCGGACAGATGTTCGGACAACGCGAAACTGACGAAAAACAGAGCGAACAAACGCACAGAAATCCAACCAAAATCAATACCAAACTCACACAAATCCACGGAATGGTAAATCAGTACCCTCGGGGGTTTAGCCACGCGATGAACAACACAAAATCAAGAAGAAACACACAAAGCAACACCATTCACAAAACAGAAAACGAAATCAAAACCCATCCCCGAGGGTGAGCAAACTACCCCGATTCCATCCCCCACTTACATCGAATTGCCGAGCAGAAGCGATCCCAACGATGCCCGCAATCAGACGAACAACCGCAGCAGAGAAACGGACAATGCACTACTGATTATGCAGAGACAAGCCCCAAAATCAGAAAACTGTTCTCTCAAAACAGAAGCGAAAAACCATCGGAATCGAAGGAAACCAACCTGATTTGCAGAGGAGTATCTAGCAGAAGCAGCATAAGAGATCGACCGGAACCACCACAATTCACACCAGAATTCACCAAGCACACAAGGGGAGAAGAAGAGAAGAAGAAGTCGAGAAACGAGAGAAGAGCGCGGTTGCAATTGATCGTGAATTGGGAAAAAGAAATAAAATGACTTAACCTTCCTTAATTAAGCCTTACCAAAATAAAGAGAGGGGAAATGACCTCCTTGCCCTCGTCTTTTAATTTAAGGACTCCGACGTCCCAGCAGCTATCCAAAGTAACACATATCATAAGCAACGATATAAACTGAAATGTCATGAAATCTGAAAAACGAAAATACGGAGTATTACATCACTCCCCCCTTAAAAGGAATTTCGTCCTCGAAATTCAACATACCTCGCTGCTCGAAAAGGGACGGAACTTAGCACGCAACTCCTCCTCGAGTTCCCACGTCGCCTCACGCTCGGATGCTCAGACCACTGCACCTTAACCATAGGCAAAGTCTTGCTACGAAGCCGACGAACATCCCGAGCTAAAATACGAACCGGAACTGCCTCATAGGTGAAATCATCTCGGAGTCGAAGCTGACCATAGTCAATCACATGCGAAGGATCATGTAGATACTTCCTGAGCATCGACACATGGAACACGTCATGCACTCCTGCTAGAGCTGGTGGCAATGCCAATCTGTAAGCCACCGGCCCAACCTTCCCAAGCACCTCAAAAGGCCCTACGAACCGAGGACTCAGCTTGCCCCGCTTACCAAAACGGACAACACACCCTAACTGGAGAAATCTTCAGGTATACGTGGTCTCCCACCTGAAACTCAAGCGGACGGCGCCTCTGATCTGCATAACTCTTCTGCCGGCTCTGGGCAACCAACAAACGCTCCCTGATAGTCTTAACTTTGTCCACAGCTCCCTGCACCAACTCAGGGCCTACAATCGCCCTCTCTCGCAGGTCATCCCAACAAACAGGAGACCTACAGCGCCTACCATACAACGCCTCATATGGGGCCATCCCAATGCTCGATTGGAAACTATTATTGTAGGCGAACTCAATCAATCACATGCTGATCCCAGCTGCCCCCGAAGTCGAGCACACAAGCCCTCAACATGTCCTCCAAAATCTGATTCGTCCTCTCCGTCTGCCCATCGGTCTGAGGATGATAAGCCGAACTGAAAGCCAAATTCGTCCCTAACGCCTTATGCAGGCTCCGCCAGAAGCGAGATACAAATCTCGGATCTCTGTCCGAAACGATCGTCGCCGGCACACCGTGCAACCTCACAATCTCATCAATATACAGCCGAGCCAGGCGCTCCAGGCTGAAGGTCTTCCTCACAGGCAAGAAATGAGCTGACTTCGTCAACCGGTCCACAATCACCCATAGCGCATCGTACCCAGAAGATGTCCTAGGCAACCCCACAATAAAATCCATGCCAACGCTCTCCCATTTCCACTCAGGAACGGGAAGAGGCTGCAGAAGACCCGCAGGTCGCTGATGCTCAGCCTTCACCTGCTGACAGGTTTGGCAACGAGCCACAAAATCGAAATCTCCCTCTTCATATTCGCCCACCAAAAGGACTCTCTGAGGTCCCGGTACATCTTCACCCCTCCTGGGTGCACAGAATAAGGAGCTCCATGAGCCTCCTGCATAATCTCCCGCCTAAGGTCGCCTCCACTAGGCACACAACTCTGCCCTGAAGCGTAGACAATCATCGCTGGACACAGAAAACTCTGACTCCTGATCATCTGACAACTTCTCCTGATCTTACCAACTCAGCATCCGCCTTCTGACCCTCTCTGATCCGCTCAATCAAAGTAGACTGGACCTGAATCGAAGCAATCATCCCGGCACGGTCTGACCGAACAACCCAAATGCCCATACGCTGAAGCTCAAAAGCAGACCTCTGAACCCCTGACAACGAACAAGCAAGTCCAGGAGCACCCCTACGGCTCAAGGCATCAGCCACCACATTCGCTCTACCCGGATGGTAGAGGATCTCCAGGTCGTAGTCATGTAACAGCTCCAACCAGCGCCGCTGTCTCAAATTCAACCTTCTGCGTGAACAGATATTTGAGACTCTTGTGATCCGTGTAGACCTTACACGTCACCCCATACAAATAGTGCCGCCAGATCTTCAAGGCGAAGACCACAGCAGCTAACTCCAAATCATGGGTAGGATAGTTCTTCTCGTATGGCTTCAACTGTCTCGACCCATAAGCTACCACTTTTCCCTGCTGCATCAGAACACAACCCAGCCCTCTGTGGGAAGCGTCACAGAACACCTCGAAGCCATCTGTCCCAGAAGGCAACGTCAAAATCGGAGCCGAAGTCAACCTCTTCTTCAACTCCTGGAAACTCTCCTGGCACGCCTCACTCCAATCAAACTTGACATCCTTCCTAAGAAGACGAGTCAAGGGAGATACAATCTTAGAAAAGCCCTCCACGAACTTCCTATAATACCCAGCCAATCCTAGAAAACTACGCACCTCAGACACACTAGTGGGCTTCGCCCACTCCATAACCGCCTTAATCTTCTCTGGATCTACTGAATGCCATCCTTCGACACCACATGGCCAAGGAACACGACTCTATCCAACCAAAACTCACACTTCTTCAATTTAGCATACAACTCCTTCTCCTTCAACGTCTGCAGCACCATCCTCAAATGCTCCTCATGCTCCTCAGCACTCTTGGAGTACACCAAGATATCGTCAATGAACACAACTACGAAAGAATCCAAGAAAGGTTTGAAGACTCTGTTCATCATATCCATGAAGAACGACGGGGCATTGGTCAAACCAAAAGGCATGACCAAGAACTCATAATGCCCATACCGGGTCCTAAAAGCAGACTTAGGCACATCCTCAACCTTAATCTTCAGCTGGTGATATCCAGAACGCAAGTCGATCTTCGAGAAGACTGTCGCCCCTGCTAACTGGTCAAAGAGATCATCAATGCGGGGAAGAGGATACCGATTCTTGATGGTAACCTTATTCAATTCCCTATAGTCATGCACAATCTGAAGGAGCCATCCTTCTTCTTCACAAACAACACAGGTGCTCCCCATGGAGACACGCTAGGGCGAATGAAGCCCTTATCCAGAAGATCCTGCAGCTGCACCTTCAGCTCCTTAAGCTCTGCCGGACTCATGCGATAGGGAGCCTTAGAGATAGGCTGAGTCCCTGGCGCTAACTCAATAGAAAACTCCACCTCACGATCAGGTGGTAGTCCTGGCACATCGTCCTGGAACACCTCAGGAAACTCACACACAATGGGGATCTCCTCCAACCGGGATCCCTCCTTAACCTCAGGTACAAAGCAAAGAAATCCCTGGCAGCCCTTCCTCAAGGAACGGACTGCCTGCATAGCAGAAATCAACACCGGAGCACAAGGGATAGAGTTCCCCACAAAAGCAAAACGGGTCTCACCCGGTCTATCAAAGACGACTCTCCTAGCCGCACAGTCTATATGGGCATGGTGCTCTGCTAGCCAGTCCATGCCCAAAATCACATCGAAGCAGGACATATTCATAGGAATCAAATTAGCAGGTAAGGTCCTATCCATGACCACTAAAGGAACAGACTTGCACACAGAATCAAGCACACATGCAGGCACGCCACTCAACGGGCTAGAAATACAAATCCACATCACAAGGCACAGCAGACAACCCGAGACTACCCACTAAATCAGCAGACACAAAGGAGTGGGTAGCTCCTGAATCAAACAAGCAGAAAACTGGCTGAGAAGAGATCTGAAGAATACCTGACACAACACGGCCTGAGTCGCGGTCTCGCTCACCAGCTAGAGCGTACACACGAGCCTGGGTCTGGGGCTTCTTCTGCTCAGTCTTCTGCCCGGACCCTGAACCAGCTCCTCGGCCCTCAGAACCGCCACTGCTACCTCCACCTCTAGCCTGTGGACACTGGGCAATGCGATGGTCTAACGAACCACACTTGAAGCACGCCCCGGACTTCCTGTAGCACTCCCGCCCAGGATGGAAACGGTCACACTCCGCACACTTCTCCACAGCAGGGGATGCTGATGAAGAAGAACCCCGGTCTCCTCTATACTTCTTCTTCTGAGAAGAAGTCTGCTCACGCCTCTCGGGCTCCTCCACGCGACCCTTCCTCTTCTGGTCCTTGCCCTTATCGGGCCTCTGGTCCCTCTTCTCATACCGCTGCCTAGCCTGCAGCTCAGACTCCACCACCAACGCCACATCGGCCACATCCCTGAAAGTCTTGTGGCGGAAAGGTGCCACAGCAGCTAATCACCCTCAAACCAGCCTCAAACTTCCTAGCCTTCCGGTTATCATCCGGCTCAGGCACAAACTTCGAAAGGAGATAAACTTCCTCACATAGTCGTCACTGACATCTCCTTCGTCTGGCGAAGCCTCCCATACTCCACAATCTTCTGATCCCTGAAGACATCGGGATAGAACTGCTGATTGAAGCAGCCCCTGAACTGCTCCCATGTCCATGGGTGGGGGTACTTCCCTTCGACCGTCTTCCACCACCTTCGCCTCCGACTGAACATGAAGTAGCGAACCCGACTTCTGTCCTCCTCACATCCCATGACCGCAAATCCTCAATGGCAGTGATCCAGTGGCTCGCCTCCTGTGGGTCGCCACTAGCATCAAAGAAGGTGGCTTCAGCTTCAGAAACTCCTGAAGCGCCTTCACATTACTGCCCCCCGCATTACCGGCTCCAGTCGCCTGACCAGCAGTGGCCCCTACGGTCTGCAGCACCTGGGTCACCACCTGCTGCACAATCTCTGCAATGTCCCCCTGGGGAGCATCGCCTGAAGCTGCACCACGTCCTACTCGTCGGGGAGGCATACTAAAAATACAAACACCAAATTCGATCAGAAACCGTCAATCATCAAACAGCAGACCTTTCAGACACTCACACATGCAGACAAACCCCACAATCACCAAAGAACGAGCAACCTGGCTCTGATACCACTAAATGTAACGACCCCAAAACCGGCCTAGGAGTTAGGGCCGTTACACGCCGCGAGTCTACTACCTAACGTCGCAAGGCTCTAAGCAAACGAATCCCAAAACCGAATAAGAAACTTGTATAAATACCAAAGAGTTTACAAGATCCAAAGGCTTACAAGTCAAATACAAAGCGAAAGGCCCAAAGGCTACACAAAGAACTAAAGCGTCCAAAGCGCAAGAAAACAAAGTCTAAAGGCACATAAAATAAACAAGCTCCAGAAGGGGACGAGGAGAGAAGATCCCACGAGCTCAATCTGCAACAAAGTAAAGGGGTGAGCTAAACAGCCCAGCAAGCAGAAGACTTCCTCAAGGAAGCCTACTCAAAACAGAAGCAGAAGAATACTTATAAACAAGAGAGGATGCGAAGTCATGTAAATAGACTGAAGAACACAAAACAGAAGCAGAGCAGAACATCACTTCAAACAGTCGGACTTCAGAAACAGAACAGAAGATGGGACACTAGAACAAGCTAACACAACAGAAGGACACACATAAGGTCCTATGGATCCGAGGATCCCACAACAGAAGCCGTAGAGACAGCTAACAGACCCGTCGGTCAAATAACATCCCAAGGGAGACCCTAAGGAATATAAACAGAAGGAATTCCTGCGCAGCATGCTACGGGACAGCCCGACCCGACTATCCAAGGCTCAGAAGCAAAGTAACTAGGTCCCAAAACCAAAAGCTCACAAAACAGATCTTAAGTGCATAAAAATGCATATAAACAGCATAGGAAGCTTGTACACAGATAGGGGAATCCAACCCCGCAAACGGAACTCAAAACGGAGCTAAAACGGAGAAGTTATGCTCAAAACAGTGGCATGTCCGAACTTGCGTCCGACCTTGCAAGTTCGGACAGAGGCCGAGAGTCAGAAGTCGCGGAATCCAAATGTCCGAACTTACGTCCGAACATCGAAGTTCGGACGTAAGTCGAGAGTTAAAAGCCAGAATCATCTTAGTGTCCGAACTTGCGTCCGACCTTGCAAGTTCGGACACATCGAACTTTTACGAAAATCCTCGCGTCAGGTCCGAACTTTGAAGTTCGGACCGATGTTCGGACACGTCAAAACCTTCAAAAACAAAACGCGCCCGATGCACTGTCCGAACTTCCAAGTTCGGACAGATGTTCGGACAGCGCGAAACTGACGAAACAGAGAACAGAGCGAACAAACGCACAGAAATCCAACCAAATCAATACCAAACTCACACAAATCCACGGAATGGTAAATCAGTACCCTCGGGGGTTTAGCCACGCGATGAACAACACAAAATCAAGAAGAAACACACAAGCAACACCATTCACAAAACAGAAAACGAAATCAAAACCATCCCCGAGGGTGAGCAAACTACCCCGATTCCATCCCCCACTTACATCGAATTCGAGCAGAAGCGATCCCAACGATGCCCGCAATCAGACGAACAACCGCAGCAGGAAGACGACAAGCACACTGATTCGCAGAGAAAGCCCCAAAATCAGAAAACTGCCCTCTCAAAACAGAAGCGGAAACCATCGAATCGAAAGGAAACCAAACCTGATTTGCAGAGGAAAGATCTAAGCAGAAGCAGCAGAAGAGATCGACCGGAACCAGCCACAATTCACACCAGAATTCACCAAGCACACAAGGGAAGAAGAAGGAAGAAGAACGAAGAAACTGTCGAGAGAAGAGCGCGGTTGCAATTGATCGTGAATTGGGAAAAAGAAATAAAATGACTTAACCTTCCTTAATTAAGCCTTACCAAATAAAGAGAGGGGAAATGACCTCCTTGCCCTCGTCTTTTAATTTAAGGACTCCGACGTCCCAGCAGCTATCCAAAGTAACACATATCATAAGCAACGATATAAACTGAAATGTCATGAAATCTGAAAAAACGAAAATACGGAGTATTACACTAGGTGGGGTCGGTCGTAACCTACTGGAATCGACCGACCCACTGGGTCGGTCGGGCAAAAATTCGCTCTCACGTATTTTTCTCTTCTAGTCCGGACCGCCTTAGCCGACCGCCTCACAGAGGGGCGGTCGAAATGGAAATCTGCCAAGAGAAGCATTTTAAAATGCGAAAAAAAGAGAGAGAGAGTGGTGTGGATCCCGGAGCGAAGAAGTAGCGCATAAAAGAAAAAAAGGGGGGGGGGGGAGAAAAGAAGAGGGGGAGAAAAAAAGAAAAGAGAAGGAGAAGAAGCTTACCTCCATTGAAGCCCTTCTTCAACCCCCATGGCTATTTCTTCTTCCTTTAATCTAATTTTTGCTTTAATGCTTGAGTAGTCTCCTTGTAGCTAGGGATTTGGATTTTGCCCCAAATCCCCCAAACTCCATTGTTGAATCTTGGATATTGATGTTTATGCTATATTTTAGTCCTTGTTCTTAATTGAAGATGATTATTGAGTGATTATGGCCTTTAATTTTGTCTTTGTGATAAGTGCGAAACATATAGACTTATTAAGGTTTAATCACCTTATAATTTACAGCATTTTAAGTAATGTTTCTCACTTATCTTGCGTTTTTCCTAGATTAATGTTTTGATATAAAATGATGTATTATATGTGTTAAATGTAGGAAAAATCCATGTAAATGGATAGATAATCTCATGAGCTTTCCAACGCAACAAACGGGGACCAAAATGGAGTCCGAACAAAGAATCTGGAGCTGGTCAAAGCACTCACGACCCATTTTCAAGTATGGTCCGAGACTTGATACACGGCCTAAGTCCCGGACTACATTTTGGCGGAAATCTCGACCTATTTTTCATGCATGGCCCGGGACTTTATACATGGGCCAAGTCCTGGACCACAACAGAGGCAAAATCTGCAGAATTTGAACAGCATGGTCCGGGACTTCAAACATGGCCTAAGTCCCGGACCACAACAACGATTTTTAATGGATTTTCTGTAAAAACATGGTCCGGGACCTCTTTCACAGCCTAAGTCCCGGATCAAAATATTAAGGTCGACAATCTCTGCACCGACTGTCTTCAATTTCAGCACCGTCTGCGCTATATTTTCTTCAGTCATCACCGCCACCTCTGTTTTTCTTCAATGTCTGCACCGCCTCTCTGACTGCAATATTTTATTTTCTTCAGTCGGTTCACCAACTGCACCGCTCCGTGACTCTTGCTTTGTCTGTTTTCCCTTTTCCAAGTCTATATAAACCAACCGTCTGCTCCACTTATCATCAACCAATTCATTCACAAACTCACCCGACCACACAACACCACACCTTCCCCCACCACTCTCCATTTATCTTCTACTTTCTTATTTTTTTCATTTCACTTCCATATCATACGTACACTCACAATCTGCACTCCCCACCAGACCACTCACGCCCCCACCTTCACTCTCTTTTTCCTTTCTTAAATTCCCATTTCAATCTCACGTATCCATACACTCACACCAATTCACAAAACAATTTCATACTCCCCCACCATTACTCCCTTTTTACTTTCTCATTTCCACTTTCCAACATTCACGTACCCACACACTCACACCCATTTCCAATTCATTCACAACTCCACAAATCATCACCCGACCACTACAAAATAATCACACCCCACCATTTTCCATTACCACTTAATTAACCATTCTCCATATATTATTCATCTACCACAAATTCTATTCCGGTCTGTCAAAATTACGGAGCAGCTTCAGGAGTTCGAACAGATGATTTCTTTTACTCTTGTCTCTATTTATTTATTTAATATGTCCGGCTAGATTATTTATACTCTGGGGAATGGTTATTATTAGTTTGTTTTAATTATGCATCTTATTTTACCGGTTTAAATTAATTATAATTTGATACAATTAATGTTATTCTCTCGCTTTTTAATAAATTACATGTGTTTATTAAATTGCTTTACGAAATCTATTTTGATCAGATCTGTGATAAATAGATAGGTCCTATTAATTGTTATGTCTGTGGAAAAATTTATTCTGATTGAATAAATCTAGTATTTCAGATGCAAAATTATATTTCTTTTTAATTAGCCGTTTACATGTGTTTTGCTTGAGTTTACACCAAACCTTGCATGTTCTGGTAAACAAGGTCATTAGAATTTAGGATTTAAATCTGAAGACTTTAAAAGGAATCTTGCCAATTTATTCTTAATTAAACCGGTAGAATAGCATAATTAATCAAACAAGTAAAACCTGAACCCAGAGTCCGTTCTTCCATATTCACAACCACTTTTAATATTCTGTTATTTTAATTCCTCGTTGTTATTTAAATTCTCGTTGTCTTTATTTTAATCTACAGATCAAAACAAACAATTTTCCCCTCAATTTACTACCTTTGCTAGGATTAGATTATTTTTCATATAGTCCCACGGTTCGATACCTGGTTTCCTATAAACTCTACTACAATAACCAGGATTTTTGCAACCTGACGGTCTTTTTGATTTATTATTTTCTAGGATATTTCTTAGTATTTAATAGGTCAAATTTCTCGTTTGCACTTTGTTAATTTTAGGATTTGCTTAGGGTTTGCTCTAATTAATTATCATTATGTTAAATTGGTTGGTTTGATATCATCGATTAGTTTAGAATTAGTGAGGATTTCTATGGACGGGTTTCCGGAAGTAGAAATCTATATCATTGGGACTAAATCAATGTTAGCAGATTTTCAATGGATTTTGGGATGAGGTTCTCATTGCAACTTAGGGTAGATTTGTGTTTAATGCTTCCGATTGAATTGGAGAATCGAACTAACATTTGATTGCCGTTTACATTGGTTAGGATTAATAGACCTAGATTTGGCTATTAAATTAAATTCCCGTTGTTTTGCTATTAATTGAAGATTCGACAATTGGTAGTAAAGGGGTTATGGGTGCAATTTTCCATCCCGAGCTACACCTATCATAGATTAGATAGTTTAGTTTTATTGCTTTTCTTTTATTTCTCCAATCACAAACAAAAACCCCAAAAAACCCCCAATTTACATTTATGCACTTATATGTATCTTCTTTCACAATTACTAAACTTATAATTGATTAGATAGTTACAAAGCCCTGTGGATACGACCTCGTTAGACTATAATGACTGGGTTCACTGTCCATTAGTTCGCAAGATAGTTTCACTATTATTTTGCACGACAATGAGCGCGGCATAGGGACAACAGTACAAAACTAACCATTTTGAGAAGACTAACAGGGAACCAGAAATGAACATAAATACATCATTAGCTACCAGAAACTGAAAAGAAACTACTAATATTCTTCAAGTAAGTGACTGCGTCGACTTGAGGAAGTACAACCTTCAACTTTGGATTCCACTTGATCGCTCGTCTCTTCACTAATTCAGCCACCATATTCCAGTCTGGGTTAGTTTGATCGATTTTTTTTGTTGCGAGTATCCAATATTGCCCAAAGAGAGTACATATAACAGGAGATCTAAAGCCTTTTTGCTTTGTTACTGGTGTAGCCTGAGCGCAAAGTGTCAAACTGTTGCCAATTTCTAACCCCAGGTCGACCTGCACACCTCACCAGTTGCATATGTTCGACCACACCTGCCTACTCTTGATACAAGAGAGGAAAATATGGTTTACCGTTTCAACACCAGAGTTGCATAGCAGGCATCTCAAGCCGGCAACTGCTATCGTATTATTCCAGAAGAGCCGATCACAAGTCGCCAATTTCTTTTGCAAACAGAGCCAAGCAAAGATTTCAATTCGCGTGGGAGCAACTATTTTCCAGATGAGCTGATGCCAGCTTGGTAGACTTGAAACTCTCCTCCTTTGAATCTGTTCATACATGTCTTTTACCGAGAATTCAGCAGTCTTACTGCCCAACCAGTTAAGACTATCCTTTCAAAACTATTCAGCTCTAATTTTTTTCCTTTTATTTCCAGTTCTTATCTTACACAATAGAATATACACAACTAGTCGGGTGTTACCGCCACACCCACAATCACTATGGATGCAAAGGCTTACTACAACTCAAACCATATATTATTACAAATCGAACGCCGTTCATACAAATCTATTACACAAGATACCAAACTCTTAAGTACCAGGTGGTCGTCTCTAACCCTTGTGTCCCATGCTCATGCTTTTCACCAAACCAAGAAGATATTTCATCATCACCTGTACCTGTGGCCATTTCAAACAACACACAAAGGGGCCACAAGGCACATGCCAGAAAATGAACATCGGCAAAGCTGAGTAATTCTTACTACATCCTGTAAAGCTCATTTAGCTTTATAAAACTCTTTAAGAAATCATAAGTAACATCACGGTGAATCACAACAACATATATCACCAGAAGCCACAACAAATATTACCAAGGCGCATTAGTATACACCCACATAATACCATAAAACAACCATAGGATTAAACAAATCACATTAGAACCATGTTCCTATGCAAACTAGACACCCACTTAGGGGTCGCTGCAAACCAAGTTCGCCAATGCAAACCGGACACTCAATAAGAGGCCGCTACAACCTAGTTAACCAATGCAAATTGGACACCTGCTAAGAGGCCGCTGTAAACCTTGATGCAAACTTGATACCCCATAAAGGTTCACTGCAAACATACCACCTCACCCTATGTTCTTAAGTGTGCAAGTTACCCATAGAGTAGATCATAGTGGCTTGCCCACAATACATTGGTAGTGGGAAAATCAGTGTTTGACCAACCTTGGTTCATCCGCTTTCTTGATCATATTCTATGATTAATAACAAGTGTTTAGGTCATCAAATCACAACCTCAGCTTTATTATAACATCTACACAACATATCAAGAAGACTATAACATTCGGTCACCATTAGATAAACAATAACCAAGTAATAACACTTAAAAATTACCTTTAAAACAAGACCCACCTTAAGGTCTAACCACTAAGTAACTTCAACCCATCTTCTTACCAACACAATATCATAACCTTATGAGTAAATATCCATGAGATAAAGGCAAGAAACATCCAAAAATACTCTTATATTTTTGGTAGAAACCGGAAAGTCTCAAAGCACATTTTTGGCTTGTTGACTTACCTTTTAAGTACAAGAGATTAGGAACATTAAACCACAATCTCAGCTTTAATAAAGCAATCACATAGCATACCAAGAAGGAAGTAACATTCGGAAACTACCAAACACCAATATTCAAATTGTTAATCCATTTTTAAACACTTATAATTTACCTTTAGAACAAGACCTAAATTAAGGTCTAACCTCTGGGTAATTTCGTCCCACCTTTAAACCAACTTAAAACCATGATATTATTGTCAAATAGCCATGAAATCAAAGAAAGAAACAACCCATAACACCACATATCTTTGGTACAAACCAGAATAGCTTAAAGTAAATTTTTAGCCTTTAACTTACCATAACCCAACTGTATGTTCATCCACAAACTTAGCCAATGAAAGATAGATAACTAAAAATTAAAAAAAACTCAAAACCATGAAGGTTACTGATAAGTGGTGAAATAGTGCTTTCTCAAGGTCTCTATTCACCGTCATTTTATTCGGTGCATGACTTATTTCACCACTTTATGGAGTATTTTTATGATTATTAGTGATCTTATACTTTTGACATATTCAAATAGGTAAATACTCATATGAGTACATTTTTGAGAGCTTAATCTTAGAATGCATCAAAGTTCGAGCACCTCGGGAAGGATGCCAAGCCAACGGGAAGCATCGGGAGAATTCCGGCACAAAAGAAGGACATCCTGGGCCCGACCGACCTTGGGACCGACCTTGTCAAGGTCGGTCCGACTCTGCCCAAGACGTCCCAAACACACTGGAATCGACCGACCTTGGGACCGACCTTGTCCAAGGTCGGTCGAGCTTAAAAACCTGTCACGTGCCTTGTTCTGAGAGAGTCCGACCGACCCCGAGACCGACCTTACAAGGTCGGTCGGACAGAATTTTTGCCAAGAAACTTCTTTTAAAAGGCTACATTTTGGGGTTTCCTTCCCCATCACCCAAGATAGACGACACCAGCTGGAAATAAGAGAGAGTTGGCGAAAACAAGGGAGAAAAGAAGAGGAGAAAAGAAGAGAAGAAAGGAGGAAGAAGAAAGTGAAGATTTCTACCTCCATTGAAGCTTGGAAGCTCCTCTAATGGCTAGTTCTCCCTTCTCCTTTCTCTTTCCTTTATCTATGGCTGAGTAGTTCCATTTGTATCCTAGCATGAGGGTTTGAACCCATTTTGCTCATTGAATGCTTGAAACCTAACTCATTTATTACTCTTGTTTTTCCCTTTTAATATCAATTAATGCTCTAAATTGATCTCTTATTGCATTATGGTGGTTTCATTCGATATTTGAGCTTGAGTTTGAAGCTAGACCAAAAGGGGATAAACCCTAACTTTTGCTCTCTTGATTTTGGGAGTAAATTATTGGGGCTATTGATTAAGAGTGTTTGCTTAATGCTACTTAGTGACTTAAACTTCCTTTAATTAAGGGGTTTGACTAATTAGGTAAGAATTGGATTTTCCATGATTTGGGAATTCATGAGTTGAGCTCTAATAGGCAATGAGTTAATGAGTTATGGTTTTGAGATTCTTTGAGTGAATTAGGTGATTCCCACTATCCTAGGGTACCCTTCCCATCCATTCCATACACAAACATTTTACTGTTTTATTGCATTTCAATTGACAAACAACCAAGCTTGCCTCCGGCTAAACCCCTCATTTTTACTGTTTATTCGTACTTAACTAATATACCGAAGCTTGGGATTTAGAAACCAATTTCCTTGTGGATACGACACTTGTTTTATTGCAACGAATTGGGTGCACTTGCCCATTTTAGCTAGGTTTAATTACTATGTTTGTAATTTTCCCAACAGTTACTCAAGGGAAGCACTCATATAATCTGCTCCAAAAGTGACCTTAAGCAAACAAGTGTTGTACACAAGAATTACCTGGCTTCTTATGGCCATCTTTCTTCACAACTCTCTTGGTATTATCTAAGCTCAATGATACTCCTGACCCCTCCAAGAAAAACGCTCCAAACAGTCAAGATTTTTCCTCACTTTCCTCTCGGTTTCCTCCTCCCTTTGCTCTCGATTTTGCTTTTCTTTGCTAATCTGATTGCTCTACTTCTTAAGGTTGCTTATCTAGGTGATGTATGAAGATGAGGAGCTGATTTGGTGTGAGTTAGAAGGCCAGTTCGTGGGTCTCTTTAAATAGGCAAGGAAATCTTTCTTAAAGGCTAGGAAACCTTAGTTTATAATATATCCCATAAAATATCTTCTTATTTCCTATTGAACAAAGATTTGGATGAATATAATAAGAGAATTTCGGCTGTAATGCAAGGATGGAGGCTGCAACTACAACATCAATGATGGGTTGAACCTAGCGTTAATGAGCATTAAATGTGGCCGCCTAAATTAAGGCCTTGTTTGGCTTTGTCTTGCCGCCTCTTGATAGGTGTTTCTTGGCTACATGTTCTAAGATTACCTTGGAATGAAGAAAGGTGAATATAATACTGATTACCTCCTTATCTTGGTGCCACCAAAAAATTATTTTGTCTGACCTTTTTATTTTTGGTTTAAAAAATGGGTATACTAAATTATATGTTAATGTCACTAATATAAAAATAATAGTTCTAAATTAGTAGTTTTTCTAAAAACTTGTCCTAAAAATTATTTTGAGTAATTCTAATATTATTTAATTTACAAAATCTGTAATAAAAAACTAAAAACACTTATTATGGATGGGAGGGGCACTTGATTACTAAGATTAACATAATAATCCGTTTTACTTTAGACTATATTGCTAAAATAAAAATATTAAGATTTTTCTTATCAACTATGGACTAAAAATGATTTTTACAATATAATTTCAAAACAAATATTACATATTAATAGAAATAAAATGATAATAAATAGAATTTAGTGATATCATGGTGATATTTTACAAAATGTATAGGGTCGAACAAATATATCTAGTAACATAAATAAACTATATAACAAAAAACTAAAACAAACTTAAGCATATAACCATGGGAGTTGGGGGCCTCAAACCCACCCGCACCCAGGGGCGGATTTAAGGGGGATCGCGTGGGGTCACGTGACTCCACTTTTATTTGAAGAATTGAAAGATTCATATATGTATAATAATTAGAGTTTATATGTATATAGTATAATGACCCTATATAATAGAATTGTTGGTGATGTAGTAGTTGTGGACACCAAAAATTCTCACCCCATAAAAAGCAAAATTCAGAAAAATAAATAAAATAAGAGGGTTGTCGCCTTTCTTTTCAAAGCTCATTCATGTGCATACCAAAATGAAACTGTCATTTCATAACAAATTAAAAAAAAAACAATTTTCAAAGCATCCGATTTCAAATCCATCCGTTTTCGTTATTTACTTATTTTACCATTTTATTTTTGATTTATTTCATGTTAGTCGGTTCCGTTGTATTTACTTATTTTATTTTTTCTATTCGTTTTTATCTCGGTTCATGCTATCTCGTTTCTTGTTTATCTTATCTCATTTCATTTTATTGATACTTTACTTGTATTCTCTTTATTAGTACTTGTTTTACTTTGTCTTTATCACTATTATTTCTAGAATTGTTTTCATCATTTTATGTACAATTTTCACTATTATTTCCTTACTAGCGTATTTTGTTTTTTTCGCTAATTTTGATTAAACTCACTCACTCTCCTCTCATTTCATTTGTTACTTCCTTTGAATCTTACATATTGTTTTCGTACATATCTAATTCAATATCCATGTTATGGCATTCACTTGTATTTTACTTCCATTACACTAGTATTATTTCATTATTTCGTGTACTCATCATTATGCTATTTCGTTTATTCATATCTTTATATGCTTTTTATTTTATTATTTACATCCTGTAATTTCATGACTCATACGAAGAAAACAGTTCATTTGCTAGAATAAATTCTTTCATCTTACGTACATTATATTGTAAACGCTAGCATTTTTAAGAATTATTTTGTTGGAAATAGAACTTTAGCATTATTTCTTGCACTTATATATTAAGATCGTTATAGTATAGCTGGGTAGTGTCAAGATGATGCAAGTCCTGACTATTTTTTTTACTTGGACCAGATGCAAGCCCAATCCGATTCTGCTCTAAACAAAACCCATCCAGTGTGGTAAACCCATTAAAAAGTCTACTGAACTTTTTGTTTCAAAACCCTACTATTCTTTTATAAAAGAACACAGATCCCAAAAACCCTACTACACGTTTCTCTCTGGTTCTCGTCGCTGTTCTTTATTCTGGAAAAGAAACAGCCGCCATCACACATTTTCCTCTACTTCCGAAAAGAAAAACGAGCAAAACATTAGTCCATTCCAGTTTTCTTCTTCACGTGAACAAAGAGAAGACGCTGCAACATCTTCATCCTCCTCATCCTCACCCGGCGAACGAGAAGCATACCTGCTCTACGCCGCGTTCGTCCTCTTCTTCGGCGAACCGAGAGCATACAAGCTCCATGCCTGCTTCACTCCAAGCCGTCATCTCTTTCGTCCCACAAGCTTGAAAAAAAAAACCAATGAAATCGTCAGAACAAGAATAATTCATTCCCAGCGATTCCCGGTACTCTCATCTCCTCCGACAGCTGCAAAGAGAAATTTGACCTATTAAACTAAGAAATACCTAGAAAATAAATCAAAAAACCGTCGGGTTGCAAAATCCCGGTCCGCAGCAGTATAATAATTAAAAGCGACCTAGGTATCAATCCGCGGGACTTGAGGAAAATAAGTCTAGCCTTAGATAATTGGTAATTAAAGGGGGTTTGTTTTTGTTTTGTAAATTATAATAAAAGAAGCGAAAATTTAAATAACAGGTAAGAAAGTAAATAACAGATAAATGAAAGTGAGTGAATATATGGAAGGGCGGACTCTGGGTTCAGGTTGTTTTTATCCTAGATAGGTTTAGCTATTTCTACAGTTTAATTAAATACTCAGATTGATTAATTCTAATTCATTAAAAATTCACCTAACAGAACAACCAGTTCTAATTCCAGAACTGACAAACACGTAAAGGCGAATTAAGTGAAAATAATTAATTAATTACCTGAGGAAAAATCTAATCTATCCAATTGATTTTTCACAGGTTCCCAGATTAATATGAACTTCCTATTATTTACCGATCAGTTTATAATAAGATTCGTAATGAAACTTTATTAACTCATGATATTAATAAAGAAACGGAAATAAAATACTTTAATTTGAGACAATCCAAATTATTAAAAACTGCAGAAATATTATAGCTAAAACATAACTAGTTACAAACAACCATTCCCCAGAGTAATTCCTACTTAGCCGAACATAATTAAAAAGAAGACAGAAATAATAAATAGAGAATTCATCTAAAAGAATTCAGAAAACTCCCGTATATTTTTCTGCTCCCGGAATTGAAGTCCGCCAGCTGGATGAATTTATTATGATAAAATGGGGGAATTATGTAATTTGCGGAAATTTGTGTGGTTGAAAGTGGGAATAATGGGAATTGAGTGGTGGAAAAAGAAAATAAAAGGAAAGGGAAGAAGATGTAATACGTGAGGGTTGAGAATGGAGAATGGGAGAAAGTGAATGGAGTGGTGGTGGGGTGTGGTCGATGTGTCTGTCTCCTCCTGATCGATGAATTTTTTCAGGAGCAGAGGAGTGGCTATTTATAGATTTACAATGAAAGAAACAGACAGAGTAGTAGATATAGGGTCTACGACTAGAATTAGACTTAAGTCCGTCAATGTCGGTGCCGCCTTTTGAAAATTTTTTGCAATCTCGCTCGACTACCTTTTCTCTTTTTTTTTTTTGTTTTTTTTTTAATAATTTCTTGTCTGCAACGTGCAGACTCACTTTTGAATTTTTTATTATTTTTTTTTCTTTCGGTGGCCACAATTTGAGACTTTAGAATATTATTATTTTTTTTTTTTCAAAAGTCTCACGCGACTTTAGACTTTAGATTTTTTTTTTTGAACGTCTGTACGCAGACGTTTCGATTTTTAAATATATTTTTTTTTCATGTGAACGTTCACGATCACGCTTTATTATTAATTTTTTTTTTTTTTTTCTTTTGAAAAGCTTTCCTTATTTTTGTTATCTTCTAATTGTCCCAGATTCTTCATTTGAGCTCCGATTTGTTCCCCGTTTGCGCGTTGGAAGCTCGTGGAGGAGAACTATGCATTTCCATCATCATTTCTGATTTATCATATAAATTGGCATCATTCTTACCCAAAGTAAGAGTCATGAAAACATAGGATAAGTGTGAGAGTGCGTAAAAAGTTACACACAAATAAGGATTTGAGCTCTCTATAAAACTACATCAATTTCACACCTATCAACAGCTAACAAAAAGAAATCCTCAGTGCACCAGCCAGTATTTTGCCCTGTCATCACGCCGCAATAGACAAATTCGAAACCCAGCACCTCCTTCTTTCTTCATGGTGTTTGGCAACACCACTGGCAAACTCAAGCACACACGCTCTCGCCATTTGCATTCTCTTCCCACTGTCGAACAACGAACATACATGCTCTCGCCATCTTCATTCTATTCCCACTGCCGAACAGAGGACTTATATCCTCTCGCCCTCTTCATTATCTTCAAACATTCGAACCAGAACATACGTGCTCTCACCTTCTTCCTTCTCTTCAGATTGTTGAGCCAGAGCATGCATGTTCACTGCTCTCTTCAAACCAAAAACGCTGGCGTACAGGGAACAAACATGTCCCACTGTTTTTTTTCTGCTCCTGACGAGCAAGGAGCACACAATCCCTGATTCCTTTCCTATTCACTGTCGAACAAAAGAACTCAAGCTCTGCATCTCTTCCCTCTTCACTCTCAGTTTTGCAACCCACCGGTGATGGCGTAACGTACATACTCCACCGCACTCTTCATTTCCTCCTCACGCTTCTTCGTTTCATCGATTGCTATGTCTGTGTTCTACTAGTGATGGTTTGAAGTTTATGGTCATCGTAGTCTACGAACAAGGGGAGGAGCCGAAACACTAGTTTATATTCCAGTTTACTTTGCTTATCTTGCTATTGATTTGCCTGTTCTGCTGTACTGATGCCATTTTTTTTAGGTCATCGAGACGATGGTAAAATAGAGCTACCGCATTTGTTTGCTTCTTTCCTGTGGTATCTTCATGTTTTTCTCTGTTCCCGGTTCGTCCTTTCGGTCTGGCTACATCTATATATCTTTGTGTGCTTCATTTGTGACAATCTGTTTCTGTCAAAGTGTTGATAAAAGGTTGATCATCGTCCCGTCGTCGAGGGAGCTGCAATATTTTTGTCTTTTTTTTACATTCGAATGTACTTGTTTCACTTGAATCTCGTTCTCGTTTTTCTGATTATTTGAAGCTTCTCGTTATGAACCCATCTATTTATTTCTGGTTGATACTAGACTAACTTGAACTCTTAGGTCCTGATCAAAGTGAATTACAGATCTGATTTTCTTTCTTCTTCTTCTCAGGATTAGTTTTCAGTTTACATATACTGCACGGTTGTCTTATGTTTCCTTCATTTGACGTTTGATCGTGTTGTTCCATATTCTAATTCTTTGTAGGAAATCTCAGCGTTCTCCCCATGGTATCAAATCCTAACCCCTATAATCTCCAAATTTGTTGCTGCCATTTTTTCGGTTGAAGTGTTGGGCGTCTTTGTTTATACTCTGTATTTCCTGTACTATGTACATATGTGTTTCTGGATAACTTCAGACAACAATATGCCATCATTCATACGATTGTCATTTCCCAGTTCTGTAAATTCGTTTTGTTTTATGTTTTGTGTTAGCCAAAACACGTGTGAAATGAATAAATCATCCGGTCTAGGATGCGCTAGTTATTCAGTCCATGAGTTCGTTTTGATCCGTTATTCGTTGTGTTGGTTGCTCCGGATTTATCTTTGTACCTATACATGCTTTATATTCAGCCTTGTTTCAAATTTCAATTCATTTCCTAGTATTTCTCATTATCTCTAAGCCCTTGTTATTATTCTTTAGGACCAAGCCCTTAGGATAGTGGGTGTCCCTTGACACTTAGTGGGTCATGTGTCCTTCTTGGTCAAGGTGACACCCTAGACCTTAAAACACACATCTAAACATGTATATATATATATATATATATATATATATATAAATGGAATAACCTCCTCCAATCATGGATTACCAGATTTTTCATCACCTGAGGCTCTTGCTATCTTTCATCAATATGTTTTTAAGTGATTCTTGATCAGTTGTTGTAATCAGTCGGTACAAAATCTCTTTCAAACCACCGTCACAAGTCCAAAGTTCAAAGCCTGAAACAATAAAACCTAAATCTCATAGGTCCGGCCCATTTTTATAAGCCTACAATCCTAGTCAAATCTTGGCCCGAAGCTCAAGTCCAAGAGCCTAGTCTACAAATCTGACCTGGCCCAAATCAAAGTCTGGTCCAAATCACAAATAGGCCCAAAATCAAAAGCTAACACCGGCCCAAATCAAAAGCCCAATTCAACCCAAGAAGAATAAGCCCACCTTGGCTCAAATAGGCACATCTCCACCAAAAATCCAAAATGAGCCCAATTATACTCCAAAATTCACCCAAATCAACTTGACTCAAATCAGGCCCAATCTTAAAATCAAGCCCAAGAATCTGACCCATAGCCCAATTTGGACCCAAACCCATTTTGGACCCAAATCCATTTTGGAGCCAAACCCATTTTGGACCCAAGCCCAATTCAGGTCTAAACCCATTTGGACCCAAACTCATTTTGGACCCAAACTCATTTTGAACCCAAAAGCCCATTTCAACCCAATAGGCACAAAAGCCCATTCCGACCAACAAGCTCAAAAGCCTATTCCGGCACAAAAGCCCATTTTAGCCCAACGGGCCCAAAAGACCATTTCGGCCCACATCTTCAAGGTCCATGAGCCTAAGTTTGACCAAGGCCCAAACTTCCAACTTTGACCAAGGTCTAAACTTTGACCCGGCCCAAGTCCAACTTTGACCAAGGCCCAAACTTCCAACTTTGACCAATCCAAACTTTGAGCTAGTCCAACTTTGACCAAGGCCCAAACTTCCAACTTTGACCGGCCCAAGTTTGACCTTGACCCGAACTTTGACTCGATCCCATTTTGACTCGGTCTAACTTTGACCCGGCCCGTTTTCCAACACCAACCCGAATTCAATTCAAACCAAATTCAATCCAAACTCAATTTGTTAACCAAACTCAATTCAAACCCAATTCCCGCAAACTCAATTCATTATCCAATTCGAATCCAATTTAAATTCAAATTCATCTCGATTCCAAATCAATTCAATTTCAATTCAAAATTCATCCCCATTCAAAATTCATTCCAATTCAATTCAAAAATTTATTTCAATCCCAAATAATTCCGAACTTCATAAATCTCTCATTCCAAGTTCAAGCTCTCTGGAAGCTTCAAAACTCCTCAAGATCTCAAATACCCAAAAACCCACTTATCTCATGGACTCAAATCATCTCCAAAATGCCAATTCCCCACACACTCCGATTGTCTCATAGACCCGACCGTCTCACAGACTTTGTCATTCCAATGATTCGAATGTCTCACAGACCTACGCGTCTCATAGACCCGAGCGTCTCACAGATCAAGCGTCTCACAGACTTCGACATCTCAAGGTTTCAAACGTCTCACAGACCCGAGCGTCTCATAGACTGACATCCCAAACCCAAAACTTCTTGAAACTCCGAACCTTTCTAAATATCAAACACCTCAAATATCTTTAAACTCCACAAACATCAAAAATTCCAAAACCCCAAAAAACGTGAACTACGTAAGGTCTGATCTCAACAGGGAGTTGAGTACGTAGGCAGCCCATCTAGGGTGCGACCCCATTCCAATCCAAAAAACCATTTTCCCAACTCTAGGGCGATATTCATGTCTATCAAACATTCAAATCCCCTCTCACTCTCACAAACTCTCGACTGTTTCAACTCTCAAAATCAGACTCCTAATCTTTCATTCCACACTCATCTGAATTCACCAATTCTTCCTCTTGGCACAAGCTTGGCAGAAAAGCTCGCCTCATCTACTCTCTCTCTTCTCATCCTAATCCTATCTTTGGCTTTTAAATGAATCTCTTTAATAAGGTTTTGACAGAAGACAATCCCGACAATTGGAGACCGAGGTTTCCTCGGGCACCAATCCGAAGACGTGGCCGTTGCCACTTCTGAGGGGTGTAACCCAGTGCGAACCCCCACAGAACCTCTAGTATGATCAGATAAGTCATATCCATAGGCAACAAATCATCAGAGTCAATTAACGGTTCTTAGAACCCTTATCCTCCCTTCCTAGTTCCTTAGGTCAAACTAGGTGGCGACTCTAGTCAATTTCCGCCCTTAGGGCATAAGTCCGCGTGGAGCCCATCGAGAGCGGGTGTAGTGCACACTTGCACTCCCCTTTATGCTTTCTGGGAAAGACAGACGATTTAGTAGGTATTTGAGGGTGCCATGAATAACGGGTTTTCACCCTCCACAGAATGGCATTTTCTAGGATCTCGACTTTTCAGTCAGACCATATTGGCATAGACCCCCCTCATACCTAAAAATCACCCTCCACAGTAGTAAGGGATATAAGCATTAAGTGAGTTGTCTTGGATTCAAATCCGACTATGATCAAGTATGTTGAAATGTTTTTTCTTCGAATAATAGTGACCCCACATAATTTATGTCCTGGCTCCGCTCCTAAATCATTGGTCAATATTTGGCCATCGACCCCTAGTGTACCCCGCTATGCCTGGCGACGTGCCTCCCGCCATCCCACGCTTGTCACTAACTAGCGCGGGCGCTGCCCGTCACTGCCTCGCGTGCGCACCGCCAGTCGCCTGCTCTTTTAAGTTGTTAACTTCCAAAGCAAAATCTATTGTCTGCGCACCTCCACTGGATGAAGTATCCACTGATAGATCTTCTAGTATTGGGACACCCTGCCCAATCCGGATCACAGAAGCTGTTAGAGAAAAGTCATTCCTTGAATTGAAAAACAGACTATGGTTTAGTGTCCCTTTAATATAACTCAAAACATGCATCGCAGCTTTATAGTGTAAATCTATGGGAGAGCTGAGGAATTGACTCAACACTTGAATTGAATAACTTAAATCAGGTCTACTGTGGTTCAAATAACTAATTTTCCCCACAAGTCTTCTGTACCGCATAGGGTCAGCCAATGGTTTACCTTCATTTTTCAGTAAATTAATACCCATATCTAGAGGACCAACAACAGATTTCTTACTGTCACAATCAAACTCATCAATAAGTCTTCATACCTTTTTTGTGTAAGAATGATGCCTTCATTAGTGTGCAGAAACTGCATTCCTAGGAAAAGATTTAACCTGCCGAGGTCCTTAATCTTAAACTGCCTATCCAACCCCTTTTTGACAGACTCAACCAGATCAGAATCATTTCCAGTAACTAGTATATCACATCAACTACTCATAGCAACTCTACTACCAAGTAGCAAATCTACCTTCTCCTTTCCTCAAGCTTGTAAACAAAGAATAGTCATTGAGAGATTGAACAAAACCATAAGACTTAAGGAAGACACTTAGCTTGTAATGCCACTGCCTTGATGCTTGTTTAAGACCGTAAAAAGATTTATTTAACTTGTAAACTTTTCCCGAGCCTTCTTGCTCGTGACCTTGAGGAATCTCCATATAGACATCCTCTTCCAAGTCACCATGCAAGAAGGCATTATTAATGTCAAGTTGACTAATTAACCAATTCTTCTTAGTTGCTATAATAATTAAAGCCTTAATGGTAGTAAATTTAACAACCGAAGAGAAGGTTTATAAATAGTCTATTCCAAATCTTTAAGTAAAACCTTTTGCGAACAACCTTGCCTTAAACCTCTCGACTCTCCCATCAGCCCTAGTTTTGATTTTATAGACCCACTTGCATTTGACTGGTTTGATCCCTTTGGGTGGTTAAACTAGATTCCATGTGTTAGTCCTATCTAGAGCAACAAATTCCTCATTCATAGCACTTTTCCATCTTTCATCCTTAATAGCTTCCTCATAACAACTAGGTTCAGCTATCCTAAGCAAATCAGATTGGAAGCAATGGTGCTCATCAAAGACAATGCCAACAGTTTACGCCCGATTTCTACTATCAATGATCCCATGACTATCATGCAAACAAAGAATTTCAGAATCACAGCAGTTTATGGCATTATCAGTACAAGTGGCAGCTACTACCCTATCATTCAGAATTTGTGAAAAATAATCAAAGTGAGAGGTGAAAGAGGACTTATCTTTATCTGCAAGAGATGACCCAATCATGTAATCATTCAGATATCTAGGCAAGCTTCTGGGTCTCTCTGATCTCCTGAGCCTTTGTTCTTCATTCCCAGGTGTCTGAGATTGGGTCTCTTCTGTCTGCTCCATTGGTGGGTGCTCTTGTTCTGCCGCTGTATCACTTCCTTCTGCACCTTGTGTCTCCCTGTTTTCTTGTTCCTCACAGGGGCTTTCTTGCCCCCTCTATCTTTCACTTGTTTCATTGGGGTTAGTTCCAACAATAATAACATAATCATCCTCAAGAGTATTACTTTCTGTCTGGTTGTGTGCAATTATAGGTTCATTGATGTCAATTTGACTTTTCTCAAAAAGGTATATATGCTCATCAAAAATCACATCTCTGTTGTAAATTACTTTATTGTTATCCATGTCAAAAAGCTTATATCCCTTTTTATTGTACCCATAGCCAAGAAACACACATTTTACAGATCTAGAGGAGAACTTATCATATTGTTGTTTATTTATATTGGCAAAGCAGAGAGACCCGAAGCTTTTTAGATTAGAGTAGTCTGGCCTTTTGTTGTAAATTATTTCAAAAGGAGTTCTATTTTTGACAGAAGACAAAAGCATTCTATTGATCAAGTAGGTGGCAGTAAGAATGCTCTCTCCCCAAAATTTCTTGGGAAGAGAGGAATGGAACATAAGGGCCCTAGCAGTTTCTAGTATGTGCCTATGCTTCCTTTCCACCACACCATTTTGCTGTGGTGTGTGGAAGCAGGTGGTTTGGTGTTTAATCCCTTTTGAATTGAAAAAGTTAGTCCCTACTGTTCCACTCCCTAGTTCGTATGCATTGTCAGATCTCACACATTTTACCCTTTTCCCAAACTGATTTTCTATCATGTTGATGAAATTCATGATAAGACCGAAACATTCTAACTTATGCTTGCATAAATGTGTCCAAGTTGCTCGACTCTTATCTTCAACTATTGTCAAAAAGTAAGAGAAATCATCATGCGTTTTCAAATTATAAGGACCCCAAAGGTCAACATGTATGAGATCAAACAATTGTTTGGATTTTATTGAACTAGAAGGAAAAGCTACTCTATGACTTTTGGCTCTACTACAAGGTTCACACACAAACGATTTGTATAGAAATGAATCCTTTACTAGTCCTAATTTCAGTATATTTTTTCCTTTGGAACGTGACCTAACCGACAGTGCCACAACTTTACAGAATTATCACACCCATACCCGGACTCATCTAGACCCTCCTTATGAACTTGCAGACCAAAAACATTCCTATTTCTTCTATCACAATCTCTGTCCAGGATATACAACCCCCTATAAACCTGGCCAACTTCAATTTCTTCTTTGGTTTCACAATCCTGATAAATACAACACATTGAGTTGAAACTCAGTTTAACATTCATATGACTGGAGAACTTACTAACTGATATCAATCCAAATCTGAAACTTGGGACAAATAAAACATCCTTAAGGGTAATCAGATTATTAATCCTAACATTTCCAATAATCCTAACCATCTGGGGGTGGCTGTCACGCATGCCCACACTGTGCGCTCTATCCAAAAATGTAATATTGTGAAAAACTGATAGATTTGCCCACATGTGGTCTTTATCCCCACTATCAATTACCCATTCAATGTTTTTATAATTATCATTCTTAGAAGCATTCATAATCTTATTTGTACTGCAAGTAATGCTAAGCTTACTGACGAATCCACAGTTAGATTTGGAGCTGCCTAAAGATTCCTTTCCCTTTGCCTGGGACTTGCTGATATAGTTCAGTAGCTGGTTGACTTGCTCCGCAGTAAGGTTCCCCCCAAATGGGTCCTTGCAGTCTTCACCCTTCTGTTCAGTGGAGGAATTGGCTTGATATTTCTTTTCCTTTGAGGTTCGCCATCCAGGTGGGAACCCATGCTTCTGATAACACCTTTCTTCTGAATGCCCGATCTTGTGACAATATTGACATTGAACGAGGCGTTTTCCTCCATTTGCTTAACTGCGAATGGGTGGTCTTCTTCCTTGGTTGTCTGAGAACGCGGCAGGGACGTCAAGATCACTGGTGGTAGGCGCGGCAGTAAGGTTCTTCTACCTTTCTTGTTGGATTAGGATAGAAAACGCTTGCTGGATCGTTGGCAAGGGGTTGATCATGAGGATGTTTTCCCTGGCTGCACTGTATTTATCAGTAAGCCCCATTAGAAACTTTACCAACCTCTGTTTCTTAATGTAATCTCTGAACGCATCATCGGTGGCGCAGCGACAAGTGGGCAGAGTGGTAGTAGCATCAATATCATCCCAGAGCCCCCTTAATCTTGCAAAGTAATCTCCTATGGAATCGTTTCCTTGTAGAGTATTTACCAACTGACGCTCTAGGTCAAACATTCGGGTGGCGTCTACTTGATCGTACCTGGCGCATAGATCTTCCCAGATCTTGGCAACGGATGAGCGGAAGAGAACGGTGTCTGCAATACGCTTTTCCTGACTCATTAAGATCCACGATCTTACCATGTTATCACACCATGTCCACGCCCGAGCACGAACCTCGCAATTCAAGGGCTTCTGGAGCTAACCGTCGACGAAACACAACTTATTTTTAGATCCCAATGCAATTTCAACCTGGTGCTTCCACCGTGATAATCCAGGGCCACCGTCATACTTGCTTGCAAGAGCAGTTCCTGGGTTGTCCGAGTTGGATATGAAAAGTGGGTCCCCGTTGTCGATTCGAGTGACTTCGCTACTTCCCGTCTCGTCCTCGAGTCCCTTTTCTTCTTCGTTCTGCACTTCTGGGATCTCATTCTTTTCTGTTGCAGCCATGGCTACAAATCCGGTGTGTGGTCAAGAAACAATCTCCACAAAAAAAAGCACAAGCAGAGATCCAAAAATCAAAGTCGGCGAACACAAAGACGATGCGACGATTGGGTGTGAAAGAAAGAAAGACGAAAGGCGATGGAATCAAGAGCTAGATCCCATGATCGAAGCTCTGCTCTGATACCATGATAAATTTCACATTGACAGACGAATCGAAGAACAAGATTCGATGGATAGAGAGAATTACAGGAAAGAGAGAGAGTGCCGTAAGGCCAAGAACCACTACCCAGTCATCTACAGTACACCGGTTTCTAAACCCTAAGCCCCATACATGTAGGCTCCTTCCCTAAACACAACTAACTGAGGCGCATCGTTTTGTTACCAGATAGACTAAAGTTACTAGCATAAATAAGTACAAGCTAAAATATAAATAAGTCTCCTAACATTCTGTCATGATGTATTAATAGAAATATTCAAGTTCTTATTATTTTATGCCCAAAGTGTTAAGAGACTTAAAGAGAAAATGGTTTTGTTCTAGTTTGACCATTAATAGCAGCTCAAACAACTTGTCCTTGACAGTGACAAAGGAAAACACAAAAAATGACCAAGGAGGTAGCACTGACCATGTTAGCTTGAACAGAGGGAGAAACAGATCAATCCTGCGCTGGTAACATCAACAACCTTGCTTCATATTAGGAGCAACCAAAGATAGAAGCATTCAGATTACCACTGTGTAGTCTATAATATGACAGGGATCAGCAGTTGTCATCAATAAATTAAATTTCATCAAAATAGCTTTAAATAACAAAAACGAAACGTTAGACTACTTCGATATAGCCAAAATATTGACATAGTTTTAATCAACTTGATTGTGTTAATTTCTGTAGCAGCAATATTAACAAAAAAAGAGTTTAATACATATCACTAAATTAGCGCATAAAAAAAATGGTAAATCTCTAATGACTTTTTGGTTGTGATGACAGTAGTATAGAAACGTGCAAATTTTCATATGCTAACAATACACCATAGAATCATTTAAATCCAAATCGACATGCTTCTGCATTTTATTAACAAAGAACATACTTCTCCTTGGCAGTTTGAAACTTGACCGATGAGAGACCAAAACCAAAAAAAGATAATTATGGAGAGCTACAAGACTAATTAAGAAAAATACTAGCTTTCCCTTTAGCAGTATAAACACAATATTATATAAAATAGCATATAGAGTGAGAGTTTCATTGTAAAACATGTTAAAAGTAAGTTTCATACTGAGATGAAATCAGTGAGACAAATTCACTTACGGCTTTGTGACACACATCCGACCACAAGCTATGTTCAGAAAACAAATGACAACGAGGTTGTATTCACAGTGAAGAACCTCCTATCCATAACAGAGAACTTTGACTAGCTAGTCATGTTTATAGTTGATAATAGATTATCATATTCATAATACAAGTTCACTTCAATGTTTATAAAATAAAGGATGAGTAGCTTGTCATCATCTCTACCTCCTCCCAAGTTTTGTTCTTAGGATAAATACGGGCTAAATTCAACAATGGCTATTGGCAGGAAGAAAAATTAAGCTTTGGTCAAATGTACACACTAGAGTATGTATCAAGGGGTCAGTTAACGACTTCACAAAAGAATACTTTTTTTCAATCAATGTAATTCCTAGAATCCAATTCATTTTAATTCAGGATGGGCAATATTAAACAAAATTAACACAGACTTACCTCTAGTTTACTCGATGATCATTCTCATTGAGCCTCTAAATTTCTGAAGGGCTGGCTTTCATATAGACAGTAAAAAAAATTAGTATTAGGCCCCATTCTTTTGTCCACTGTTCAGCTGGTTTATGTACTATCAGCTGGATTAATCACCTCAGTTCATTCTTTTACAATCAACTATCAGTCAGTATCAGTTAATATCAGCTATCAGCTAGTAGCTATTTAAACTCAAATTGTCTCTCATGTTCAGCTGGTTTAATATGTTTGTTTGTTAGTTTTTTTCTCACCAACTCCACCACTTCACCAACTCCACCTACTCCACCCACTTCACCTACTTCACCTACTCCACCTACACCACCAAAACCTTCACTTAATGCCTATAAATAGCCATATAACAAGGCCATTTGAGATCATCCAACTCTTCATACAACAAGAAGAAGAGAGAGTTGAGAGCAATCTACACTAAGTGCAAAGAGAGAAAATAGAGAAGAAAAATTAGGAGATATTTTTCTAGTTCCTATTATCTATATGTTTCCACATTATTTATGAGAGAGAGAACCCTCGGTATTAATCCGAAGAAGGTTATTACTTTGTAATCCCATTATCATTATAGTGGAAGGATTGGATCGGTGTTTCCGATCCCGAGATTTTTACCCTTCACATTGGAGGGGTTTTCCTCGTTAAAATCTTGTGTGTCATCTCCATCTCGCACTCTATTTTTCCCAACAAACTGGTATCAGAGCCCAGACTCTCTTAGTATGCTCTGTGGTCGCAGTTAAGCTGATCTTCCACATCAGAGAAGAAAGTTTTGGTTAAGATTCCGCAAAACAAGATGGAGAAAGAAAACGTTGTTGCCCATGATGGAGATATGTTCAAACTAACGGCAGACAACTTCTCCTATTGGAAGCCCATGATGGAGGACCACTTGTACTGCAAAGATCTACATGAGCCGATCTTGAAGAAAGAGAAGACCGGAGCCAAAACTGATGAGGAGTGGAAACTACTAAACCGGAAGGCGGTGGCTCTCATCAGAAAATTCATCGACAAAAGTTTGTTCGAGCATGTTTCTTCCTACACTAATGCTTATGAGTTATGGGAGAAACTTGAGACGATGATACAAAAGAAAACGCCACGCAATAAGGCTTTTCTGGTCAGACAACTAGTAAAGCTTGAATACAAAGATGGCCAAAGCATGATCGAGCATTTGAACAACTTCAAAGGGCTCGTCAACAAGTTAGCGAAGGTGTCAATGACAATCGATGAAGAGCTGCAAGCATTGTTACTTCTCAGTTTTCTTCCAGATAGCTGGGATACCTTGGTGGTCACTCTCAGCAATTCAGCCCCTGAAGGTAAAATTACCTTGGACACGGTCATTGATAGCCTTCTTAATGAAGAGGCTAGGAGAAAAGAACGTGGTTTCTCCACAATACAGACTGAGGCGAACGTTGCTGAAAATCATGGAAGAAACGAGCAACGGAACAAAGGTCGCGGACAAAAGGGCGATCGATTCAGGGGGAGATCGAAGTCAAGAAGCCGATTCACATGTTATTATTGTGGCAAACCGGGCCACAAGAAATCCGAATGTCGTAAGTTCATTCGAGACCAGAAAGCAGGCAGTACCAATCAAGATCAAGCCGAACAAAGATCAACAACAGCTGTGGCTTCAAAGGATGATGGAGAGGTCTTCATCACCAAAATTGACGAGTCACTAAATTTAGCTCTTGGTGATTGTTCGTGGGTCATTGACTCTGGAGCATCCTTTCATGTTTCCCCAAATCGAGATCTATTCTCAAACTACCAAAGTAGTGACTTTGGAATTGTGAAGATGGGAAATGAAGGAAGAAGCAAGATCATTGGCAAAGGAGATGTCGAGATGATGACAAACACAGGCTTCAAATTGAAATTAAAGGATGTTAGACATGTCCCTGACATGCGTCTAAATCTCATCTCAGTCGGAAAACTCGACGACGGAAATATGACCAGTAGTTTTGGAGGTGGAAAATGGAAGCTTGCTATGGGAAATTTAATATTGGCCCGTGCGCAAAAGCAAGGCTCACTTTATGTCATGGACGGAAGGTTGAGCAAGGGGGAGACTAATGTAGCTCGCAGTGGTGCAGATATGGAGTTGTGGCATAGGCGACTCGGACACATGGGTGAGAAAGGATTACAAATCCTCGCCCGCAAGCAGCTACTCCCTGATGTTAAAGGTGAAACTTTGAAGCCATGCACCGATTGTTTGGCTGGTAAACAACACAGAGTTGCCTTCCACACTTCCAGCAAGCCGAATAGGAGAAAAGATATACTTGACTTGGTGCACACTGACGTATGCTCTATGACAGAGAAATCGCTGGGTGGTGCATTATATTTTGTCACTTTCATTGACGACCACTCAAGGAAGGTATGGTTATACCTATTGAAATCGAAGGATCAGGTACTTGATGCCTTTAAGGAATTCCACGCCAAGGTGGAGCGTGAGACGAGTAAAAAGCTGAAGTGTGTTCGTGCCGACAACGGGGGAGAATATCGTGGCCCCTTTGATACTTTCTGTAGGAGTCTAGGTATTAGGCTTGAGAAGACACCACCAAAGACTCCACAATTGAATGGTTTAGCAGAGCGTATGAACCGAACTATTGTTGAAAGGGTTCGATGTATGTTGTCACATGCCAAACTGCCCAAGTACTTCTGGGGTGAAGCAGTAAAGACGGCAGTAGACATCATCAACTGCTCACCATCAGTTCCATTGTCCGGAGAGATTCCAGAGGAGATATGGTCTGGGAAGAAGGTCAACTACAATACTTTTAAGGTGTTTGGGTGTCGAGCATTCGTCCACATTCCAAGAGATGAACGCTCAAAGTTGGATGCTAAGACCAAGGAATGTATATATCTTGGTTCACCAAAAGATGAGATGGGATACCGGTTATGGGATCCAAAGGAAAAGAAGATTGTCAGAAGTAGAGATGTTGTCTTCTTTGAAGACCAGGCAATCAAGGATCAAGAGCAAGCAGATAAAACCACAAGCAGCATCGGACACCCCAGTGTGGATCCTCTCCAAATCATTCATAGGCATGATCAAAGTCCAGAAGGAGAAGCTGATCATGAGACTCCACCGGTAGAACATGGTGGCGAGGAGACTGATCCAACCCAAACCCATGATGAACCTGCCGAGCATGTATCTCCTGATGAGCCTCAGTTGAGACGATCCACCAGAGAGAGACGGTCTACCTCAAGATATCCATCTGATGAGTATGTGACATTTACAGATGAAGGCGAGCCAGAATCTTTTGAGGAAGCAATCGCTGACAAGCAAAATGCTGATTGGATGAAAGCCATGCAAGAGGAGATGCAATCCTTGCAGGAGAATCAGACATATGAGCTGGTGGAGTTACCTAAAGGTAGACGAGCACTAAAGAATAGATGGGTATATCGCGTGAAGACTAAAGACAATGGTTCGAAACCAAGATATAAAGCCAGGTTAGTGGTGAAGGGATTCATCCAAAAGAAAGGGATAGACTTCGAGGAGATATTCTCGCCAGTGGTAAAACATTCATCCATTCGAGTAGTACTCGGTTTAGCTACTTGCTTAGACCTAGAGATTGAGCAAATGGATGTGAAGACGGCGTTCCTTCATGGTGATCTAGAGGAAGAGATATACATGGATCAGCCAGAAGGGTTTGAAGTCCCTGGGAAAGAACATTTGGTATGCAAGCTTAACAAGAGCCTTTATGGCTTGAAACAAGCACCGAGACAGTGGTACAAAAAGTTTGAGTCTTTCATGATCAAACACAATTTCAAGAAGACAGTCACCGACCACTGTGTGTATATGAAGAAATACTCAACTGGTGATTTCATCATCTACTTCTTTATGTAGATGATATGCTCGTGATTGGCCAGGATGCAACCAAAATTGCAGCCCTGAAGAAGGCTCTCAGTGGATCCTTTGCTATGAAAGATCTCGGACCAGCAAAGAAGATCCTAGGCATGACAATCACTCGAGAACGGTCAAAGAAGTTACTGTGGTTATCTCAAGAACAATATGTAGAGAAGGTTCTTGAAAGATTCAACATGGAGAAAGCTAAACCAGTAAGCACACCATTAGCTTCTCATTTCAAGTTAAGTTCGACTCAGCGATCATCAGCAGGAGATGCTGATATGGAGAAGGTGCCCTACTCATCAGCTGTGGGTAGTCTGATGTATGCCATGGTGTGCACACGTCCTGATCTAGCTCATGCAGTCGGGGTTGTTAGTCGGTTTCTATCTAATCCTGCCAAAGAGCATTGGAATGCGGTCAAGTGGATCTTTAGATATCTTCGAGGCATTACCAAGAGGTGTTTGTGCTTCGGAAGAGGAGAACCTGTGTTAGAAGGGTACACAGATGCAGATCTCGCCGGTGATGTTGACTCACGGAAGTCTACCTCAGGTTATCTGATTTTACCTTTGCAGGGGGAGCTGTTTCATGGCAGTCGAGAACTTCAGAAATGTGTTGCTTTATCAACCACCGAGGAAGATATATTGCCGCTACAGAAGCGTGCAAAGAGATGTTATGGATGCAGGGTTTATGCAAGAACTTGGCCATGAGCAAGAACGCTATGAGCTTCGATGTGATAACCAAAGCGCTATTCACCTAGCTAAGAATCCAAGTTATCACTCTCGGACAAGCATATTGATGTTCGATGTCATTGGATCCGGGATGTGATTGAAAAGAAGCTAGTCTATCTAGAGAAGGTTCACACCGATGATAACTGGTCAGACATGATGACCAAGGTCGTTCCGGTCACTAAGTTCGAAAGGTGTTGTGATGGAGCTGGAGTAGTGGTCCCAAGTTGTTCGAAGGGGGTTTTGTTAGTTTTTTTCTCACCAACTCCACCACTTCACCAACTCCACCTACTCCACCCACTTCACCTACTTCACCTACTCTACCACCACCACCATAACCTTCACTTAATGCCTATAAATAGCCAATATAACAAGGCCATTTGAGATCATCCAACTCGTCATACAACAAGAAGAAGAGAGTTTAGAGCAATCTGCACTAAGTGCAAAGAGAGAAAATAGAGAAGAAAAAATTAGGAGATATTTTCTAGTTCCTATTATCTATATGTTTCCACATTATTTGTGAGAGAGAGAACCCTCGTATTAATCCGAAGAAGGTTATTACTTTGTAATCCCATTATCATTATAGTGGAAGGATTGGATCGGTGTTTCCGATCCCGAGGTTTTTACCCTTCACATTGGAGGGGTTTTCCTCGTTAAAATCTTGTGTGTCATCTCCATCTCGCACTCTATTTTTCCAACAGACTGGGTTGACCAGTTCAGCACATTCTTTTACAATCAGCCATCAGTCAATATCAACTAGTATAAACTGTCAGCTAGATGCAAAAGAATGGGGCCAAATTATATATATTGATCTATCAATGTCAAATAACTACATGAATATCTTCATTTGGCCGTGCATGCAAAAAAATTAGTACTTCTTTAGTGTCCACTTAGTTATTAAGTCTACTAAAGAAAGTTGCTAAAAAAACGGTTAACTAATATAAAACATTAGTATATATCTCTTAGCGCTGTCTCCCTTCCAATCTATGCATATGTATATTTTGGATATTCAATATAGACTGGGAAGTTCCAAAATTATAACTAATTGACACCCTCGGTAAACTCCTTACATATTAATACCCAATTTCATTGACTGGTAGATGATTTCAGAGTAGATTTTAATCAATCTGGCTTCAGAAAAAATTCGGAATAAACAACAGGGATTAGTCAGCAAGCTTCGTGGCCAAATAGTTAGCACATCAGTTAATAAGCTGAATTCTAGTAACTCACATTTATTCACTAACCTTAACACTAACCGTTGTTGTTGTGGTGGAAATTGAGTAGGAAACTTCAGCGGCAACGATGAAGTAGAAGCACTAACATGAGAAAGTACGGCAACAAGTCAAGCCACAAGAGTGTCCGAGGGAATAATCGATGGTGCGATGGAGAACATCCCAGACCAAGCGACTCATACAGTCTTCAACGGGGATGATAGAGTGACACACGAGATTCTGATGCCATACTAGTGAGGAAGTTAGAACCGGATTTGGATTTGCGGAGTGATCCATGAATTATCGACGAACAAAAATGACTAAGTGAACAAGCTATAAAACAGATGGGAAGCCAAGGATCAAACGACAACGCTGACGACAAATTGAAATCAGTAGGGTAAAAGGTGATTAGAGTTGTCAACTTCCAAAGCAAAATCTATTGTCTCTTTTTGCTTGTTATGAAAAAACAGGTTAATGAACGTCATGCAACATACTCGAGCTGGAAAGAGTGTAGAAATTCATTCAAGCTATGGGAGTTATAAGGAATTGATATTTCCTCAGATACTCTCTATCCTATACTATATATGTAAGTTATAGAGTACACGGAAGGATTTTGTTGGTTTCTACTTTATTATTGTTCTGAGTGCCTTCATAGACATGTAAAGACATTACTCATAACGAACAAACATTACATAGCTTAGAGATCGATAAATGTCATGTAACTGATTGTAAATAAACATCATTGCAAACCTTGACAAATTCTACCCGTACAATTATGGTACCACTTTAAAGTATCATTATATATATCTTTTTGGTTTCAAGATTATTGTTTATGTTGGAATAAATATATTAACAAAGTATTCAAGTGAATTTGGATATGGTCAATTCGGTTGGGTGAGTGCGAGTCGGGTAGATTTGGGTTGTATCAAATTATGATTTGATTCAGTTTCGGTTTGGGTCGGTTCGGAATACTTGGATCACATTTCGGGTCACGTCATTGGTTTAAAAACGGATTCGGTTCGAGTTGGATCAGATCGGTATTTTTGGGTTCGGGTTACTTTTGCGAGGTCTAGTTTATTATATGTTTTGTTCTATTCAAGTAGACTATCTATCTGCAGGTTATGTAACTTTTTTATTTATATGTATTGTAAACTTTATGTAATTTTTATGTGTATTGTGAACTACTCCTATCTGGTCTTGTAATTTTATGTGTATTAACTGGTGTAGTTAGGTGTGATTTGAAATCTAAATTTATGTTGCGTACACAAAAAATAACATTAACTTAGGAAAAAACAATGTAATTAAGTTTTGCGTCAATAGATATAAGTAAAAAACATATGCATTCAACACCGGGCAACCAGTAGACCTCCTGTCAGCTTGCTGATTCTACTAATAGTGATATGCATCACACACTTTGCCTTATTATATTAAAAGCATTATGCAGCTAACAAAAGAAAACGCAAACTAAATTTCCACCACAACTAGGCAGCCAGCAGCAGCGTTTTGATGGATCAGGCGTTGTTGAGGTGATGAGCCTCGACGTGTTTACTGCAGGCAACGATGACTCCCATAGTAGCAGTTGGGATGGGCACAGTATCAGCAAGTTTCTCATAATCAATGATCAATTGACGAGATCAATTCCGTTTCCCTCGTCTGTCACATGAAGAGTGATGACGAAGCTCTTGTACTCTTTCAATAGGCACCTCCGATCACAGTGAACACCGTCTTTCTGTTCTCCTCATCAACTGTAACCTTCTGCTTTGAACTAAGTTTTTTCCCATCTGCATCCATGCGCGCTTATGTATTTACAATGATGATATGCAGATTCGTTATATCTACAGATCCTAATTAAGTCTCATTATTTAACATTAAAGACAAGTATATCTTTATTATCGGGTCATATAATTTATTGTAACTTGAGACCCACTAAAGCATTTTGTTATCATATATTTTAACTGCAAAAAGTAAATATATTGCGTTAACAGGAATAATAAATTTGAAATTTGAAAGCAATGCTAATCAACAAATTAATCTTTATGAATGTGGTATACCTTGATTGTACCTCCAGCAAATGGTAGAATCTGTCTTACCGAATTCACCCTCGTGAAGTTCGACGGCATCAACGAGATCAGAGAGCTTGGAAATTACTGTGCGGGTCTTTGCTGAACAAGTCATAAAACTTATTAGCGCATGATCTCAGTTCAAATTCAGACACCAGCCTTCCTTTAAGACCCATGATCGATGTTTATTCTTTTGTGGATTAATTACTTCGAGCAGAGAAAACGGAGAACGATTTCTTAGAGTGATGAAAGGGCTTATTGGAAGGTGATGATGAGGTTGATGAACTCCTAGCAAGGCTTTATTTATATGCTATGATGATGAGATCAAGCCACTAATACATTTTTTTAATTGGGGGGTGATTGCGGCAAATTCTATTGTACAACCGGTGTACGGTGAGCATCATACAACCGTTCACTTTAAATTCAAGCGTTATTCAAGATTTTGTATTGATTTAGTTGAAAGAATATCTCTCCATCAATACTGACCAAGCTTCACACCAATACATACCGTTCAATATCAAATATGTACTTTCTAAAACGACACTAACGTGATTAGGGCCTTTGGTTGGGTTATGAGTAAATGGAATGGTTTTGTTGTTTGTTTAGTCAATTTTTCTTATTATCATGAAAGAGAATGAGATTAGCTCAAATCCATCTAATTTGATTCCCCAAATGAGATTCTCTTTTCTTAGTGAACTTGACTAGTGACATATAGTCATTAACTGATGACTAACAATCATTGACCAGTGATTGGTAGATATGACTGACAATTGATGAATGTTGATCTAAAGTCGGTGACTGTTGACCATTGACTGATGGTTATTGATCGATTATTCATTTCCATTTCCACTCCCACTGTACAAACAAACAACTAAAAATAAAAGAAATTCTTTCCACTCCACTTCACTGTCATTATGTTTCCTCCACCCAAAACAAAGATTCCTACCGTTTTGCGTGGACCCATCATGTGCTGCTTAGCCACGCTTCGAACCATTGTCTGGACCAATATTAGATTCGTTTATGATAAACTATTTTGTCAACTTTCAGATAAAATTGTTAGAATGAAACAGAAAAAGAAATGGTGAACCAAAGGCTGTCCACCAACCGAGCCATTAAAGAAAAGGAAACAACAAACGAAGAATATGTTGATTTGCTTTTTGTCCTTACCGTCAGGTGTCTGCAGAGAATTAGTCGACTGGGCCGGGGATACATCAGTAGACAACTATGCCATATAGCTAATGGATCAAATTAGAGCTGATCAAATGGGTGGGCCGGTCGGGTTGAGACGGGTCAACATTGAATTTTAAGTCTGAACAGATCTATATATTTGTCTAAGTTCGATTTTAATTTTTCGGATCGGGCTGGACTAGACCCGGATTTATTTTATCGTTACCCTTATTCACCCGTCTGACCCGGTTTATAATTTTTTTTGAAAATATATAGAGTATATGTATAATATCATTATATTAATTATAATATATATATATATATGTTGTATGTAGTATTAATAGATATTATATATAATATAAATAAATAGTAAAAGGTATTATATAAAGTTAAATTAAATATATATTTCCTTTTGTTATTAATACTCGATTTTCTAGCTATAGGCACAAGAATTAAAGACGAAAAAGTTAGACTATTTTGTCCTTAATTTTTGCATTGGGAATTGAAATAATTTGAAAAGTAGAGTTGTGAAATAAAAGATAGAATTAAAAAGTAAATGACAAAAAATAATAGAATACGTTATTACTTGAAAATAGTGAAAGGACCCAAATAATCATATATTGAGAACAAGAGAGAGTATAATATTATATTTATAAAAACTATATAAGATAATAAACCAGGTCGGCCGGGCTCAGTTGCGGGCCTAAAATTTTGTCAAAGCTCGGCCCGATTTTTCATTCGGGTCTGATTTGTTGTCCAAGTCCGCTCGGATTTTTTTTAGGACATGCTTTTCGGGCTTTATTTCGGGCGGGGCCGGATTGGACCGTCGGGCCGGTTTATTGTTGATCAGCTCTACTAATGGTTGGCCATTGTATTATGATCGATATCATAATATTATTATAGTTAAATTGTCAATTCGAACGATAATTCAGGTTAACCTATGAATATTTTGAATTTGTCTAAAAGTTGAATTAATCAAATGTTTTTTTAAGATTTTATCTAAATATTTTAATTGAATTTAAAATTTCGGTAATCGAATTATTCAATGAAATACCCCGAATAATTACTACCTTAATTAATAAGGATGAAATTAAATCATGAGCATAATTTCTATAAATATTATAGTATAATATATATAGTCCAAAATGGACATTAAATTATACATCAATCTCTAATCAAAGGGAAAATATCATCAAGGGAAATCAACTCCAAAAAATTTAATATCACATGTAACATATTAGTACATGTGTAAATACCACCAATATCATTGTTAATTTATAAATTATATAAACATATTATATACTCTAAACAATCCAAGATACAGTATATAATATATATTCATAGATGCACCCTTAGAAAAAAAAATAAATAAATAATACTATAAGTCATTAAGTGACACATAACCATAATATTACTTGTACAATTTGTGACATATGCTAAATAATGGAAACATTTTGAATTCCCTCCAAAATGCCAACCGATTACCTACATTAACAATGAAAAAAAAATATAAAATAAAATAAGACATCATTAGGCTAAATTAAACTAGCAATAAAAGTACAAGCTAAGTACAAAAAGGAACCACACCTTTCACCACTACCAATGCTGTCACGATCTGTCTTTCTTCCCAACCAGACTCCTCCAGTTTCTCTTCTAGCCTCACGACTTACCTCCCTTTCCAAACACTTTTCTTCTGTCCATCTACTGCACCACATCTTCTACCTTCTCTGTTGTGTTGTTGTAACAGCATCAGAAGCAACAAAAAAAAAAAATACTGCTACTTGCCTACCCTCTCACGACAACAAGACAGAGGCAACAAAACAAGGTTTCTTCCTTTTCTTTCCTGCTCCATTCACGGTCAACAGCAGCTCATCCCTTCTACCCCATCCTCGGACAAACAACAGAGCAGAGACAGCAAGGTAATTCATGTTCTTTTTCAGCCCGTACTACCAGAACCTCCTCCTCCATTGTGACCATTACACTGCAACCCTCTCTTCTCTGTTGCAGTAACAACAACACACCAGGATCCCCATTGAACTCTCGGTAGAAACAGCAACCGGACAGCAACATCAACAAAAGAAAACCGGTAATAGCAGCATCTTCCTTCTGCTCTTCCTCCACGTTTTCCAGCCTTCTTTCTCATCGGATTCTACTCCATCTTGCTAGAGAACTTGTGCGCCTCTCTGTTACAGTAAACAACAGCAAAACCCCTGAACTTCTTATTACCGGTTGCAAACAACAGCAAGCAACCAACAAGTAAGTTAAGGTAAAACTCTGCTCCTGTCTCTCTTTTTTCCCTCACGTTCCAGCCCTTACTCAGGGTTTCCCTCCTCCACCTTGCTACATAATACAGTCTCCCCCTCCTCCATAAGACACTCTCAATCCTGGACTAAAACAACAAGCAAGAGTAGCTGGAGACCAAGGTAAACAGCCACTCCTTCCACACTTTGCTCTCGGTTCTGGACATGAGAAATAACTCTCCTTCCTTATTAGTTCTACTTGTTTTCAGGGTTTAAAAATACACCCTTAGAGACTTCATAACCAGCCGAGAGTGCACCAGCTAGCTGGAAGGAGACTCTCTTGATATACAAGGTGAGAAAATGCCATTGAAACACACCCCTTTGCCTTGTCTTGTGATCATCCGAAAGTGCTATTTTTTTGACGCTCCCGTCCTGCTATCATGCTCACGCAAGAGCTTCCTTTCCAGCCTTCTAGTTGAGCTACAACAGCATCAAAGAACACACCAAGAAGGAGTACATAGGTGAGGTAAAAATCTGAATCTAACTAGAGTGTTTAGACCCTGTCTTTCCTCTAGTTTCTTGCAAAAAAAAAAAAAAACTGAACTGAACCTATTCTTCTTTGTTAGCTGCCGAAATCAACATTGGAGTTTGGAACCCAAGCAGAAACCAAGGTAAAAATCATTCTTTTTAACCACCTAAAGCCACATATAAAGATCCTTAAATTAGCTAGTTAGTGGAATGATTTACTATGCTTGTTCTCTTTGGCAAATGACGACCTACAGCAAGGTTGACTCCTCATTTGAACTGCTAAAGGTTGAGGGCTGAGTTCTAAAAGTGAAAAACAAGTTTCAAGAGGTAAGAATGTTTTAAAACCTTAAGGACCATATTATGACTTAAGGGAAATTTTTGTACAAAAACTTTAACTGTGAAACGTATGTATATAATAGGCCGAGGAAGTTAAGGTGCGGTGGCTGGTGGAAAATTTCCTTGGTGATCAACCAAGGTAAGGATGGTTAATGACCACTTTTAATACCTTAAAGATTGTTAAATTAAGTGTTGTTGTGTACCGAATGTGGCGAGTATATATATGGGTATTAGTTGAATTGATAATGTGTAACAAGGGATGGTATACAACTAGGAAGGCAAACGCAGGTATATGTGATTTAGTAAAGTTAATATGTGTGTGAAAATAATGGGGGAAATGAATTAATAAAATTTATTGGTGACTATATATAAAACCGAGAGAGTAAGTATGCGTACTGTTTTGTTCCTAAAAAGGTGTAGAAAACTAATAGCTAATTAATTAGGGAGGCTAAGTGTTAATGATTTAGTTAAGGTCATTTATTAGTGAATAATGAGATGAAAAAAAGGGTTTAGAGGAGTTAATCATAAATTCTGGTACTAGTTGTGACCATGACCTGATTTTAAGGACATTTTAATGGTATTTAAAAGTTATTATGACGCTATTTTTAAGGCCATATAATTAGGCTATATTATTATGTGTAATTTGAGCCTTAAATGGTTATTATTAAATTTATAAATTGATTTAAAAGGGTGTATGATTTTCTGGTGCAAAGATTACGATCCTAGAAAATACAACTACTTAGAAATATATTAGAAAGGTATTTGTATATTTATAAACCTTTGACATGGCTTAATTGAATTTAAAAACTTATAAATGTTTAAATAAATAAATAAATCTTACATGGGGTCAAAACACAACTAAAAAGAAATATAGAGCATTAAAAATAGATTAAAACCGAAAGGGATAAATCTTAGGAAGTTGATGAATATAGGATATGGATTTTATGAGATTAGGGGTAAATAAAAATATAGTTTTAATGGGGATATTTTCATAAATAAAAACAAATCCGGTCAAAGGGATAATTTAAGTGGTCAACCTTGACCACAAGTGGGGTTTGAGCAAACTAAAATGATAAGAATAATTATTTTGGGTATTTAAAGGGATATTAAGTCAAAGACAACATTTATAAAAGAGATTGGGGCGTTCATGTAAGTACCGAGGAATATAGGTGTTGGAAAATAAGTATTAAGACCCTAGGGGTCTGTTTGGAAATTTTAGAGAATTTTGGGATGATTTTGTGAAATAAATTAATTAAGAGTTGTAATGTATGGTGTAAGTATTAGTTTGTAATGAATAAAAAAAACAATTAGGAGTGTATAATGTGGTTACCGGAATCTGGGGGCACAATAAAGAATTTATAAGACTTGTGGGGTTGTGTGCGATTATGGAGAAGATTTGGGTTCAAAATGAGGATTTAAATAATTAAGGTATAATATAAGGTTTTATGTAATTAAATGAAGGTTATAAGATGAAGGGGTTGTAGTGTAATTATGAGGAAGACATGGGAAAACAATTAAATTTGGATAGTCTAGGGGGATTACTCGTAAATTTATACATACATATGTACATTATAATGTTGGGATATCTTAGATTATAAATTAATAAGATTGGTAATGTAACAAGTATGGAAAATGGGGCGGTTTTGTAAATAAACAAAACTTGTGGAGATGGCATAAGGATTTGCCGAGAATGTTGGTGCTGTTCGAAATTTAAATACATGAGATAAGTATGTAATAATGGCTGGAAACTTTAGATTATAAGTTAATAAGACTAGAATTGTAGTAGTTATTATACAGGGGTAAATATTGCAGTTGCCGAAAATGTGTGGGCTGATTTGATTAATATGTGGGACCGAATATATAATAAGGTTGGATAGTATAATTTGACATAATGTTGAAGTATGAGAGGATAAATTTATAAGGAAGTTATTAAGGAATAAAATGTGCATTATAAACATTACATAACATGAGGGGGTAAGTTAGAAAATTTGTGGAAGTATATTGTAAGGTTGGAAACTTTTTAATAAGAGGAACTCTATAATTCATAGGATAGGAATTTACAATGCGTTTAACAAATCACATAAAAGGGGTTATACATTACTTGTAGAACGTTAATATTACGACGACTGCGTTATGCGCACATACAAGTACATAGCATTTTATATGCGCGTGAAAAGTGCGTAAGCAATAAAGTATAACAACAATTATAATATATACGTACCTAGGTGTATGTATAAATGTCAACACATGTTCGTAAGTATAACTATGTAAATTATCTCGTATAACGAAATGGTTAGGCAACATGTATGCGCGCACGTAAACGATATTTCCGCATGCATGCATCTTGACAATTACAAATGTAACTTCCATGTAATAAAGATTATTACCGTATCAATTATTACATACCCGTAGGATATAACGATTGGTTGGAATCTAAATCCCTAAGATTAACAAATATCAAGTTGAACAACAGATCAACTAAGGGTTAGCTACGGGATGGAATTAAGGGTTGGATCTAGGGTGATTAAGTGAGTTGATTGTATATGCTAATATTAGAATAACATATGTACCAGAGGTACGAGTTGGTAGACACGAGTCTTGGAGCGCTAGAGACTACGCGGGGGTTGTTACGCGAGCGTCGACGGTGTACGGTATGTTCATTGTGTGGTCCGAACCTCTGAGGGAAGCCTCGGTTCGGGAATTGATTGACTATGTGACAAGAGCGATATGGTTGCTATGCATGATTGTGTGGATTATTTATAAGGTTGGTAAGCGTTTATTATTGTGCGCGATGTCTTCGGACAATATTACTATGATTGTTTATGCGGTTGGAATACTAATATTCGGGAACTTTATCTCTAACTGACCTAAGTAAAACACTTAGGAATGAGACTCGGGATCCCCAGTCTCTAGATCTTGATACTCGAACATGACTTAACCTAGACTATGTCTAGGGAAGTACATAAGACTTCAAAGGTAATAATGGTAAAGATTTCTTCAAAACCTAAGTATTTACTTAGGGTAGTTGATTAAGGATTAATCATACATTGGAGAGTGTTGGTTATGGTAAATGGTATGGGAATCCAATTAGTTTCGACTAGTTGGTTGCGCATGGTGATCACCGGAGTATAACGTCCGTATCGGACCGACTCCCTCTATATTCCGACGGGCCTAGATAGACTGTTGGACCAGGGTGCCGACTTTGGCACACGGCTTCGGCCATTCATGGACGCCTTTATTAGGCAAGTGGAAGCCCCGGGATCGAGTGATCCTTGGCAATGAGCACTTCGTGTGTACGGGAGGACTACTGTCCAGTAAGGTTATTCCGGGTTGTCCTAACATGACGCCTAATGGTATTGAGAGTAAGACTAAATGGTGATTAACATAATTTAAAGGAAAAACTACTAACATCTCGATGGAAGTAACTACGCGTTTGCATGAATGTTTACTGTATATGTATGACTGTTTATAGACATGGTATCTGGTATGTCGTGGATTGTATGTAATGGATGGATTGTCACTTTGATGGATTACTGTATGCTTATGCATGTTATTTACTGCTGTATATAAACTGCAAAATGAACCAGCATGTAATCAACCTCATGTTCAGACGGCTAATTGACCTAAGTGACCTAAAGGGTCTAGGATTACACTTTAGCATACCAGCATATAGTTTGCTGAGCCCCTTTGGGGCCAACCCATTTCAGGTTGTGGATCGGGACGTGAAGCCGGAGTGCGGGAATATGGGTAGACTACCTCGACTTTATTATCTCATGTTAATATTAAATCGGTTAGCACGTTGAAATTCTGGGAACTCTTTAAATGCTCACTTTGCATAGGTATTGGTTTGTATATAGGATAATGTAATAAATATCTCGTTCATCACTGCGGTTAGTTGTTGTTGTTCATTGTAGATTACGGTTATGCTTCTTTACTCGCATGGGCGAGTAATGGCATGTGACACCCAAGTGAGGATTAATGTAGTTTAACTTCCGCTGTGAGACGTCTCTAATTACGCTACGTGAGTGATTATACGAGAGTGATTATTATGAGATTAGTGAGTGGGGTGTTACAAAAGTGGTATCAGAGCGGAGTACCGCTCTGATGACGAGATATTAGGATTTAGACAGTGAGCATAGGACTTGGGAAATACGGGAAACGTTTGTGAGGTACGAGCCGCCTGATCTTAAACGAACCAGTGTCTTAGAAACGCTAAATGCGTAACAAAATTAGCCTTAATGCCATATCTGTGTTATTGATTTCTACACGGTAAACTATCAAGTAATAATACGACATAGCGCATTGCGGGTGTCGAGAAGAGGCATGTCGGGGGTGATGGAGGTCCTGTAACCCTGAAAAGCGTTGAGACGGTAGTCGCCGCACTAGCTTGATGGAAGAACATCCCGGGAAACAACAGTAGTACCCCACCCGCCGCTGCCCACATCTCGAGTATCACCCATAGAGGCAATGTAATAGATGTCACCAAGAAATGCATAGAAGTCTCTCTCAAAATGGGAATAGCTCCAACCGGCTACAACCTAGAAGACTCAGTAAAATCTGACCTACATTGAAAATAACCATATGAGCTTACGAGCGAAACTCCTAAAATTACTATAACATAACGCTCAAGGAAAGGAATGTCGTACCAAGGATAACTAGAGTACTCCATCTGCTGAACCCGAAGCACCACGAGGTAGCCACGCGGAGCAGACCCCAGCCGATACGAGCTACTAGAAGGGGGAAAGAGTCACCAGGGGTAGAATACCCCGAATTTTGTGGGAACCTTAGGCGCTGGTACTAGTACACAGCGCGATCTAGGAAACCGCACATCCTTAACTTAATACATTGACTGCATGGACATGCGTCAGGAACCTCCTCCTACCATGAGGGAGTTTTCAACAAAACTCAGAAATAGCCTAACTCAGAGAACCTAGAAATAGAATTACCTTAGAAAACTTACCCTACCTTAACGAACCGAAATAACTCCAATGCTACCCTTTTCAAGACTAATCATCTAAACCATACTCAAACGACCGAAGCGTTAGTGAAACAAACAATTCTAGAAACCGATGACTCAACCAGCATGGCGCGCTTTCTACAACAAGCGCTATAGCAAATACTATACTCACAATTCCGTCTACCTCGCGCACTTGCTACAGCAAGTGCTCCAATGATGGCTACAATTATGGTTACAATTATGGCTATAATTATGACTACAATCACTACTATAACTATAACGATAAATACAACAGAATTTTACAGACCGTGTAGGCCACAGGTGCAACGCCATGTCCACCGGTAATCATCAAACATTCATACAACGTCAGAGCGAATCTCATAACTACAATCACTCCTATAACTACAACTGCAATTATAAGCATAACTGTAACTATAATTGCAACTGTTACTACAAGAATAACAACAATTAGGATTGGATTCTACAAGACCGTGTAAGTCATGACTACCGGTAATCACTAACTATTCATACAAGTATAGTACATACTCTATAACTAAACTTGCCACCAAAGGGTTACAAAACCCTTAGAATACGGAATCTGCAACCATTGGAGGACCGAGTCCAAACATAACAACTAAAGGGCATACCCCAGCCCATAACAAACTACAATCATTAAACAATAATCATACAATAACATCAGCCTATGAGCCAAACATCATAACATGCTTGGTAAATCACTTGATGGTTTAAAATTGACGTGGGGGGGGGGGTGGGGGAACTTGATCCGGTACAGGTCAAGGGAAGCTGAACACAAATTGGGGTGGAAGGATAGTTCAACACTGATACTGATCACATCAGGGTCGGATGATTCCTGAAACTCTCTATGAGTGGCCGTAATTAAACCCTTAGGAATAGACGGGGAATTGAAGTATATGCACTAGCTAAAACAGCTAAAACAATACTAACGAATAAAGCACAAAATACGAATGTTTGTGAATAAAATCACTCCTAATATATTATATTAAAAGAATGATGGTGAAACATAATCACATGACAATAGGGCAATGCTACGCCAATTGAATACGCCAAATACATAATATAACATCGAAACATAAAGGAACCCAGAGATGAGGATACAGGACAAACAAATGTACACGTTACAGACAACCCACCTAATCGCACCATATGTTACCGATTGCAACCACAAATTCAGCTACCGAGAAAAATAAATAACATCACCCCAGCCTTAACCATATCAGGGAAGGCACCATAACCAGCAAGAGATGAATAGGGTTGTAAGGTTACAGAGAATAATACGTGTGATCACATCATTGAACAGACCATTGAATGAGGGTTTGAAAAAGGGGAATGGGGCTACCGTCATTGCGTCCGCCAAACAATAGGTGACAAAAAAGGAGTACGTTTTAAGGCATGTGTTATAACTATAAGTAACGACTGTCAGGGGGATTACTATACGAGTTAAACAATGGCAAATGGCCTAAACGGTAATACAAGACACTAAGTCTAAACACTATAAACACAAGCTCGATTAAAGGTACTCAATATACCATGAGAAAAATACAAGTCTAGAGGAGTGAAAATACCGCCTCCGACTACTCCCAATATATACCAATGGAACATTGACATTTAAAAATGACATGGAAATTAATGGAAACGGGTTAAAACCAGGCCATAATAGAAACTTCCATAAAAATGAGAAAACACAAATCTTCGTCATAGGGCTCAGAAATTACATCAAACGATGTAACCCTAAGGATAGGGTAAAGTCAGAAGAACCATAATATGCACCGAAATTAACGAGTAGAGTTCCGATTGAACCAACAGGATTAGAGGAACCAAAAACCTTGAATAGAACATGACTAAGTCGTAACTTCGCAAAGGAATGGTTAACACACAATAACATTAAAGGAAACCTCTCGAAAGAGAAGAGAATTGATAGTCAACTTGATGGTGAGTATGAAAACTCATTAAATGGGCGAATAAACATAAACAAAACCCTCACAAGGTTCAATAACTGTTTCCCATTACCATACAACATCCAAAAGAACCTACCTAATAATGGGGACGTCACCCACAAGAGGAGCATACAGAGAATTACTCTCCAACAGAGAACACAACAATATCGAATGAGGTAACAATCTTGTATGCCCTAATAAGGGCAACGATACGTCTTCACCCACAAAGGGGGCTGAACATAAGTACACCAATATACGATAAAAAGAAAAGCAAAAGCTAGCAGAGGCCATAAGCTATAGAACAAATGTAAGAATAACTTAACTGTCAAATCGATTGAAATATGGTGCGCACAAAAGCAACCATTATAGACTACCTTCAGAATGAATACATTGACAAGACCAGACGAGTGAAACTCGTAAAGAACTCAAATGATGAGCAACAAATCGTAGGCAGGCTATACAAACAGCCTAGACCGTCAGAGGACACACTCCAAATAGATATGGCGTTCAATGTTATAACCCATACAAGAATTCATAAATGCACATTGCATACTCTTGTTAAATGACATGGAAAAATAGAAAGGTTATAAAATATACCAGAGGAAAAATACCTCAATTGCCAAGAAAACATACCCACACGGGATGTAAAAGTTGCAAGACTCAATATAAACAAAACAATGAAACCCTAGCAAAAGCGGGGCGAGTCGTACAAGTATTGACGTGAGAACAATATACTGAATATATGATAGGTAACAATCGTGAGGTGCATGACAAATATTACAATTAATGTATTCTCTGGAACAAAACAACCTAGAGACACGGGATGACAAGAATTAAATTTGTGAACTTATAAGCTAATACATTCAAATTTCAGAGACTAGTACAAAGAGCACTAATGTTAAACGATGGCCAATGTCATACTTCAACTCAGCTAGAAACCAATGAGTGAAGATAATAACAATCTAAAATGTATTCCACGCTAGTTATCCAGAACGTTTGGACACGATTAGACCTAATCGTGTACATCTGCAGTTAACAATACCGCATCGATTAAGATACCTCCGTTTCCAAATTAAGAAAAGACCGTGAACGACACTTCCATATTGGGACAAGGTCAGCAATAATTTGCTGCTAACCAATCATCTATGATACATCTTTAGGAATGAAAGGGCAAACCAAGCCCTATGTACGTGGATCTGCACCTCATTACGGAGCGAGTGGGCCTAATAAAACGTATTTGGGAGAGCGCACAAGTATTCTACACCTTTGGCTGAAAAGTACGCGCCTCAACCTTTGCATTTTCCTTTTAGAGCCGAGTGACGAGAGATCGACCGTCTCTTAGATATGAGAAGACTCCACTCCGAAGTTCCAATACGGAAACGAGGGAGACTAGGAACAAGACCATTAAAAGGGTCAAAGTATATTGGCCGAACCATGAGGCGAAAAGGCCACATGGGAGTGGGAGAACTCCATGAGAGCCAAGTATCCTGTGCTTTTCTTATAGCGACTGTGTGATACTTTGAGGGTCACGGGGCGTAACCCTTTTAAGGGGGGTAGAGCCTTTGGCATATTTAGCCCTTTTATGTTGTTTTTGTGGTATGCATGTGCTTTAAGCACTTGCGTTGTGGTTGTTATGTGTTTGTGCGTTAAACACTTGAGATGTATTTGATTAGGTGGATGTGCTTTAAGCACTTGGGATGAACTTGTTGTGTGTATGTGCTTTAAACACTTGAGGTGTATTATGATATGTTTGTACCTAGAACACTTGAACAATTAAGTATGGATGTCCTTCGGGACTTGTGATATATACATATAGGTGTTGGTTTGGATGTCCTTCGGGACTTGTGATATATAAATATATGGTTGGTTTGAATTGGAGAACTAGTGGTTGAATGGAATGGATTACACTTCAAGAAAGTGTTGAGACTTTAAATTGATAGGCCGGATGGGTTGATACCTTGAGGTTCATTGGGTAGTTATATACATATGCAATTTAGACAACTTCGGGACGAAGTCCTTTAAGGGGGGTAGACTGAAATACCCCGAATAATTACTACCTTAATTAATAAGGATGAAATAAATCATGAGCAATAATTTCTATAAATATTATAGTATAATATATATAGTCCAAAATGGACATTAAATTATACATCAATCTCTAATCAAAGGGAAAATATCATCAAGGGAAATCAACTCCAAAAAATTTAATATCACATGTAACATATTAGTACATGTGTTAAATACCACCAATATCACTTTATAAATTATATAAACATATTATATACTCTAAACAATCCAAGATACAGTATATATATATATATTCATAGATGCACCCTTAGAAAAAAAAATAAAATAAATAATACTATAAGTCATTAAGTGACACATAACCATAATATTACTTGTACAATTGTGACATATGCTAAATAATGGAAACATTTTGAATTCCCTCCAAAATGCCAACCGATTACCTACATTAACAATGAAAAAAAAATATAAAAATAAAATAAGACATCATTAGGCTAAATTAAACTAGCAATAAAAGTACAAGCTAAGTACAAAAAGGAACCACACCTTTCACCACTACCAATGCTGTCACGATCTGTCTTTCTTCCCAACCAGACTCCTCCAGTTTCTCTTCTAGCCTCACGACTTACCTCCCTTCCAACACTTTTCTTTGTCCATCTACTGCACCACATCTTCTACCTTCTCTGTTGTTGTAACAGCATCAGAAGCAACAAAAAAAAAAAAATACTGCTACTTGCCTACCCTCTCACGACAACAAGACAGAGGCAACAAAACAAGGTTTCTTCCTTTTCTTTCCTGCTCCATTCACGGTCAACAGCAGCTCATCCCTTCTACCCCATCCTCGGACAAACAACAGAGCAGAGACAGCAAGGTAATTCATGTTCTTTTTCAGCCCGTACTACCAGAACCTCCTCCTCCATTGTGACCATTACACTGCAACCCTCTCTTCTCTGTTGCAGTAACAACAACACACCAGGATCCCCATTGAACTCTCGGTAGAAACAGCAACCGGACAGCAACATCAACAAAAGAAAACCGGTAATAGCAGCATCTTCCTTCTGCTCTTCCTCCACGTTTTCCAGCCTTCTTTCTCATCGGATTCTACTCCATCTTGCTAGAGAACTTGTGCGCCTCTCTGTTACAGTAAACAACAGCAAAACCCCCTGAACTTCTATTACCGGTTGCAAACAACAGCAAGCAACCAACAAGTAAGTTAAGGTAAAACTCTGCTCCTGTCTCTCTTTTTTTCCCTCACGTTCCAGCCCTTACTCAGCGGGTTTCCCTCCTCCACCTTGCTACATAATACAGTCTCCCCCTCCTCCATAAGACACTCTCAATCCTGGACTAAAACAACAAGCAAGAGTAGCTGGAGACCAAGGTAAACAGCCACTCCTTCCACACTTTGCTCTCGGTTCTGGACATGAGAAATAACTCTCCTTCCTTATTAGTTCTACTTGTTTTCAGGGTTTAAAAATACACCCTTAGAGACTTCATAACCAGCCGAGAGTGCACCAGCTAGCTGGAAGGAGACTCTCTTGATATACAAGGTGAGAAAATGCCATTGAAACACACCCCTTTGCCTTGTCTTGTGATCATCCGAAAGTGCTATTTTTTTGACGCTCCCGTCCTGCTATCATGCTCACGCAAGAGCTTCCTTTCCAGCCTTCTAGTTGAGCTACAACAGCATCAAAGAACACACCAAGAAGGAGTACATAGGTGAGGTAAAAATCTGAATCTAACTAGAGTGTTTAGGACCCTGTCTTTCCTCTAGTTTCTTGCAAAAAAAAAAAAAAAAAAACTGAACTGAACCTATTCTTCTTTGTTAGCTGCCGAAATCAACATTGGAGTTTGGAACCCAAGCAGAAACCAAGGTAAAAATCATTCTTTTTAACCACCTAAAGCCACATATAAAGATCCTTAAATTAGCTAGTTAGTGGAATGATTTACTATGCTTGTTCTCTTTGGCAAATGACGACCTACAGCAAGGTTGACTCCTCATTTGAACTGCTAAAGGTTGAGGGCTGAGTTCTAAAAGTGAAAAAACAAGTTTCAAGAGGTAAGAATGTTTTAAAACCTTAAGGACCATATTATGACTTAAGGGAAATTTTTGTACAAAAACTTTAACTGTGAAACGTATGTATATAATAGGCCGAGGAAGTTAAGGTGCGGTGGCTGGTGGAAATTTCCTTGGTGATCAACCAAGGTAAGGATGGTTAATGACCACTTTTAATACCTAAAGATTGTTAAATTAAGTTGTTGTGTACCGAATGTGGCGAGTATATATATGGGTATTAGTTGAATTGATAATGTGTAACAAGGGATGGTATACAACTAGGAAGGCAAACGCAGGTATATGTGATTTAGTAAAGTTAATATGTGTGTGAAAATAATGGGGGAAATGAATTAATAAAATTTATTGGTGACTATATATAAAACCGAGAGAGTAAGTATGCGTACTGTTTTGTTCCTAAAAAGGTGTAGAAAACTAATAGCTAATTAATTAGGGAGGCTAAGTGTTAATGATTTAGTTAAGGTCATTTTTTAGTGAATAATGAGATGAAAAAAAGGGTTAGAGGAGTTAATCATAAATTCTGGTACTAGTTGTGACCATGACCTGATTTTAAGGACATTTTAATGGTATTTAAAAGTTATTATGACGCTATTTTTAAGGCCATATAATTAGGCTATATTATTATGTGTAATTTGAGCCTTAAATGGTTATTATTAAATTTATAAATTGATTTAAAAGGGTGTATGATTTTCTGGTGCAAAGATTACGATCCTAGAAAATACAACTACTTAGAAATATATTAGAAAGGTATTTGTATATTTATAAACCTTTGACATGGCTTAATTGAATTTAAAAACTTATAAATGTTAAATAAATAAATAAATCTTACATGGGGTCAAAACACAACTAAAAAGAAATATAGAGCATTAAAAATAGATTAAAACCGAAAGGGATAAATCTTAGGAAGTTGATGAATATAGGATATGGATTTATGAGATTAGGGGTTAAATAAAAATATAGTTTTAATGGGGATATTTTCATAAATAAAAACAAATCCGGTCAAAGGGATAATTTAAGTGGTCAACCTTGACCACAAGTGGGGTTTGAGCAAACTAAAATGATAAGAATAATTATTTTGGGTATTTAAAGGGATATTAAGTCAAAGACAACATTTATAAAAGAGATTGGGGCGTTCATGTAAGTACCGAGGAATATAGGTGTTGGAAAATAAGTATTAAGACCCTAGGGGTCTGTTTGGAATTTTAGAGAATTTTGGGATGATTTTGTGAAATAAATTAATTAAGAGTTGTAATGTATGGTGTAAGTATTAGTTTGTAATGAATAAAAAAAAACAATTAGGAGTGTATAATGTGGTTACCGGAATCTGGGGCACAATAAAGAATTATAAGACTTGTGGGGTGTGGCGATTATGGAGAAGATTTGGGTTCAAAATGAGGATTTAAATAATTAAGGTATAATATAAGGTTTTATGTAATTAAATGAAGGTTTATAAGATGAAGGGGTTGTAGTGTAATTATGAGGAAGACATGGGGGGAAACAATTAAATTTGGATAGTCTAGGGGGATTACTCGTAAATTTATACATACATATGTACATTATAATGTTGGGATATCTTAGATTATAAATTAATAAGATTGGTAATGTAACAAGTATGGAAAATGGGGCGGTTTTGTAAATAACAAAACTTGTGGAGATGGCATAAGGATTTGCCGAGAATGTTGGTGCTGTTCGAAATTTAAAATACATGAGATAAGTATGTAATAATGGCTGGAAACTTTAGATTATAAGTTAATAAGACTAGAATTGTAGTAGTTATTATACAGGGGTAATATTGCAGTTGCCGAAAATGTGTGGGCTGATTTGATTAATATGTGGACCGAATATATAATAAGGTTGGGAAGTATAATTTGACATTAATGTTGAAGTATGAGAGGATAAATTTTATAAGGAAGTTATTAGGAATAAATGTGCATATAAACATTACATAACATGAGGGGGTAAGTTAGAAAATTGTGGGAAGTATATGTAAGGTTGGAAACTTTTTAATAAGAGGAACTCTATATTAATTCATAGGATAGGAATTTACAATGCGTTTAACAAATCACATAAAAGGGGTTATACAATTACTTGTAGAACGTTAATATTACGACGACTGCGTTATGCGCACATACAAGTACATAGCATTTTATATGCGCGTGAAAAGTGCGTAAGCAATAAAGTATAACAACAATTATAATATATACGTACCTAGGTGTATGTATAAATGTCAACACATGTTCGTAAGTAAACTATGTAAATTATCTCGTATAACGAAATGGTTAGGCAACATGTATGCGCGCACGTAAACGATATTTCCGCATGCATGCATCTTGACAATTACAAATGTAACTTCCATGTAATAAAGATTATTACCGTATCAATTATTACATACCCGTAGGATATAACGATTGGTTGGAATCTAAATCCCTAAGATAACAAATATCAAGTTGAACAACAGATCAACTAAGGGTTAGCTACGGGATGGAATTAAGGGTTGGATCTAGGGTGATTAAGTGAGTTTGAATTGTATATGCTAATATTAGAATAACATATGTACCAGAGGTACGAGTTGGTAGACACGAGTTTGGAGCGCTAGAGACTACGCGGGGGTTGTTACGCGAGCGTCGACGGTGTACGGTATGTTCATTGTGTGGTCCGAACCTCTGAGGGAAGCCTCGGTTCGGGAATTGATTGACTATGTGACAAGAGCGATATGGTTGCTATGCATGATTGTGTGGATTATTATAAGGTTGGTAAGCGTTTATTATTGTGCGCGATGTCTTCGGACAATATTACTATGATTGTTTATGCGGTTGGAATACTAATATTCGGGAACTTTATCCTAACTGACCTAAGTAAAACACTTAGGAATGAGACTCGGGATCCCCAGTCTCTAGATCTTGATACTCGAACATGACTTAACCTAGACTATGTCTAGGGAAGTACATAAGACTTCAAAGGTAATAATGGTAAAGATTTCTTCAAAACCTAAGTATTTACTTAGGGTAGTTGATTAAGGATTAATCATACATTGGAGAGTGTTGGTTATGGTAAATGGTATGGGAATCCAATTAGTTTCGACTAGTTGGTTGCGCATTGGTGATCACCGGAGTATAACGTCCGTATCGGACCGACTCCCTCTATTCCGACGGGCCTAGATAGACTGTTGGACCAGGGTGCCGACTTTGGCACACGGCTTCGGCCATTCATGGACGCCTTTATTAGGCAAGTGGAAGCCCCGGGATCGAGTGATCCTTGGCAATGAGCACTTCGTGTGTACGGAGGACTACTGTCCAGTAAGGTTATTTCCGGGTTGTCCTAACATGACGCCTAATGGTATTGAGAGTAAGACTAAATGGTGATTAACATAATTTAAAGGAAAAACTACTACATCTCGATGGAAGTAACTACGCGTTTGCATGAATGTTTACTGTATATTGTATGACTGTTATAGAACATGGTATCTGGTATGTCGTGGATTGTATGTAATGGATGGATTGTCACTTTGATGGATTACTGTATGCTTATGCATGTTATTTACTGCTGTAATAAACTGCAAAATGAACCAGCATGTAATCAACCTCATGTTCAGACGGCTAATTGACCTAAGTGACCTAAAGGGTCTAGGATTACACTTTAGCATACCAGCATATAGTTGCTGAGCCCCTTTGGGGCAACCATTTCAGGTTGTGGATCGGGACGTGAAGCCGGAGTGCGGGAATATGGGTAGACTACCTCGACTTTTATTATCTCATGTTTAATATTAAATCGGTTAGCACGTTGAAATTCTGGGAACTCTTTAAATGCTCACTTTGCATAGGTATTGGTTTGTATATAGGATAATGTAATAAATATCTCGTTCATCACTGCGGTTAGTTGTTGTTGTTCATTGTTAGATTACGGTTATGCTTCTTTACTCGCATGGGGAGTAGTAATGGCATGTGACACCAAGTGAGGATTAATGTAGTTTAACTTCCGCTGTGAGAGTCTCTAATTACGCTACGTGAGTGATATACGAGAGTGATTATTATGAGATTAGTGAGTGGGGTGTTACATCATATTTATAATTTGTTTTGGATTTCGGTTTGATTATGTCAATTCGGTAAAACACAAGTGTTAGCTATATCTAATATAGTCAAATAGAGCAACATTAAATGTACATACAATAGAAGAAAACTGTACATTACACATATAAAAACTATACATTACCAATATAACAAATATTGTACATCAAAATAGTACTTTCAGTATAATTGTTCATTGTATAGGTTTTCTTGGCCGTACAATAAATGTAGCAATATTGACTAATATGCATGTAGAATTTACGTTATGTTAATCGAATATCCAAATTTTTTAAAAAAAAAATTCTCTTGCAAATCTAGTCTTTAGTGACAAATAGTCAAACACTAACCATAAATTTCTGTTAATTGAAATCCAAATTAACAAAATTTGGACTTCAATTCGGTATTTTTGTTTTCACTCAAAAAAATTTCGGATTTTGGATAATTTAGATAACGGGTAATTCAGTTTTGATCAAAATTTGAAAATTCAATTTTAATCGAAAAAACCGAAATCCAATATTTATTTACAATTTAGATTGCAGTTAACCGAATTATCCAAATACTCCCTTAGGACATGTGTGGCAGTGATATTTTCAGACTTCCACTACAATTGGTAGTGAGATCTAGTTATTGATAGATCTCATTCCAACTAACGTTTGGATCACCATCGTTTATCATCATTGGTGGATTTATCTTTTTGATCATATAAGAGTCTTCTAACAGTGAGAAAATTACAGGAAACACTTCATCCTCATAGATCTTTAGTGGTTCTGCTAACAGAATATTTGTAGGGGTAAGGAAGTACAAAAGAATAAAGAATTATAATAAACATGAAATAAACCTATAACTCTATACGGGTAGCAAACAATTCCCGGTCGGAGTACAGCGTGAGCAAATTACGACCGAGAGTATCGAACCCAAGGGACTTATAGAAAGCTAATCCTAATCCCGGTAATAACCTATTGTATAATAAAAGGGGGGAATGTTAAACATTTCCTAAAACTAACTAATAATCTTAACTAAGTAATAATTGTCCTAGATTTGGGATTTACATCAACCAAGAATCAATATGATCACGCAATGAACTTCAAAACTCGAACTTAACCAACCAACATGAAGGCGCCGGACACCAGATGCACGGCTCATTCAAAGACGTTGAATGTGCCGGACACAGGAGACCCGCCAGTACAACCCGACACGTTCAAATTGTAAAAACCACTCTCTTGCTTCGGAATTGATAACAAGAAACTCACCGCCTATTAACGAATCGAGCATATGTCATGCCACGAATGAACAAGGTAATGGGGGAAGATGGGTTAATTCGTAATCTTTTATGTTAACTTCTAAATCATAGAAGAAAGCAAAAAGACCATTAAGATTTGTATAACCTATCCTACTCTTGGGCTTTTCTCCCTCAAGTAGAATTTGCATAAAGAGAATGAGTGATCAACTAGTCACTTGCAATAAGAACCAAAGTCTTAATGAACGCTTGAAATTATATTAAAATAATCATATTGTTACAAGGAAGAGAATTCATACCTAACCAAGAACTAACAAGGAGTTCTTACTTCACCATCCACTCAAATAAGGAAGAAATACATAAGGGAGGAGGAGATTGGTCATAGCCTTAACCCGAAAAGGAAATCTTCTCTTCTTCTCGTGGATGGATCCGTAGAAACTTCCTTGGACACCAACAATGGAGTGGGAGGCGGAAATGGAGTTGTGAATGGAGTGTATAGGGTGTTGAAGTGTATGAAAGTGCAGCCCTTCTCGTCCCATTTATAGGCCTCAATCTTGCCTTTGCCGGGCGTCGTGCCGGATCATAGGAAGCCGGCACATGTGAAAAAACATGCCAAATTTCCAACGGTTGAAACCGCCAAATCTCGCGAAAAGGTACCTGTGCCGGACAAGAGATGTCCGGCTTCATACCCGGCATCGGTTGGTTTGGCAACGGTCATTAATTGCCATCGTCTGATCAACCAAGACGACTTTTCACATATGTACCAAATGAGAAATACCCGACAACATACCCGACAGAGCTCCTTTTCTGCTCCACGCTTGTGCCGTGTAGGAGTTACCCGGCCTTATGTCTGGCATCTTAGTCAGAAATTATTTCCTTGTACGAAAACACATGTAAAAACATAAATCTGAACAATAATAGACTTTATATAAAGATAACATAATACTAACTATTTAACCTTATTTAGATTAATATATCCTAAATCTAATACATAAAATATGATAAGTCTGCGGCTTATCAGGTTCACGGGAAGAATAGGTTATGGATCATTATCAAAAGAAAAATAGGTTATGGATAAAGTTCTGATTCTATTATGTAATCCCGCACTATAGAAAAACTTCTATATCATTAAATTATTTTCATTTTTTATTGATGGCGTTGTAGAGACAACTTAAGTGATGAGAAAACATCAAGAAGCATGGTTCCAAAGGACGAGTGATGAGTGTCAAAATGAGCATGTTTTAGGGGTGTATTTAGTATGTTTGATCAACACTTTTCATGCTCATTTCCCTATGCTAGCTAGTGTTCCTCTAGTTTTATGTTTTATTGGTGTTTTACACAATTTTTTGTCGGAACATGAGGAATAAAATAGCTAAGAATAAAGTATACGAAGAGACGAATGCGTGGGCGCAAACAGATCCAAAAGCGGAGCAAAAACGAAGAAAATACAGTGTTTTGAAGACTAGCCTGCCCACAAGACCGACCCATAGGACTGACCCAGAGTGGTCGGTCGGACTTTTCTGGAATCTACTGGGTTCGACCGACCCAGACGACCTCTCCAGGTGGGGTCGGTCGTAACCTACTGGAACCGACCGGCCCAGGACCAACCCAGTGGGTCGGTCAGCAAAAAATTCGCTCACATATTTTCTCTTCTGGTCCGGACCGCCCCAGGCCGGGCCGCCCCACAGAGAGGTGGTCAGAACGAAAATCTACCAAGAGAAGCATTTTAAAACGCGGGAAGAAAAGAGAGAGAGAGAGGTGTGGAGCCTGGAGCGAAGCAACAAACGCAAAAAGAAAATAAGAGGGGGAGAAAAGAAGAAAGAAGAGGAAAATGGAAGAAGAAGAAGAAGAGGATGAGAAGAAGCTTACCTCCATTGAAGCCCTTTTTCAACCCCTATGGCTATCTCTTCCCCTTTTCTCTGATTTTTGTTTTAATGCTTGAGTAGTCTCCTTGTAGCTAGGGATTTGGATTTTGCCCCAAATCCCCAAACTCCATTGTTAATCTTGGATATTGATGTTTATGCTATATTTTAGTCCTTGTTCTTATTGAAGATGATTGCTGAGTGATTATGGCCTTTAAGCTTGTCTTGTTAATTTGGGATTTGCTTAGGGTATGCTCTAATTAATTGTCATTATGTTAAATGGTTGATTTGATATCACCGATTAGTTTAGCATTAGTGTGGATTTCCATGGATGGGTTTCCTGAAGTAGAAATCTATACTGTTGGGACTAAATCAATGTTAGCCGATTTTCAATGGATTTTGGGATGAGGTTCTCATTGCAACTTATGGTAGATTTGTGCTTAATGCTTCCGATTGAATGGATATTCAAACTAACATTCGATTCCGTTTTACATTGGTTAGGATTAATAGACCTAGATTTGGCTATTAATAAATTCCCTTTGTTTAGCAATTAATCGAAGATTCGACAATTGGTAGTAAAGGAGTTGTGGGTGCATTTTCCTTCCCGAGCTACACCTATCATAGATTAGATAGTTTAGTTTTATTGCTGGTTTTTTATTTCTCCAATCACAAACAAAAACCTCAAAAAACCTCCAATTTACATTTATGCACTTATATTTATCTTCTTGCACATTACTAAACTTATAATTGATTAGATGGTTATGAAGTTCTTGTGGATACGACCTTGTTGGACTACAATGATTGGGTTCACTACCCATTAGTTCGCAAGATAGTTTCACTATTATTTTGCACGACAAGTTTTTGGCGCCATTGCCGGGGACTTCGGTCCAACTATCTGGTTTATTATCTGTTTAGTTTTGTGTATACCTTTCATTTCTTTTATTTACTCCTTTTGTGTATAAATTTTTTGCTTCTTTTATTTTTAGGTACTTAATTATGATGGATGGTCACTATGATCAAGCTGAAGGTTGGTATGGTTACTCCTATGGTGTAGAGAACTACAATCAGTGGAATATGTGTCAAAGGTGCGGAGAATGCCATGAGAGCCCCAAATTTCCAACAACAATCGCTGATTAAGAGCTCTCATGGAAGACTTCAAGTCATCTGTCACTCCCCAGCGGGTGGTTGGCATGTCGACTACACCAAGTAGAACATCAATCATTGGAGTGTATGTCAAAGGTGCGAAGGGTACCATGAGATCCCTCAATGTCCTGTTTCAATGGCAGAATTGAGAGCTCTCCTTGAGGATTTCAAGTCATCTTCCAAGCCTAACCCCATCTTTGTGTGCCAAAAGTGTGGAGGAGACCATGAGAGTTCTCATTGTCCTGAGCTCATAGTAGAGAGCAATTCCACCAGTTTGATGGATATGATGGCAGAGTATCTCAGTGACCAATGCAAGTACTGCCAGAATCATCAACAACATGAACCTCAGCCAGATCGAGATATGCAACAAATTCATAGTAGGAAGCAGTTCATTAGGAAGAGCAACCTACTGAGGACTTGAGCCACTTTCCCTCTCTCCCTTTGTTTAAGCTAGAGAGTACATGACCACCCAACCACCAGCTTGATTTTGAAGATGAGTCATCAGAGGAGAGTGCCACCATCGACTTAAGGAGCCACCTCCCTCTGAAGTTGATGTCCATCAGGCTCTTCCTATGAGCCTAACTAAGAAGATGAGGATATCTACACCTCAAATTTGTGGAGGATGAGCCATCAAACTTTGATCTTCACCTGGAGGATCAAGGCCTTTCCCACCTGTACACAAATGAAGTAGGGTGGAAACTCCAAGTTCACCCTATAAGTGTGGAGGCCACCATCCCATTTGATCCTGGACGGAAATAGATGACAAAGTCCGCCACAGAGTTCTCCACACCACCGCTCAATGAAAATAAGGATGTATTCATCCTTAAATTTAAATAGGAGGCTCCACCACAACTTGATCCTCAACCAAGGATCAACAACCTCAACATTCCCACCTCAAGAAAGATCGGCGGAGTTTATATTATCAATCTTCAATGTTGAGGTAACATTCCCTTTTGATTCGGGTCGTCCTTCAAAGAATTATGATGCTAACCCCAACCACCCATTGAAATCAAATTCAACGTTTATATTCGATCCGGTTGACTTCTAGGTGGTATGGTCTAGCCAAAGACCTTAAAGAAGGGCAGCTTCCTGGGAGGCAACCCGGATGAATTTCTTTCATTTTCGTTTATTTAATTTGTCAAGTTCTCCTTTGATTTGTTTTTGCTAACTCTTAACCCCAGTTGTAGTTTGGTTGCTTCTAGTGTTTTAGGCAGGTGCAAGCATGCACACAGGCAGGATCAAGCAAGCAAACAGTCGCTTGCTTTCCACATTTGCGTACAAATTCAGCCACATGCACACAAGTGCACTTATGCATGCAGCTGCTTGAATAATTTTGCAACCCAAGCACGTAAGAGTGTGCAGCCATGCACGTTTGCAGACCCTCATTCACATGCCAGCATCATGAGTCATGTACACAAGGTATCAAATTCTTCACGGGATGCATGTAAGACAAGCTAGCGTGCAAGTAATTCACGTACAACATGCGCGTATGGAAGCAACATGTAGGGGCGATATTTTCTTCATCCAGCAACTTACGTAGTCAGCGCAAGTCAATTCACGCATGCACATAAATGGGGGGAAGCAGGAACATAACTTAAAGTAGCATGTAGACCTGGCAAAAGTAACCCGAACCCGAAAAACCGAACCGAACCAATCCGATCCGAATCCGAATCTCAACCGAAAACTATAACTTGAAAAATGATCCAAATCCGAAATAAACCGACCCGGACCAAACCGAACCGTATTATTGTAAAACCGAAAGTAAACCACAATCCACAATCACCCGAACCGAAGTCACCCATAACCCGACGATGACCCGAAAACCGAAGTGACCCGAACCGAAATCAACCGAAAACCAACCGAACCGAACCCGAACCGAAACCAGTGTGACCCGAACTAATATATCCGATGTGACCCGAAAGAATATATTGCATTAATTATAGGAGACAATGAGAATAAAACATAAGGTTTATACCCAATATCTAGTTTAAATACAAATCAGTATTTAGCATTTGTATCATACAACACTAAACAATGTCGCACAATACTCTTACAATTAATCATTACTTAGTAAGTGGCGTACCTATAAAAAAGTATAATAAACTTATATACACGAGAAATTATTTTAAATATACCACAAATATTTTGCACTATAAAATTTTAAAGTAATTAATTATCATGCATTTTCATTAATCGCACAACTAATAATGAATTAATGATAATGCGCTACTCATCAATGATAGATTGGTAAGAACCAAAAATATTTGTATATTTAGACTCAAATTTTATCACTAATTCATATCATTATTGTATTAATTATTCATATATTGAAGGTGTTTTTATTAGTTAGAATTTTTCAAGCCTTTATCCAATCTTGTGAATAATTCTCCCTCATTAGCATTTAGCATAAATGTTTAATATACTTGAAGGTTTTTACCTATGTAGCAAAATTCTCATGCTTCTGAATAGTTCTTCATCATTAAGAGTTTTTAACTACCGTAAGAAAAGTCATCAAAACTTATTAACTAATTTCATTCGCTAACTATTAATAGATTGAATATACAAGTTACTACACTTTGATACAATTTTAATAATTATCCACAAACATACCTTATTTATACTCCTCTCAAAATAATGAAACTATTAAATAATCTAAAGCTACATCAATATTATGATAAGTTCAAAGTTAGTTGCTAAAGTATAACATGATGCAAATTATAATTATTTGTTTAAATTAATCTTTTATATACATTATACGTGTTGAGAGATTGATTGAAGTCAAATTTGTATATCATGATGATTGAGTTGCAGGATTCTGTAATGGCAACCAAATTTAGTCGAATAATTGACCCGAATTTGACCCATAACCTGAAAAAACTGAAAGAACCCAGAGGCTAACCCGAACCGTAAGTTACCCGACCCGAAGTCACCCTAACCGAAAGTCATCCAAACCGACCCGAAATTTCAATAAACCAAACTCAACCCGAACAAACCGAATTCAACTGACCCGATCCAACCCGAACCAAATATTGAACGATTTGAAATCAACCCGAACCGAACCGAACCCGAACCGATTGACCCGAACTGCCACCTCTAGTAGCATGCAGCCATGTGGCTGCTGCTTTCCATGCACGTAAATCCAAACCTCATGCACATACGCAAGGAATTTATTTTCAAGTAATTCGTGAGCAGCATGCAACCTTCATACTTGCAGCACGTGAGGAGGCGAGCACATACACTCACACTCGTAAGTGTGCAGCCATGTGCACATAATTTTGCCGCTACACTCACGTAACCATGCTCTATGCACCTAATTTTGCAACTTAACGTCCACACCGCATCCAAGCTACGCTGATTGAGGATAAAGCTCAAGTGTTGGGGAGTTCCTTCAATGCAAGCGACAACAATCTCAGGGGAGTACTCGTTTCTTTTATTTTGACACTCATTTCTCCTCTTTCATTGTTTTTTTCTTAATTTGTCAGTGGGCATAGCTTCTGTGCTATAATTTTGTTTGTGTCCAACGTGTTTTTCTTTTCTGCCTACTTCCCGAAAAGGTCTTCTAAAACCATCCCCACTTTGTTTGGTGAACAATGAGGACAATGTTCAATTTAAGTGTGGGGGAGTGACCTTTTCGGTGAATTTTATCCTTAAATGTTTGATCCCTCTGCTTATCTTGTTTGTTCAAAATCAAAAACTTGGACCCTTATGATGTGAGTGTTCTCATTAAGAACAAATACTGTTATAAATTGTGGGATAAATGCTCAAAATTTTCTTTTTGATTGCTTTTGAGGAGCATTTTATGTGCGTTGTGGCCAAGTGATCTTAAATGGTTGTATTTTTATTGCTTAAGGGTTCTTTCTGTCGTCTCTCTAGGGATTGTTAAGGGGTACTTCTTTGTGAAAATCTTTTAAGGGACTTGTGAGACGCCATTGGTAACCAACAATGAGAGTTGAGTGTTCTTAAATGCAAAGGCTTGATGCCAAAGTTTTATCTTCTCAACTCTTATGCAAAAGTGAAACAAATGTATAAATCTATTTTTCCTTTGGTTTTCTTCTCAATGTCCATTTTGAGAGAACTTGGCCATGGTTAAGTTCTCCAAGTCACATATTCTTTAGAACTTTGAAGCACTCCGGTTTCATACCCCGAAACTTTAGATTTTGTTTGCACTAAGCACACCCATGCCACCACAAGAGATGGTTCACACTTCTTAAAGGTTTTAATCACTTTTTGCTTCTTCTCATTTCCTACAATTCATGTTAGTATTTGTTAGTCTTGAGCATATTCCTTACTTGCTAGGGTGCTTGGTTTTCTTTAAGGACAAGCAAAAAGGTAAGTGTGGGTGTGTGATGAGTGTCCAAATGATCATGTTTTAGGGGTTTATGAGTTAGTATGTTTATCAAAATTTCATGCTCATTCCTCACCCTAGCTAGCTTTCCTCCAGTTTTGTGTTTTATTGGTGTTTTACACACAATTATTCGGGAACAGGAGGAATAACTATATCTAGGAAGAAAGTATACGAAGAGACGAATGTGTGGGCGTAAACGGATCCAAAATCGGAGCTAAAACGAAGAAGATATAGCGTTTTGAAGACTAGTCTGCCCACAAGACCGACCCAGAGTAGGTCGATCGAACTTTTTCCGCAATCTACTAGGTTTGACCGGCCAGACGACCTCCCAAAGTGGGGTCGGTCGTAACCTACTAGAATTGACCGACCCATAGGGTCGGGCAAAAATTTGCTCACGTATTTTCTCTCTGGTCCGGACCGCCCTAGGCCGACCGCCCCACAGAGGGGCGGTGAGAATGGAAATCTGCCAAGAGAAGCATTTTCAAATGTGGAAAAAAGAGAGAGAGAGAGAGAGAGAGAGTGTGGAGCCTCGAGCGAAGCAGTAGCGCAAAAAAGAAAAGAAGAGGGGGAGAAAAAAGAAAAGAGAAGGAGAAGAAGCTTACCTCCATTGAAGCCCTTCTTCAACCCCCATGGCTATTTCTTCTTCCTTTTCTCTAATTTTTGTTTTAATGCTTGAGTAGTCTCCTTGTAAATAGGGACTTGGATTTTGCCCCAATCCCCCAAACTCCATTGTTGAATCTTGGATATTGTTGTTTATGCTATATTTTAGTCCTTGTTCTTAATTGAAGATGATTATTGAGTGATTAAGGCCTTTAATTTTGTCTTTATTAATTTAGGGATTTTCTTAGGGTTTGCTCTAATTAATTATAATTATGTTAAATTGGTTGGTTTGATATCACCGATTAGTTTAGCATTAGTGGTGGATTTTGATAAGTGTAAAATATATATACTTTTAACAGTATATTTGATTTAATATTCATAATGAATTGGCTTATATTTCACACTTATCTTATAGTTTTCTATATTTATATTTTGGTGCGAACTGATATATTTTATATATAAAATGCAGGAAAAACTATTGGATTTACATTAAAGACTGCAACACAACAAATGATGACATATGCATAATACATATATACATGCACGTGAATGTTTATTTTACCTGTTGAAATTGTTGGGCTGGTCCGACATATGCGATGGCCCGACATATACATGCAGACACGGGATTTAAAATGGGTTGAGAATGGAGCCTGTTGCTCGAGTACAATGGACCGACAGAACAGAAATTAAAAGGAGATTACATAACCATTTTTAGAATATGATATTGGTAAACCCATGCTAAAAAGAACGGGATCGATCGCACTACATTACTACAGACCCACGCATCGACCACCGGGGAGAATAATTCCCATATATACCACGGTCTTCATCCTTAATCTGGTGTGATTCGCCCCGGCCATCACCACCACCATCACCCATACCACCACACCTTCACCACCGTTCATCAGCACTTCATCTTCATCTCGCACACACCCGCATCAACATCCATCTCACCAGCATCGACTCACCAGTGCTACGCTTCGATTCACGCCCGCTTCACCATCTTCAACGCTTCACCACGCCAGCACCACTATCCTCATCCGATCTTCATCATCGTCATCGGTCACTCGACACTATCGCAACGATCATTCACGCCTTTGTTCACCACGACGCTCATCTTCGCCATTCACCCACGGTCTTCCACCTCCGACTTCACCTCTTCTTCACCTTCGTAGCATCTCATCACTTCACCATCGCGACATCTACCACCAGATCACCAACGTCTCGCCTTCATTGCATCACCCACCACCGTCATCCACCTTCATCACCATTCCCTCTCGCTTCTCCATTCACAACACCGACAACCGCAACCGCACCATCACCTTCGCCAATCATCCTCATCACCATCGCATCGACCATCGATTCACGACTACCTTCATCATCGACTACACAACACCGAACTGCACCGCACACTCGCCATTCATCCTTCCATCACCATCACCGCACGACTCCATTCGCCTTCACCTCGCCGGACCCATCGACCTTCCATTTTCATTCAACGCCATCGTCATCTTCACCGTATCTCCACACACACAATCATTCTCCATCGACTCACTGCATCGATTCACTTCGACACGCACACAACAACACCGTCATCGACTTACCGTTTAAACCACGAGCTCACCGCCACCGTTGCCTTTCTTCATCGTCGACCGCACGAGTAGAAGAGAGCGAGATTGAGAAGCGGGGTGGAGAAGACGAGATCGAGAAGCGGAGTGGAGAAGAACGAGACGAGAACAGAGCCCTTCTGTGAAGAACGAGCGAGATGAGAATCGACGAGGTAGAAACGACAAGAAGAAGAGGGCAAATCGGGAGAACTAACCTGAGGATAGAACCGGTACAGAAGGACCGGTTTTGGGCATAAAGAAATCATGAACCGGACCGGGTTCAATTATGAGGGGTTTTCTCTAACTCATGCTATTACATTTGTTACATGTTGTTTAATTTTCGTTACATTTATTTCATTACTCAACATTTGATATTTGTTTTAATGTTAATTTGTGTTTTTGTGAAATAATGTGTGAGTAGTTATATATACTCTAGGTGATGGTTTAATTTGCAGTTTGTTTTAATTATATTTACTGGTTTTAATTAATTGCGGATTGTTACGATTAATGTTTATCTTGCGCTTTTAATAAATGTCGCGAGTTTATTAAACTGCTTTACTAAATCTATTTTGATCCGACCAAGTGATAAATAGATAGGTTAATTAATCTGTATATCTGTGGAATTATTGATTGGATTAATTAATTATTCCTGCAGACGCAAATTATTATTCCTCGTACTTAATCCATTTACATGTGTTTCTGCTTGAACCTAGACTAGGTCCTGCATTTCTGGTAAATGAGTTCTTCTGAGACTATGATTTAGCTCTTAAGAAAATATAGGAATATTGCCAATCTACCTTTAATTAACCAGTAGACATAATTAATCAAACGTTTTAACCTGAACCCAGAGTCCCTTTCATCCATATCATCTATCACTTTATTTATCTGTTACTAATTTTCCTGTCTGTTATTTTAATTATCTCGTTCTTGTTATTTACCTATTTGAAACCCAAAACCAAACAAACCCCTTTTGAATTACCCATTGTCTTAGGCTAGACTTACTTTATCAAGTCCCGTGGATTGACACCCCGGTCGCTTCTAAAATTGCTATACTACTGCGACCGGATTTTTGCAACCCGACGATCTATTGATTTATTGAATTCTAGGATTATTTCTAGGCTTTTAATACATCAAAAAATCGTTTGCAGATTTCTATGGACGGTTTTCCGGAAGTAGAAATCTATATAGTTGGGACTAAATCAATGTTAGCCGATTTTCAATGGATTTTGGGTTGAGGTTCTCATTGCAACTTAGGGTAGATTTGTGCTTAATGCTTCCGATTGAATTGGAGATTCGAACTAACATTTGATTGCCGTTTACATTGGTTAGGATTAATAGACCTAGATTTGGCTATTAATTAAATTCCCGTTGTTTAGCTATTAATCAAAGATTCGACAATTGGTATAAAAGGGGTTACGGGTGCAATTTTCCTTCCCGAGTTACACCTATCCTAGATTAGATAGTTAGTTTTATTGCTTTTCTTTTATTTCTCCAATCACAAACAAAAACCCCCAATTTACATTTATGCACTTATATGTATCTTCTTGCACAATTACTAAATTTATAATTGATTAGATAGTTACGAAGTCCCTGTGGATACGACCTCATTGGACTATAATGAGTAGGTTCACTGCCCATTAGTCGCAAGATAGTTTCACTATATAGTTGCACGACAACGAGCGTGCAAACGATTTATTTGATGTATTAAAAGCTAAGAATAATCCTAGAAATCAACAATCAATAGATCGTCGGGTTGCAAAAATCCCGGTCGCAGTAGTATAGCAATTTTTGAAGCGACCAGGTGTCATTCCACGGGACTTGATAAAGTAAGTCTAGCCTAAGATAATGGGTAATTCAAAAGGGGTTGTTTTTGTTTTGGGATTTAAATAAATAATATGAATGAGATAATTAAAATAACAGACAGGAAATAAATAACAGATAGAATAATATGATAGATGATATGGATAAAAGGGACTCTGGGTTCAGGTTAAAACCGTTTGATTATTATGTCTACTGGTTAATTAAAGGTAGATTGGCAATATTCCTATAATTTTCTTAAGAGCTAAATCATAGTCTCAGAAGAACTCATTTACCAGAAATGCAGGACCTAGTCTAGGTTCAAGCAGAAACACATGTAAACGGATTAAGTACGAGGAATAATAATTGCGTCTGCAGGAATAATTAATTAATCCAATCAATAATTCCACAGATATACAGATTAATTTAACCGATCTATTTATCACTTGGTCTGATCAAAATAGATTTAGTAAAGCATTTAATAAACTCATGACATTTATTAAAAAGCGCAACAATAACATTAATCGTAACAATCCGCAATTAATTAAAACCAGTAAAAATATAAATTAAAACAAACTGCAGTAAACCATCACCTAGAGTAAATATAAACTACTCACTCATTATTTCAAAGATGAAAACAAATATTAAAAACAAGTATCAAATGTTATTTAATGACTAAGAATGTAACAAGGAATAATTAACATGTAACAAACATAAAGTTAAAAGAATAGGTTTAGAAAAACCCTTTTATATGTTGAACCCGGTCTGGTCCATTGTTTCTGAACCGGTCCATCCTTTGTTTGTTCCGGTTTCCCAAGTCAATTCTCGCCCCGTGTTTGAATCGGTAATATCCAAATTGATTTATTCCTCGCCCCTGTTCTCTCGTATTCACCGACTTACAGTTTTTCGAACTCATTTCCCCACGCCTCGCCTCTCTTTGTGTATTTGATGACGGAAAACATCAATGGAATGGTTAGTCAGTGGAGATGCGTGAATGGAGTCGACGCGTGATGGTGGCGGTGATGATCCAGGCGTGGTGTTATGATGCGAGGCGACGACGGTGATAGTTAGCGAGGTGTTGAAGACGATGATTGCTGGCGATGAATGGGGGCGAAGATTGGGTGAAGTTGATCGGCGGTGCGAAGGTGAGACGGAGATGAAGGTGAGGTTGCGATGATGAGGACGGTGATATCGGGGCGTGAGTGTGAAGATATTGATACGGGTGAGACGTCGGTGAGTGATGAGGCGAAGACGATGAAGATGGTGGTGAACGTGGGGCACGACGAGCGAGGATGATAGTGTGGCAGGGCGGAGAATCCGGTGGTCTGGTGTGATGCGAAGGCGATGCGATGGTGATGATAATGACGGAGATGGGTGGCGAAGGTCGTGGTGCTTTGGCGGAATGTGGTCGATGAAGGTCGAGATAGATGTGGCGATGGTGATATGGGTATGGCGAAGCGTGACGATGGTGAATGGAGAGGATGAGGTAGTATGAATGGCGTGGTGGTGTTTACAGTGATGCATGGTGCAGGTGGGTGAATGGTGGTCGTCCTCCTCCAGAGACACACCTTCAGGATGGTGATGGTCGATGTATATATGGGGAAGTGCCCGCGAATATGAATCGAGATGGTGGGTGATGAATGGCGAGTTTTGAGTGCGATTCCAGACCGTGATGTGGTGGTGAAGGTGTGTGTGGAGTGCGATCGATCGGAGATCTCATGTGAAACCCAGCAAATAGTATGGGCAATATTAATAACATATGTGGTATCTGTGCCTCTGAAGTTATTTAATCGGTCCAAGAGTTCACGTGTGGCTGCCCAGAAGTCCGCATGGATGCGCCTCTGTTGAGTCCAAACGGAGAAGTTGCGCCCAGTCCAAGTCGTGAGTGCTTGGCCCAAATGTGTATGCTCGTGCAACCCAGACCACGAAAATTCACATTTTGCTGCTGTGTTGACTTGCACGCTCTTCTTTGGGCTCGGTCCAATGATGGTTACATATTTATCTTCCTCGTTATATATAGATGCAGCATGTGTACAACATGAGTGGTTGATAAATAACAATCTCCAATGTCATGTGCAGCCGATATATATATATATATTGTCACCAAATGATGTGATGTATCCTTAATGTAAATCCAATAGTTTTCCTGTATTTTACATATAAAATATATCAGTTCATATCAAAATATAAGTAGTAGAAAAACTATAAGATAAGTGTGAAATATAGCCAATTCATTATGAATATTAAATCAAATATACTGTTAAAAGTATATATATTTCGCACTTATCAGAGCGCGGCATAGGGAGAACAGTACAAAACTGACCATTTTGAGAAGACTAACAGGGAACCAGAAATGAACATAAATACATCATTAGCTACCAGAAACTACTAATATTCTTCAAGTAAATGACTGCGCTGACTTGAGGAAGTACAACCTTCTACTTTGGATTTCACTTGATCGCCCATCTTTTCACTGATTCAGCCACCACAATCTAGTCTGGGTTAGTTTTGATCGAATTTTCTTTTTGTTGCGAGTATCCCATATTGCCTAGAGTGAGTACAGATAAGAGGAGATCCAAAGCCTTGTTTGCTTTGCTACTGGGTGTAGCCTGAGCGCAAAGTGTCAAACTGTTGCCAATTTCTAACCCTAGGCCGACCTTCACACCTTACCAGTTGCATATGTTCGACCACACCTGCCTACTCTTGATACAAGAGAGGAAAAGATGGTTTACTGTTTCAACACCAGAGTTGCATAACAGGCATCTTAAGCCAGCAACTGCTATCATATTATTCCAGAAGACCGGTCACGAGTCGCCAATTTCTTTTGCAAATAGAGCCAAGCAAAGATTTCAATTCGTTCGGGGAGCACATCTTTTCCAGATGAGCCGATGCCAGCTTGGTAGACTTGAAACTCTTCTCCTTTGAATCTGTTCATACATGTGTTTTACTGAGAATTCAGCGGTCTTACTGCCCAACCAGTTAAGACTATCCATTCAAAATGATCCGGGGGCTATTGTAACACCCCACTTTTCAGCTCTATTTTTTTTCTTTTATTTCCATATCTCATCTTACACAGCGGAATATACACAACTAATCGGGTGTTACCGCCACACCCATAATCACTATGGATGCTAAGGCTTACTATAACTCAAACCATATATTATTACAAATCAAACGCCGTTTATACAAATCTATTACACAAGATACCAAACTCTTAAGTACTAGGTGTCGTCTCTAACCCTTGTGTCCCATGTTCATGCTTTTCACTAAACCAAGAAGAATATTTCATCATCACCTGTACCTGTGGCCATTTCAAACAACACACAAAGGGGCCACAGGGCACATGCCAGAAAATGAACGTCGACAAAGCTGAGTATTTTACTACAACCTGTAAAGCTCATTTAGCTTTATAAAACTCTTTAAGAAATCATAAGTAACATCACAATGAATCACAAAACATATATCACCAAAAACCACAATAAATATTACCAAGGCACATTAGTATACACCTACATAATACCATAAAACAACCATAGGATTAAATAAATCACATCAGAACCTTGTTCCAATGCAAACTAGACACCCCCTAGGGGCCGCTGCTAACCATGTTCACCAATGCAAACCGGACACTCAATAAGAGGCCGCTACAACCAAGTTAACCAACGCAGATTAGATACCCGTTAAGAGGCTGATGTAAACCTTGATGCAAAACGGGATACCCAATAACGGTTCACTGCAAACCATACCGCCTCACCCAATGTCTTTAAGTGTGCTAGTTACCCATAGAGTAGATCATAGTGGCTTGCCCACAATACATTGGTAGTGGGAAAATCAGTGTTTGGCCAACCTTGGTTCATCAGCTTTCATGATCATATCCTATGCTTAATAACAAGTGTTTAGGTCATCAAACACGACCTCAACTTTATTATAACATCTACACAACCTATCAAGAAGACCATAACATTCGGTCACCATTAGATAAACAATAACCAAGTAATAGCACTTAAAATTACCTTTAAAACAAGACCCAGGTTAAGGTCTAACCACTAAGTAACTTCGACCCATCTTCTTACCAACACAATATCATAACCTTATGAGTAAATAGCCATGAAATAAAGGCAAGTAACATCCAAAAATACTCTTATATTTTTGGTAGAAACCAGAAAGTCTCAAAGCACATTTTTGGCCGGTTGACTTAATATTTTTGGATTGAAAAAAAAACAACTTTGCTTAAGTACAAGAGATTAGGAACATTAAACCACAATCTCAGCTTTAATAAAGCAACCACATAGCACACCAAGAAGGAAGTAACATTCGGCGACCATAAAACAACAATATCAAATTGTTAATCCATTTTAAACACTAATAATTAACCTTTAGAACAAGACCTAAATTAAGGTCTAACCTCTGAGTAATTTCGTCCCACCTTTAAACCAACTTAAACCTTGATATTATTGTAAAATAGTCACGAAATCAAAGAAAGAAACAACCAATAACACCTATATATCTTTGGTACAAACCAGAATAGCTTAAAGTAATTTTTTAGCCTTTAACTTACCATAACCCAACTGTATGTTCATCCACGAACTTGGCCAATGAAAGATAGATAAAAAATAAAAATTAAAATAACTCAAAACCACGAAGGTTACTCAAGGGAACACTCATATAATCTGCTCCAAAAGTGACCTTAAGGAAACAAGTGTTGTACACAAGAATTACCTGGCTTCTTCTGGCCATCTTTCTTCACAAATCTCTTGGTATTATCTAATCTCATTGATACTCTTAACCCCTCCAAGAAAAACGCTCCAAACAGCCTAGATTTTTCCTCACTTTCCTCTCGGTTTCCTCATCCCTTTGCTCTCAGTTTTGCTTTTCTTTGCTAACCTGATTGCTCTACTTCTTAAGCTTGCTTATCTTGGGATAAAACTACACTATAATAAATATAGATTTATAGCAAACTAATAGGCAAGCTTGATTTGTTGTTGGATTAGTACAGAAAATAAAAACAGTAAAAACAGGTGAATTAAGTGATGTGGATGGAAAAAGGTATCCTAGGATAGCGGGGGAATTGCCTAAATTACTTAAACAGATTTATAACCATGTCTCAAATATTTATTGTCTATTAGAGTTAATAATTGTCAGTTACGAACTCTTAGTAATAGCCTTAATATTTTCCTGCTCAATCCGGAGTGTAAATATCAAGATTAATTCCTTTGTGGTACTTAGACTATCTCAAAATCATATGTTGATAGTTATCATAAATGCAGTATTTTGTCAGAATAAGCATTTAACAATATTAGTTGAAAGGAATTAAAATAAGTTAACAAGTGAGATAGGTAATAAATATTGATTACGTAATATTAGGAACAAACCCCCATCCTAGGATACAAAAGAAAATTACTCAGACATTAACGGAGATAAGAAGATAGCACAGATAGATTTTGACATTATTTCAGAGGAAGAACTGGTCTGCTTCGCTCTCACTGCTGCTGCTCTCTATTTCTTTTGTTACTGCTTGTTGAGTATGAATGTTGTGGTGTTACGGGAGAAAAAATGAGTGGAAGATAATGGATGAGTGGTGAATGATTTCTTCAGACTCCCGTCGTACGTGGTGTGTGTTTATGGGGGTTGAAGGAGTGAGTTTATATAGAGGCAGAGGAGAAGAATAAGAGAACAGAAGAAGAGCTGGAGCATGCGTGCTAGTGGATTAACAGAATAAGGGAGGTAGATGGATTGGGGCTGCAGAACGCGTGAGATAACTGTCGGCGGCGCCTGATATTGCTGACGGTAGGCGCCGAAGGAAAAGGAAAAGAAAGCTGTTCGCGACTGAATCTACGAATTTATACGTCCGCCTGTGTGTCCTCACTTATGACGTCGTGGTTCTGGGCGGACGCTCATGAGGTCACAAATGGAGTCCGTCTTGTCCGCATGGCTGTCCTCACTTGTGACGTCGTGATTCTGGGCGGACACTCATGAGGTCACAAATGGAGTCCGTGTCCTAGTCTTGTCCGCATGAGTGTCCTCGCTTGTGACGTCGTGGTTCTGGGCGGACGCTCATGAGGTCACAAATGGAGTCCATGTCCTAGTCTTGTCCGCATGAGTGTCCTCGCTTGTGACGTCGTGGTTTTATGCGGACACTCACGACGTCACAAATGCGGACACAAACTTGACCGGCTCTAGATTCTTCGTCTGGACTCCGTTTTTCGAGCCGTTTGCGCCTATGCGTTCGTCTCCTTGTCTACTTTGCTCCCAGCTTGGTTTTTCCTCATGTTTAAACTAATAAATTTGTGAGATAATCATAAAACATAAACTAAAGAAAAACATACGATAAGTGAGAAATGAGCAGAAAAGTGCTGATATAATATATGAAATACACCCATAAAACATGCTCATTTAGACACTTATCACACCCCCACACTTACCTTTTGCTTGTCCTCAAGCAAAACCATGTACCCAAGCAAGTAGGGAATGCTCAATATTCACAAATACTATTATGAAGGGTAGGATAAAGAAGTCAATAGTACACGATGTTAAACTTTTTAGAGGAGTGTGATCCATCACCTACTGGTGGCATAGGTGTACTCAGGGCAAAAATAAAAATTAGAGTTTCGGGGTATGATCCGGAGTACTTCAATGCTTCTTAGTTAAGGTGACTTTGAGAACTTTTACCATGGCCAACTTCTCTCAAGAATGGGCATTGAGGAGAAAACAAAAGGAAAAATAGAATTATGCATTTGCTTCACTTTTGCATAAGAGATGAGAAGATAATATGTAAGCATCAAGCCTTTGTTTTTAAGAACACTCAACTCTCTTTGTTGGTTACCAATGGTGTCTCGCAAGTCCCTTATTTATTATATTTCTTTCTTTTTGACAGAGAAGCACCCCTTAGCAATCCCTAAGAAATAAGACAGAAGAACCCCTGAGTAATAAAATCCATCCATTTCAGATCATTTGGTCACACCGCATAAAAATGCTCCTCAAAAGTAATCAAAATTTTAAATTTTTGTACATTTTATACCATTTATCCCACAATTCATAACAGCATTTATTCTTAAAGAGAACAACCCACATGAATTTGGACAAACGCAAGATTAGCAGAGAGATTAAGCATTTTAGCATAAAATGTCACCGAAAGGGCACACTCCCCCACACTTAAATTGAACAACGTCCTCATTGTTCACCAGAAAAACAAGGGAAAGTTTCAGAAGGCCTTTTCGGTAAGTAGATAAAATAGAGAGAACACAAAGCTCATGAATAATCATTTAAGCACATAACTCTCCTCTGTATATTTTATTTAAATAAAAGCATAATTAAAGAAACTGGTACTCCCCTGAGATTATTTTTGCTAGCGTGTATTGGACTTCCCCCACACTTGAGTTGCAGCCTCAAGTAGCGTAGCTTGGTTGCGGTGTAGACATGAAATTGCACCTGCATAAGACACTAGAAGCAACCATACTACAAACTGGGTTAATAGTTAGCAAAAATAAAATTTAAAGAGAACCTGAAAATTAAAAGAGCATAAAAGCATATAAAAGATAAGTTCGTCCGGGTTGCCTCCCGAAAGCTGCCCTTCTTTAACGTCTTTGGCTAGACGCTTTGTTGTTAGATCGATCCTGGGGGGTGGTTATGAGGAGGAGATCCAAAGCATGACTCGATGGTATTTTTGAGTGTCCACCGGGATGCATGTTTTCTTTTCTTATCCCACTCTTCGTCCGGGATTGGTGGTGGTATCTCTGTAATAGACATTCAGTCTGGAAGGGTAATAAACAGAAGTGGGGATGATGGTGATTGAGTGTCCCTTACAAACTTGAGATCCTTAGATTTGTTATCTGGAGACCTTCCTGATGCAAACTCCAGTTTTTCATTATAAGCGTGAAGAGTGATTGTCCCCTGGGCTACCCAAATGTGCACATCGGCTGTGGCAAGGAATGGTCGTCCAAGGATGAGAGGTGTAGTGGAGTTTTCTTCGATGTCCAAAATGACAAAATCGCATGGGAAGTATAAGTGCTCCACTTTGATGATAACATCCTCCACCACTCCGCTTGGGTAAGTTACCGAACCATCTGCCAGTTGCAGGGTCATCTTGGTCTTTTTCATCTCTCCAATTCCCAGCTTTTTGAAAGTGGAGAGGGGCATCAAATTAATGGAGGCACCCAGATCGCATAGGGAGTATGGAAATGAGGTGCTACCAATTGTGACTGGAATGGTGAAGCTGCTTGGATCATTGCATTTCGAAGGTAGTGGTTGTTGCAGAATAGCTGAGCAAGCTACATTGAGTGGTACAGTACCGACTTCGGCCAATTTAGTTTTGTTGGATATAAGGTGTCTGAGGAATTTGGCGTAGTTTGGCATTTTGGCAATGAGGTATACAAACTGTATGTTGACGTTTAGCTGTTTCAGCATTGCTAGAAACTTACCATATTCATTATCCAACTTCTGCTTTTGGAGTCGGTGGGAAATGGTATAGGCGGTTCTTGTGGAGAAGGTTTTGAAGCTGATGGAATAGTGAGGATGGTGGGAGATGTTTTTTCTATTGGGGCCTCAGCTTTTTCTTCACTATCCTCTTTGGATTCTTCTGACCTTTGCGGGATGTGGATCTCATTGGTTTTTCTACCACTTCTTAAGGTTATCGTCTTAACCTCCTCTTCTTCTTCTTCAAAATCGAGCTTTTCATTTTCGTAGCCGGCCACCAAGTCTTTGAGGTAGGTATTCTCAGACTGAATACGATTTTTATAGACTGTGGCGGTGCTCTCCAGTTCAGCTACATTCCTTTTGGAAGTCTCGATTGCCACCACCCACTCTTGAGGGAAGGGTGAAGTTCTGGAACCTTAGCTGTTTTGGCCACCTCCATCTTTTCTTCTTCACTGTGCTCCTTCACATAGATGCATTTGGCTTGCTCTCTTGGATTTGGCTCCGTTTGGCTTGGGAGAGCCCCTGGCGGTCTTCGAGCAAGATGTTCTGCAAGTTGATTGAATTTACCTTCGATTTTTCTGGTTGAAGGCTTCTTGTGCAGAAAGCTGGTTCTGAGTCATAGTCATATAACCCTTCATCATCTCTTTGAGTTCTGCGTTTGGATCAACAGAGGATGAAGATGGTTGTTGTTGTTGTTGGAAACCTGGCGGGGCACCTAGTGCTCTATAACCCATATTAGAGTTTGGTTGGGGTCTGTTTCCCTGATAGGTATTGGAACTGTTGTTCTGCCCTCCTTGGTTCTGATCATTGTTTTTCCATGAGAAATTCAGGTGATTTCTCCATGGGTAGTTGTTGTTGATGTTATTGTTGTAGGAATTACCGGGGCGGTTTCCTATGAAATTCACATCTTCATACTGGTTTTTACCTTCGCACTGATGAGTTTCATGAGGACCGGCGCATATGACACATCCTTCTGTGGGTGGAACTTGGTGGTGAACTTGTAGGTGGGGAAGCTATTGTTTTTTACGATTTCGTTTTGAGATGTTGTTAGCTTTTCCACCATCTTTGCAAGGGACGAGATCTGGGCTGATAAATGATCCGTAGGCTCAACGTGGAGTAGGCCTGCTGCTCGTGGTGTTCTTCCTTTGGATCTCGTCCACTGTCTTGTATTGCTCGCCATGGTTTCGAGAAGGTCCATTCCTTCTTTAGGAGATTTCATCATGAAACTTCCTCCTGCAGAGGAATTGACGAGTAGTCGGTTCCCATCATCCAGACCGTTGAAGAATGACAGGCAGAGGGATTGATTGTCAAGACCATGGTGGGAACATTTCATTAGCATATCCTTGAATCTGTCCCATGCGTCGTACAACGTTTCTCCCGGCTCCTGACAGAAAGTGTTGATCTCACCGATCAATTGCCTTGTTCTACTGGTTGGGTTGTATTTGGCAAGGAATTTCTGGGCCATTTGCAGCCATGTGGTGATTGATCGGGAGGGAAGACTTCGGTACCACCTGTTTGCTGAATCCGACAACGAGTGAGGAAATAGTTGTAGACGGATTCTTTCTTTGACGTTGCCGGTCTGACCAAAGGAATTGCAGAAGTCTAGGAAGACTCAGATGATTTGGGGCTTCATCTGGGTTCGCTCCACTAAACTTGCCTAAATCCCGGACGGCGGTGATGTAGTGGGTTTTGAAAGCCCATCGTCCGGCTTCTTGTGGTGTTAGTTCAGGGAGAACTATGGCTGATGCTCTTCCTTCGGTATCCGGTTGGTGGTAGTCAGAGAGAGCACGGTGTTCTGGTTGATTTGCATGGTCCATTTCATTTATAACTTCGTTATTGGCCATGGCTTGATTTCTCAGGTTTCTTTGTGCTTGTAATAAAGTGCGCTCGGGTTCGGGTCTCGGACTGATAGGTGGAGAACCTCGGGTTCGAGTATTTGGCATGCACAGACGATAACTTGTGGTTCGTCAGAAACTGCGAAATTAATTAGTAAATAGAATAAGAAAGGTAAGATATTGGTTAGGCTGATAAACGTTAATTTTTTTATGACAAGAGTAAAAAGAAACGAAAATAAGTGAACAAAAAAAAGAACTGAAATAAATGCAGTTAAGTAAATAATAATTAAAATAAAGAAAAAGGACAGAATTAAATTGCGGGAATTAAAATGACAGAAATTATAAGTTAGTAATTAGTTGACAGAAATTTAATGTTAGTAATTAGTTGACAGAAATTTAAATGACAGAAAATTAAATGACAGAAATTATAAGTTAGTAGTTAGAGACAGAAATTATAAGTTAGTAATTAGTTGACAGAAATTTAAATGACAAAATTAAATGACAGAAATTATAAGTTAGTATACTGGAAATTTAAATGTTAAGGACAATGGAAATTAAATGTTAAGGACAATGGAAATAAATGTTAAGGACAATGGAAATTAAATGACTGAAAATAAATGACAATAAAATAAAGAGCTGAAATTAAATGTCAGAAGTTAGATGTCCGAAGTCAGATGTCCAAAGTCAGATGTCCAAAGTTAGATGTCCGAAATTAGATGTCCGAAATTAGATTAACTACAAAATAATATAAAAAAAATATTACAGTATAGCAAGTGAACTACCGAAACTAGGGAAATTGATGGAATCAATCTCCCCGGCAACGACGCCAAAAACTTGTTGGGATAAAACTACACTATAATAAATATAGATTTATAGCAAACTAATAGGCAAGCTTGATTTGTTGTTGGATTAGTACAGAAATAATAAAAACAGTAAAACAGGTGAATTAAGTGATGTGGATGGAAAAAGGTATCCTAGGATAGCGGGGGAATTGCCTAAATTACTTAAACAGATTTATAACCATGTCTCAAATATTTATTGTCTATTAGAGTTAATAATTGTCAGTTACGAACTCTTAGTAATAGCCTTAATATTTTCCTGCTCAATCCGGAGTGTAAAATCAAGATTAATTCCTTTGTGATACTTAGACTATCTCAAAATCATATGTTGATAGTTACCATAAAATGCAGTATTTTGTCAGAATAAGCATTTAACAATATTAGTTGAAAGGAATTAAAACAAGTTAACAAGTGAGACAGGTAATAAATATTGATTACGTAATATTAGGAACAAACCCCCGTCCTAGGATACAAAAGAAAAATACTCAGACATTAACGGAGATAAGAAGATAGCACAGATAGATTTTGACATTATTTCAGAGGAAGAACTGGTCTGCTCTCGCTCTCACTGCTGCTCTTCTATTTCTTTTGTTACTGCGTGAGTATGGAATGTTGTGGTGTTACGGGAGAAAAATGAGTGGAAGAGAATGGATGAGTGGTGAATGATTTCTTCAGACTCCCGTCGTACGTGGTGTGTGTTTATGGGGGTTGAAGGAGTGAGTTTATATAGAGGCAGAGTAGAAGAAGAAGAGAACAGAAGAGAGCTGGAGCATGCGTGCTAGGGGATTAACAAGATATGGGAGGTAGATGGATTGGGGCTGCAGAACGCGTGAGATAACTGTCGGCGGCGCCTGATATTGCTGTCGGTAGGCGCCGAAGGAAAAGGAAGAAGAAAACTGTTCGCGACTGAATCTGCGAATTTATATGCGTCCGCCTGTGTGTCCTCACTTGTGACGTCGTGGTTCTGGGCGGACGCTCATGAGGTCACAAATGGAGTCCGTCTTGTCCGCATGGCTGTCCTCACTTGTGACGTCGTGGTTCTGGGCGGACGCTCATGAGGTATGAGGTCACAAATGGAGTCCGTGTCCTAGTCTTGTCCGCATGAGTGTCCTCGCTTGTGACGTCGTGGTTTTATGCGGACACTCACGACGTCACAATGCGGACACAAACTTGACCGGCTCTAGATTCTTCGTCTGGACTCCGTTTTTCGAGCCGTTTGCGCCTATGCGTTCGTCTCCTTGTCTACTTTGCTCCCAACTTGGTTTTTCCTCATGTTTAAACCAATAAATTTGTGAGATAATCAATAAACATAAACTAAAGGAAAAACATACGATAAGTGAGAAATGAGCAGAAAAGTGTTGATATAATATATGAAATACACCCATAAAACATGCTCATTTAGACACTTATCAGCAAGGAAATCTTTCTTAAAGGCTAGTAGAAAAAAAAGTTTATAACATAGTTGTTTTACCTTTTATAACACGGTTGTTTTACCTTTTGTAACGATTTTACTACACGGTTCGTCCTCAAAAAAATCGTGTTAGAAGCTTGGTTAACACCAAAGTAAATTTGGAGGGAAATGATTGTTATAACACGGTTGCCTTAACAAACCGTGTTATAATAATCCTTACCTAAAATGTTACCGTGTTATAATTTAGATTAACTGTGTTATAAAAACGTACTCCGCCAGTTCTACAATTTTATAACAATGTTTTGTTCCACAACCTTGTTATATAAAACCATTAGTGAAAGTTTTAAAATGGTACAAAGCAGAGTATATATTACGCTAGGCAAGTGAATAAAAATATTTTTTGGTCTCGAAGCCAGTAATATTGGTTAAGCTGCAGTCATATCTTATTCTACAGAATATAGTTACATGTAACAGAGATTTAATGGCACTATCAAACACATAATATTAGTAAGAACCAAGCCAAATGTACTTAGGTGGTCGCAGCACCTGATCAAACACTTCAAGGAGAAAAATAAGACTGAGGTCGGTGAACACTTGATGAATCTCCATGTTTATTGTCTCTCTTTCAGTTGGCTGAAAATCATGTGCTTCTTTCATCACTTGTCCACAAAAAGCCACCAACTTCTCTTCAGCTATTCAAATAACTTTGTACCCTCATCAACGTGCAAGATATACAAGTATATGCAAGCACCGTTGGGCGATGAAGATTTAAGGGTCGCCTGCCCACAGAAGTTTAACCAGACAAAAATATTAAAAATGTACTACAAGTGCTTATCAGAGGCTAAAAGCAATTAACATGATGGATTACAAGGCTAACCTATCTGCAGGAAAATGGCATACACGCATCCTCATATTGGCATATGAATTATATGATGAAGCAAAATCCAAAATAGATAATACAGTCTCCAACCGGGCAAAACTGTTCCGCTTTCAACTAGGACCAGCCATTACTCTTTTTACACCAAAAAACAGATGACACAAGAAGCAACTGAAGATAGGTCATCAATAATAATAAAGGCGATCAAAAGCTGCCTTCCAAAATTATGTATTAGCATTATACACCAATTAGCAGCAACTAAACATTTTCAGCTAGTTCATATGATGTATAACTGAATACTATCAATGGAATTTAATAGTAGTAGTTGGGTAACACATTTCCACCGAATTGTTCCGAGTAGTGAAACTTCATCTTCATATCTGGAATGTGACTCCATAGCATCAGGTAGCTATATACGACAACTCAAAGAAATGTGATAGAGCTTTAAAATAAGTATATGCTCTATAGATTTCAAGAGGTTTAAAAATAAATTAGATGACATTAAAGATATAATGTAGAGAAAATCGTTCATACAGAGTTGCAAATTACCTGAGATTGTGTCTTCCCCGATGTATCTATCTCAAGAGTCTTTTGATTTAAAGGTAAAACCCATTAAGAAAATATTATCTATCATATTTCCCGTTATTCTTTGACCTATGATTTGATTTTGTTGGAGAACTTCAGTTTCAGAGGACTTTGTTTTGAAGTGCTTGTCGATGACGAAGGTAATCCTGCAAGATATAAATGGTTCAAAAATTCAATATAAGTAGATATAAATGGTTCGAAAATTCAATATGAGAAGTAGATATAAATGATTCAAAACATTTTCCCTCACTTTCTATGGAAAATCATCAAGAACACATTGGTAGGCTCAAAATTATTTCGTAGAAGAGTACATGTCACAGCATCTTGAGTTCATAACCTTCTAACACCTCTGAATTCCCAAGTGCACCGCCGGCTCGGTCATTGCCCAAACCAGATTCATCTAGAGAAATATTTTCAGTCTGTCCATTATCTAACGAGTCTTCTTGAACTGATGTTGCGGCAAAACTACCACTTTCAATCAATTTAGCTTTATCGGGGTGCTCAAATCCTAAATTACTCAACAACTCAAGTGGTTTGTATTCAAGAAGAAGAATATCTTCAAGTCAATACTTTGAGTTATTATCAACGTAGCACTAAAAAATTAGAAGAATAATAGAATGCTTAAATAACAATACCATAAGCATGCACTAACCTTATACTTTTCAAGAAGGTATCCCAGTCATTGTCACATAATTGTGTTAGAAATATTGTGAGGGGAGAAATAGGCCCAACAGAAGGAATTATATAAAATACCCATATAGACTAGTAAGGCCAATAACCCATGAGGTTTCATCCTAAAACCAATTGGCATTAGGTGGAGTATCCATAAGCTATATGAACTACTTACTAGCTTTATAATTTTTCGATGTAGAACTCACACTTGTTCTCCAACATCCCCCTCAAGTGTGAGCCTTTGTACCCTGCTTGGACCCATTTGGTACTGGCCCGGTCTCTGCTCCGTGACACAGTCCAATTTTATGGTACTGGCCCGGTCCCTTCTCTTGGTTTATCGTGACACAGTCCGTTTTTTACTCAGGTATCCATTAGGCAGTGGTGCATTACCCAAGGTTGAACCTGGGCTCTGATACCATGTTAGAAATATTGTGGGGGGAGAAATAGGCCCAATGGAAGGAATTATATAAAATACCCATATAGACTAGTAAGGCCCAATAACCCATGAGGTTTCATCCTAAAACCAATTGGCATTAGGTGGAGTAGCCCATAAGCTATATGAACTACTTACTAGCTTTATAATTTTTCAATGTGGAACTCACACTTGTTCTCCAACAAATTGGTGTCCCCAACTTCAGTGAGATGCACTAACGCACCCAAAGAAATAGAAACTACTGATTTGTATGGTCTCTTTGCACAATCCAACGAATAACTGAGCAACGGTGGCAGCGTAAAGCACACCTTTTACTTGAAGTTCAACGAGCCACTTGTTAATATTTCAAAAGTACTAACAGCGCTGAGTTTGAGTATCCACTGAATTACTACTAATATAATTACATATAAATATTTTGCAAGCTAAAGTCTAGTCATTAAAAAACTAATAGCGCTGACATGGGAGTGTATAAAATATAACATATGCACATTCAAGTAAGCCACATAAATATGACGAAGATAGTCCAGTGCACTATGAACTGGTGATGGACTATATTGAACAATTGAAGATTGTGATTTATCATGAATTTGCGTTCCAACCCTGTACCCGTTGGGCTTAGTTCAAACAAAAAACATTAGGAACTAAGTGAAACATAATGAATATATAAAAAAATCAAAAATGAATAGTATGAAGAGGCGGAAAGGTTGTGGAACAAGGGTCAATCTTACTTGATTATGCACGTTACAACAAACTGGATAAGTTGTCAAATCGCTTCTACATGTTTTACTATTTTTTGTAACAGACAGACAACGTCGGAAGTGAAAATTTCCGTGACAGCTTCAAGTAAATTTGGAAAAGAATTTACTTGGCGTAGTTGTTGTACTGCTTCGGTTCCAATTTTTTTTTTGGCATATGCTATTGTTGACATGCTGCTTATGACTTATGCCACCCTTTATGGCAGCTAATACATTTCAAAATGCTACTTCCTGAAATTGATAGACTTGACTAAACTAGATGGACTGGACATTAGTCTTCATTTACAATGTTAAGATTAAACCAAAGTACTTGAGCTAAAACAAATACAGTTATTTTGTTGAATGATAGCAATTACTATAGTGATCATTTCAAAGTAAGAAACCAGTGCTGCTTGCAGAGATTGCAAAAGAAAAAGGATACAGAATTCCTTCCCTAAGCGAAGTGATCTTTTATTTTCTACTATTGTGGACTATGGGCAGGTGGTTAAACATCATAAAACCAGTGAGATATATGTAGAGTGAGCTTAAGAAGATTATTAGCTTTGGAAGATTTAACACTGTTAGCTAATTCACTAAGCTAGCAATTAAGCTTAGGGCAGCCAATGAAGTAAGCAAGTTCACAGGTATTGACAAAAGTTCAAAGATACTGCCAAAGACAATAGCAGCTAAATATATGTGAGAATGTTTATAGTAAGCAACAGATGGTCAAATGCAGCATTTTAACAGCCCAGCCTGACACATATTATTTTCAATTCAACAAAAACAAAAAATTGTGCTACCTGTCATGATGTATTTCTCTATGCGCAACCAACTGTTGGTCATGAACAGGGTTGAAGTTTGAGGGATGCACCCGATTTTGATATTGGGATACTCCCCACGAACACGACTGTAGTTTGGAAACCAACACCAAATAATCAAACCCACCGATCAGAACTAAAAATGTAGGCAATGCTCAGTCGAAACCCAAACAACAGTTCAACAATATCCAATTCAGACAACACCCACAATTGAGAAAAAGTTGAAAATCATAACCCTTGGCAACGATAGAGTGCACCAATAAAAGAGGGGTACCATAGTTAGGAACCACCGTTAAAGTGGTAGTGATTCTGTGATGGCAGTCAAAGCAAAGACGGTTGAGGCACACGGGATTCCAGCGACTGGAGTAGCGAACGTGTCCAAGGTTGACAAAGTCTATAAGCAGTCGACACCGCAAGTGCAGAAGGGGTTGTGGTGGCGTTTCAAGAATTTGAGCCAAAGTTGTGTGGTTGAGTTGAGAAACAAGGTGGTAATGTCGGAGTAGAGCCGATCATAATCAGGATAGCCCAACCGCCCAGCCGGCCCGGCCTGTATTTTCGACCAATGGGTATAGGTAGAAAAAAATAACTGGGCGGGTTTGGACAAATAAAGCAGCCTGAATTTTTTTTCGGGCGGGTTATGGCTAAATATTTTGCCCAGTTGATGGCCCGGGCCAGCCCGAATTTCATAGTACATCTTACATTAGTATATGTTATTGTAAATATGTAAACAAAAGTAATAAAATGATTACAATAGTACAGTAGTAATTATTCAACTAAATGGACCGCATACTCTTCGTCTTATAATTTTGTTTTTGTCGTGCACACTCTTTGAAATCTATACTATGTATCTATACTTTAAAATCTATGTTACTAAATAGAGAAATTTGAGTTAAAAGCGGGCTGGACGGGCCGGGCTATGGCATGAGCATTTTTTTAGGTGGGCGGGGTCCGATTCAGGTGATTGGCCCGATTGGGCAGGTTTGGACTAAACACTTGGCCCGATTGAGCTGAAAATTTATGTTTAGTTCAGCCCGGTCCAAACCCGGCCCGTCCGCCCAGTTGATCAGCTCTATGTTGGAGTAACGTGGTGGCGATTTCAGCGGTGATTTCCAAGTTCCAGAAAAACCAACCCTAAAAAGCAAGACTGAGATCGCAGGAGCTTTCCCGGACTTTTTATAAGGTATATAACCCAGTAAGATGATAACCGTGTTGTAAAGCTACATTATACCAATTCTAACCCTTCGTCTCCCCAAGGGGGTTTTCTCCCAAGAAAGTAGCCACCAGCCAACCCTACGTCTCCCCCTGCATGTGATTTCCAGTGATTCTCCACATACATCACTTATCTGTCAATGGATTATGATCTCCCGCACACGTTTCCATCTCGCTTAATCAACAAGTATAAATTAGATACATGCAACTCATCATTCGTTCTAGCCCTATTTTGCATGTCCTCGATCACCGCTTTAGCACCATCTACTTATACTTACCCAAGACTCTGATCACCAAGCATCCCCAGTTCCCATCTCTACACCATTTCAACACTTTTGCCAGAAACTTTTGTGGCTCCAGCGTTTTCTACTTTGCTTCTCCAAACTTTCCTCGACCTCCCCACGTTTTCCAATCATGGCTACTCCTCCTACAGCAAAAACCCGCCAACGATCTCGCCACCCACTATGCCCATCTCTCCCTCACTACTATAGAGGAAGAATCTATTCAAGTTGATGACTTGCTGGACACTGGTTCTGAGGCTCTGACCCAGTGTTGTTTTCTGGGTAAACTACTAATGCATCATTATGTGGACTTCAAGCAGTTGGAGTGCACTTTGGCAAAAGCCTGGAAATGTGAATACACCCTCCGATTTCATAACCTGGAAGGTGGTATTTTCCTATTTCGCTTACCAGATGAAGCTTTTGTTGCATCGATACTCTCGAGAGGTCCATAGACACATGAGGGGAGTTTGCTGGTTCTTGCAGCCATTGACCGTGCAACACCACCACGAGACCATGCTTTTAACTGGGTGCCTTTTTGGGTTCACGTCCACGATGTTCCCTTACAGTTTATGAGTCATCTATTTGCAAAGCGTTTGGTGATAGGATTGGGGTCTTCATGGAGTATGCTGAGTTTGACCGGCGCAAGATGGGCTCCTATATGCGGCTGAAGGTGAACATCGATGTTACTCGTTCGTTCTCGCTTCACTACAATTACAATTGAAGGACACCCCACTGTCCTGCCACTGGCGTATGAGCGATTGCCCAACATGTGCTTCCTGTGTGGCCATTTCACCCATGTTCTCCGTGATTGTCCATACCGCATAGAAGCTAATGAGGAGGAGCTCAACTATGGCATTTGGCTTAAGCAGGCACGGCTGGTACTCAACGACCGCAATATGATGCCCGTGCTGAGAGTTCCTCCGCCGCCAGGCACCCTACGCCTCCCCCACAACACCCTGCTGTGGTTCATGTCGCTTCTGGGGTCCCTAAAGGTGGTGATATGCAGGGTGGCACTCAGTTGATGGTGGATATTAACGAAGACCCGATGGTGGAGGAAGGGGAGCTTCCTCAATCGCCTACTAGATCGAATGGCCGCAAGCGGAAGCTCACATTGGTGCAAGACTCCTCCTCTAGGTCTGATATTCGGGAAGTCAATGCATTGGAGGAGGTCACAAAGAGAGGTAAAGGAAACGACACAAACACAAGTTCATCGGCGATGCTGGGGAAATCCCAGTGTCACCCGACATAATGTCCATCCTTGTTGCGAACTGTCAGGGCCTAGGTGTAGCTGCTGCGGTTCGCTGGATCAGGGGTGTCATCGCCCTACAAGCACCAATTTTGTGTTTCTTTCAGAAACTAAGCTGTCGTCTTTTGAGTTACGTTCATTTGCAAGCTACTATCCTAATTTATTTGGGTGGGTGGGGATAATATAGGCCGTAAAGCAGGGAGGGCTTTCTTTTGGACTATGAATCTGGATGTAACAGTGCTAAGTATATCTAGCCACCATGTTGATGTTGTAATTGGAGCTAAGGGAGGAAATCCATGGAGTTTTTCAGGATTGTATGGCTGGTCCGATCATTTACAGAAATGGAAAACAGGAATTTGATTCGGTATCTTAATCTCAATGGCATGGGCCATGGATTTTAGGGGGTGATATTAATGAAGTTCTTTATCTTCAAGAACATTCTGGACCAGGAAGTCGCTCTCATTCGGCCATGGCTGAATTTCGTTCTTGTCTCACGACTGTGACTTACATGATCTAGGTTTCAGAGGTTCCAAGTTCACCTTCACAGAATAAAAGTAAAACCCATAGACATACCCGCAGTCGTCTGGATCGATTTGTTTGCAATAGCTCATGGTTGTCTCAATTTCCTCTGGCTACGAATTTCCATTTACCTTGGGGTCATTCAGACCATAAGCCTATAAAGCTTGTCCTTAATCCATCACACCGTCGCGGGTCCCAAACCCTTTCGCTTTGAGAAATTGTTGGGCTACTATACGCAATGTAAGACAATAGTCCAGTCAGTTTGGCTATCTTCACAGCAGGATTACTGTCATAAGGTAAGACAATGTGGGAATAGGCTTCAGAAGTGGGGCTCACGACAAGTATGGATTGAGAAACGACATCTTACTAAAACTAGGAAGGAAATTGATTTGGTAGCTCATGATGTGCCGTCTGCACGCAATATTGAGAGTTGGAATGCACTTAAAACCACTCTAGACTCACTCCTGCTGAAGAAAGAAATTCGCCTGCAGCAGAGATCTAGGCAAAATTGGTTGTCTAGTGGCGATCGTAACTCCGCTTTCTTTTTTGCAAGACTTAGGATGAGATCACGCCAGAACTCATTTGTTCTCTATGTTCAGGCCACCATGCACCACAAACATCTTGGGCAGGCATAGAGCGAGTAGCTCGACATTATTTTCAGGCTTTGTTCACTTCCCCAACCCCAGCCAGATCACCATCTCTTGCCTTCGTAGCCAACTGAGTCCCAGTTCTTTCTCATCAGGCGATGGCCCAGCCGTACAAGCACTGGAGGTCATTAGGGCTTTAATCAGATGCATCCAAGCAAGGCTCCAAGGCCTGATGAGATCACGACACTTTCTTGTGTACTTACTGGTCGCTTATCAGTCCAGATTTTCTCCACACATGCTTGGGCCTTCCTTAATAATCATGTATTACCACAACCTTTGAATGACACGCACGTTGTTTTAATACCCAAGAAGTCAGGGTTGTGTCCATCACGGACTCCGGCCAATCTCTCTATGTAACACCATATATCGGGTAATCTCTAAGGTCCTTGTTAAATAGCTATTGAAGTTCTACCACTTGTCATCTCAAACAACCAGGCTGCGTTTGTCCTAAACAGATTGATTACAGATCAGTAGATGCTCTGCTCATGATAGCTTCATATTATGCGTCGTTCAATAGGCAAGACCAAAGGCCTTTTTGCATACAAGGTTGATATGTCTAAGGCCTTTGACCGCATTGAATGGTCTTTTGTCCTAGATGTGCTTTCAAGCATGGCTTTCACCCCATCTGGATATCCTTGGTCCAGACAATGCATCACTATCACCTATTTTATTTATCATCTGCAGGACATTGTCACGGCTTTGAAGCTTGCTATTCTGATGTTGGATTGTACTGGGGATATACCATACCAGCCTAAATAGTCCAATTTTGAACCTACTGTTTGTGATGATATTGTAACATTTGGAGAAGCAACTCCCTCGAATGTGATGGCGCTTGATGATATTCTACCAGGGACTTCAACGTGCATCAGCCAATGTATTAACTTGCAAAGTCAGCGATTATTCTTCATCGGGTTTGCTTCCGCCCATAAAAAGTGTGTGGCAGCCATTTTTTCGTGCTCACCAAGTTGCAGATCAGCAAGGTACTTACCTTGGTTTCTGTTGATGTAATTTTGATCAGCAACTCAGCCCTATACTGATGAGAGTAAAGAAGCAATTCCGGGATCCGCGCGCCAGTCCAAAACCGAGGAAACAAAGAGCGCAGATAGAATATCTTAAATAGGATTTTATATATCTGTTAAAGATAAATAAAATCCTATGTTAATGAGTTGTAATCTGAAATCTCGATATCTATATATAGGATAGTAATTCTAGGGTTTCGGTGGTGAGGAATTGCACAAGAAAAAAAGAAAGAAAAAAGAGAACTCTACACCGCAAGTGTGGGGTTGTAGAGTCTCAGACGAGTGAGAGGTCAGATTCATACTAAGACGTCATTAGTAATGAGTAGTTAATTCTGAGTGCTGCGGAAAGAGATAGGTGTTAAGAGTGGATTGTACTCTTAAAGTTGAGAGATTAGATCTCGTGTATTGGTGGTGTGGCAAACACACTACGTGCCCATTGTGTATCGAGTGCGATACGGGTTTCTAAGTGTTAATCTGAGTTTCTGTGTTATTCTATTGTCTCCTTATTATCTCAGTTCTAGTCTTACACACAGTAGTTTTCTTCAATTGGTATCAGAGCAGGGTTACCCTAAATACAGAGGAAACTTTCTCAGGGTAGGTCGAGATGAATACTTACTGTGTCAAACCGCCTAAGTTGACTAAGTTCAACTATACGAGTTGGTGTGAACAGATGGAGGATCAACTGATTTCCATCGATCTTCAACTTTGGGATGTGGTGACTGAAGGAGATCTGAAACCGAAATACGTTGAAGAAGGAGTCACCAAGGATAAGCCAAAGTCAAGCTGGGGTGAGAATGACAACAAATTGATAAGCAAGAATCGACAAGCTCGGAGAGTTATAATGTCTTCCCTGTCAGACTCAGACCAACAGAAAGTCTTGGGCTTACGCACTGCAAAAGAGGTTTGGGAATTCCTTAAGACGGCTTATGCAGGGACAGATTCAGTCAAGAAAGCAAAGGGAAAGCAACTCAAGAGGCAGCTTGATAATTTTAAGATGGAAGAAGGCGAAACGATTTCGGAGGCAATAGAAAAATTTGATAAGATTTTATGTGAGCTCAAGGCTGTTGGAGTTACTCTGGATAATGCTCAAATAAACGAGAGGTTTTGGATAGTTTGTGCAAAGAATGGCTGAACTTCACCACCGTTTTGGAGTCTACAAAGGATCTGTCGAAATTATCCTTTGAAGAACTGGGATCTGAACTAACGGTGTACGAAGGCAAGATGAAAGGTGGGCTAGTTGGTCTGAGTGTAAATAAGGATTTGGCACTAAAGGCGAAGAAGATATCAAGTGATAAAGAGGATGATGATGCTAATGAGGATGAAGAGATTACAATGATAGCTAACGGAATCAGGAAGATCTTTGGCGGAAGAAGAGGGTCTGGGTCCAGAACCGATAGATTTAAGTCTAAGAGGGAACAAATCATTTGTTTCCGTTGCAACAAGCCTGGACATGTGGTGAAGGACTGTATGTTAAAGCCAAAGGATGATTTTCGAGATAAAATCAAGAAGTTACAGAGAGGCGGCAGCGGCAGCATGGGGATAAGAGAGTCAGATGAGGACTCAGAGGCAGAAGAAGAAACAGCACAGGTGTGCATGACTGCTGTGGTCGACGAAGATGATGAAAGAATCAGTATGACGTCAGATAGGAACTTCTGCATGATGGCGAAAGACGGATGGCAAGAAGTTCTAGAAGCAGACGAGGTAAGTCCTGAACTCGTAGAAAATGCTTTTAATTCTTTGTCAAAGAAAGAAATTTTAGCTTATTAACAACTGCTGTTGCTAAGATTAAATTGCTTGAGTCTAAACTGTTAAGAATAGATACTCCTATAGAGTCCAATACTGAATCTTAGGTTAAAGAGAAATCTATTATTAAGTTTGTCAAACCGATAAAAGAGAGAGTTGCATGTTTACCTGCTTGGGCTCAATCTGAATTTAGAACACTACAAGAGAGGCATGAGAACTTAAGAAGGCAAAATGAGGTATTAGAGGATAACCTGTCTAAGGCTAAGAGGGAACAAGAAATAGCAATGCCACGGAATCCCGTTTGGTATACTGGAAAGGCAGATTTAACTCAGATGCTAACTGGGAAGAAGAAAAGTGTCACATCCATTTATACACCAGTGAGAAAGGTCTCGAATGTTAAATATTTCAAGTCAACATATTTCTGTCAATACTGCCATAGACACGGTCATAGTATTGGTTTTGTAGAAGTTTATACTATAGAAAATCTCTAGTTAATAATTTACCTCAGTCTAGAGCTCATACAACCAACAACCGTTATTCTGTTAACCGTAAAGCAGAACCTAGGCTAGTTTGGGTACCTAAAGCTAAACAATGAATGGGTGTGTTTAGGCATTGGCTACTTCGTTATGTGAGAACTGGTGGCTGATGGACAGTGGGTGCTCAAGACATATGAGTGGAGACAAGAAGAAGTTCAACACTTTGGTTGAACATCGAGGAGGAAAAGTAACATTTGGAAACAATGGCAAAGGGAGAATAATAGGAATAGGAACTATTGGCAAAGAGAATTGCATTGATCAGGTTAGTCTGGTGGAGGGTCTCAGTCATGATCTGTTAAGCGTGTCACAAGTGTGTGACAAGGGTCCCTTGGAGGTTATTTTTGATTCAAATGGCTTTCAAATACGTAACAAGATTACACAGGAGGTATTGTTACAAGGCTGCAGAGTAGGAAATCTTTACATGGTAGATGTGAATGACCAGGAAGATTTAACTTGTCTTACGGTTAAAGATGATGAAGAAATATTGTGGCATCGAAGGTTAGGGCATGCTCATCATCGGTTGATTAACAAATTGAGACTAAAGGAGTTAGTCAATGGGTTACCACAAAGGAGAATAGGTCACGATGTTATATGTGCTGATTGTGCTCTGAACAAATAAACAAGAATTTCACATGCTCCAACTCATGTGGTCAGTAGCACCAAGAATTTAGAATTGATTCATATGGATTTAATGGGACCAATGAAGATCCAGAGCAGGTCAGGCAAGAGATATATACTGGTGGTAGTTGATGATTTTTCAAGGTATACATGGGTGATTCTACTTCATAGTAAGGATCAAACATTTGGTGAGATTGTGGGTCTATTTGCTAAGATTCAGACTCAAATGGAGAATAAGGTCAAGACCATTAGAACTGATCAGGGGACGGAATTCATAAATCAGAAGATGTCTCAGTTCTGTACTGAAAATGGAATCACTCATACTTATTCTGCAGTCAGGACTCCTCAACAAAATGGAGTGGTGGAACGTAAAAATAGGACACTCCAAGAAATGGGTCGTACTATGTTGAATGGTAGTGGTCTTGCACCAAGTTTCTGGGGGGGAGGCGATAAACACAGCGTGTTATATACTCAATAGAGCCTTGATTCGCCCAATTCTAATCAAGACACCCTATGAGCTGTACAAAGGGCGCAAGCCATCTATATCACATTTCAGGGTGTTTGGGTGTACATGTTATATTCTCAATCATGGAAAGAATCAACTAGGGAAGTTTGATAAAAGAAGTGATGAAGGTGTATTTCTTGGTTATGCAATGAGCAGCAAAGCTTATCGGGTTTTTAACAAACACACCTTGGTTGTAGAAGAATCCGCAAATGTCAAGTTTGACGAGAATAACTTTGGTGGACGAGTAAGTCATCAGGAGATAAAAGATCTCTTCCAGTATAAGGCTGATGATGTAACTGTGGATATTGATACCGAAGCCGAATCAGAGGTAGAAGTAGTGCGAATTGAAACTCCTCCATTATCAGTTTCGAACTCAGAAGCTACACTACCAGAGCACACCGTTTTGCCACTAGCAGAAAACCAGGAAGCCGGAGTCATGCATCGTCTGACACCCCGTAATGCCCCAGGTATAGATTAACAATATTTTGTCAGATTTGAACTCAGGAGTCCAAACCAGGTCGAATGCACAAACGTTTTGTGCTTTCTTTGGCTTTGTGTCGACAGTAGAGCCAAAGACTGTGAAGGAAGCGTTTGAACATGAAAGTTGGATAAATGCAATGCATGAGGAGTTGAATGAATTTGTAAGAAATGAGGTATGGGAACTGGTTGAGAAACCGAAAATCAGAATGTCTTAGGAACAAAGTGGGTTTATCGTAATAAGCTGGACTCAAATGGTCAGATATCTAGAAATAAAGCTCGACTAGTCGCCAAAGGGTATAATCAACAGGAGGGATTGGACTTTGATGAAACCTATGCTCCAGTAGCACGACTTGAGGCTATTCGGTTGCTCATAGCCTTTGCCACTTTACATAGGTTCACACTTTACCAGATGGACGTCAAGTGTGCCTTCCTAAATGGACATCTCAAGGAAGAAGTATATGTTTCTCAGCCACCGGGATTTGAAGATCCTATCTATCCTACTCATGTCTATCGATTGAAAAAAGCGTTATATGGTCTTAAACAAGCACCAAGGGCGTGGTATGAAAGATTGACCTCGTTTCTTGTTAGTCAACTGAAATACCCCAAACTAATAAAACATGGATTAAATATCTAATCACACTGATAAAGGCCTAAACATGCCTTAAAGGTCAACTGAGAACAACAGTGGTCAACACAAAACAAGATGTTGCACCCTTTGACTGTTTAGGGTAAATAAATACCCAAATGAACTACTTAGGACCTAAAAATTTGTCCTAAGAATATTAACACATTATTAAAAATATTACAATTGTTGTACAACACTCCAACACAAAGAACAAGCATTTACATGCTTCAAGGTCAAGTAGAGCAAAAATGTGCTCTAAGAATACTTTAAAGGTCTAATGACCTCTAAATGATATAAAATTGGATACCATGATCAAATATCATGTAAGGAACAAACAAAACCGTTGTCAAAGAAAACAGAGCTCAGAAACACCTTGCGACACAAAATGTGCACTAAAACTCCTTAAAGCACGTTTTTGTGTAATTGCCTTCTAAATTGGTTTTAAATGGGCTAAAAGGTTATAATTACCCTTAAATATGATAATATATCATATTATATCATATTAGGAATTTAATTCCAAAAATTTACAAATTTTTACAAATTTAATATTAAAATATTAATAAAACCCTAAAAGGGGGCCCGTTTGGGTCAACATTGACTAAGTTGGTCAATGTTGACCATTGACCACGAATTGGACCACATAAAATCGGTGGAGTAAGCCTCCTAACAGACCATGTGACAATTCCATGTGACAATTAAATATACCTCTTTACTTTTACATAAAATAAGAAAAAGTGAACTTTAACATATAAAACATAAAGTGAGCTTACCACTTGCTTACCCATGTGAATGCTGCCATTTGGAGCCTCCTTTCTCCTTGTTATACGGTTGTCTCCAAGCCAACAAAGGCAATGGATGATGACTCACTTTCAATAATTGGTTAAAGTAACATTATTACTCCATTATTGAATCAATTATGTACAAATTATTCACCCACTACTCCAATCATGGCCGGCTGCCTATGCTCCTTGTCTCCACCGATTAAGCAACACCAATCAATCCTTGGTGAGTCATCAAGTCATTAAAATCATAAAATAAGCAAAAAAAATGTGTTTTAAGACAATTTAGGTTACTTTCTTCATTAGTCTCCATTCCAGCCGTGAGACTCCTTGCCAAATGCTCTCTTTGGCTCCTCCTTGACCGTAGGTAAGCTTCCAAGCTCCATTGATGAGAGCTCTTGCTCTAGGTAAGCTTCTAAGGCATAAAAATGCCCATTTTCTTCATCTTTCTTTCCTTTTCCATTGATCTAGACTCCAACCATTTCTATACATTTATGTAGAGTGTTTTGGAGGTTGAAGGAAGGATATTTTTGGCTGTAACAAGATCTAAGGAGTAAAGTTCAAGTCTTGACCATTTAAGGTAAAAATGTGCTTTAAGCACATATCTCTTCTTCCTTGTGAAATCGGTTGTAAACCTTGGTTCCCTAGCCTTATTTTCTTCTCCTTTTCATGTGGATTCAGTTGGTATACCAAGATCTACAAGGAGTAGCTAGATCCAAGCCAAAAACACCATTTTTGGCATCTTAAACAAGGTAAATCTTAGCCATCTTCCAAGCTAGCTACCCACGGTTTTATACCTTGTTTTTAGGAGTGTTTTGATACTCTTTCTTTCTGGAAAAAAATTAGGGCCGAGGTAGATCTCCAACAAACTTGAAGATCTAAGGTAAAAATTCATGATTTTCATGACTTAAATTACTTCTCATGGTTAGCTCATGTTTGGAGTTTAATCATGTCTTGTTTTCTACATGAAGACAAGTAGATCAAGCTGTGGAGAAATTCTCCTTAAGGTGGCGAGACCAAACAAGGTCTTAACCTTGCTAAATCAAGGTATAAATCACTTAAAACCTTAACTTGATACATTAATACAAGTTTAAGCTTGTGAATATTAATTGCCGTGAGAGAACATGGTAATAAGGTCATTTTTGACCTTAAATGTTTAAAGAAGTGACTTAGTAAATTTATCTAAGTGATTAAGTAACATAAATGTCAAAATTAAGACTTTATGTGGAAGTTTGGTAATTAAATGAAAATATATGGTGAGGCCGAGATCTACAAGTATTTTTGGGACATTTATGTGTAATTTATTTTGTAAGTCAATGTTTGTAATAAGGCCATGTACTTTAGGCCATTTTGTTTATGCATTTATAAGCTTTTAATTAAGTTTAAGTGGTGAAAATGCATTACCGAAAAGAAATGAGGTATTAGGTGTAATTAAATTAAATTTGGGGGCTATATATTAATAAGGCCGAAATTTAGAGGTTTAAATGAGTTTATATAAAAAAAATAAGAGGTTATAAAGTTTTGGGGTTAAATGGTAATTTCTGGAAAGTATGATTATAAACCGTAATTATAAGGAATTAATGGTCAAGGAAATATAAAGGAGGTCAACCTTGACCATATGGTAGGTTTTGACCAAAATTAGATAAGTTAAATAACTTATTTAAGGTTTTATAATAAGTATGTATTAATTGTAACAATTTTATAACATATGTGGTGAATATGTTATTTCCGAAATAAAGGGGTGTATAATGGTATTATAAACACCCATGGGCTATTAGGAATTTTTAGGAATTTATTGGGTTGATTTGGAATTAAAATAAACTATATATGTATAATATATAGTTATTATGTCATTATGACACTTTGGAGAAATATAGGTGGTGGAAATGTGAATACCGAAAGTATATGGGTTAATAAGGATATTTATAACCCTTTGGAGAAATTTGGTGATTTTTAGAATTATATAAGAGTATTTATTAAGATATATGTATAATATATAGTTTAATGATATTATAAAAACTATATGTTATAAATTGGGCCTAATGACAATATAAAATATATATTGAGGTCTGTTCGGTTATTAAATAAAATAACCATAGGTTATACCCTTTTTATAAGTTAGAAATGTTATATTAAATGGTATATATAACATGGTATAAATAATGGGTGATTTTGTAAATAAAGGAAACTATGGTTATGGAAAAGAATAAGGTTTGATATATATGCCTATGCGGCAATATATAATAGTTTTGTATAAAAACTATAGTTTAAGTAAAAGGAAATAAAAATATTGAAACACCCCTAACAATTAAAACACTGGAAATCATGTGTATGCGTGGTATATGTGTGCAATAAACCGGTCACATCAATATAACCGTGGTATGACATATAACCTATGGTACTAAGATATAAACAAATCACAGTGTAACATACGCGGTTGTGCTCAGCGGTCTTTGACACTAACCGATACAATTGAGCAAATTAAATTATACCGCGTTAGGACGTTTGTGCGCATTATGTAAACTAAAATAGATCGGGTACTTGCGTCATATAACGACGGTACAACATAACATATGCTACGAGAACATAATATACAAAATACGTATTGGATACAAACACGTACAAATAACATTATAACTTAAGGACTCGTACACACTGACTTATATTCCATGGAACGGGTAATGAATTAATTACCTAGGTACTACTAAATTCCTGTATAAGACTACAATAAAAGAAACTCCACTCTCGTGACATCTGTAAGCTTGAAATCTCACTGACCCACACTTAGTTAGTCACGCATGCATTGAACCGGGCTGGCATATCAAAACTTCTGTAGCTTTTCCATCTTCCCATGCGAATTACCCTCCTACTGTTCAGATCCTTGCTCCTGCTTCCTTCACGCGTGGGTCTGTAGCCCAGTGAACAGATCACTCAACTTCTTCTCTGTTCCCAGGCATACCTGCTTTTAAAACAAATGTTCTTTCCTTCTCACGTGTGTGAGTTCCGAGTTCTGAGCCACGCGACCAGGCATCTCCTTCCTGCATGTTATTCCTGTCGTTCCGATGCGCTCAAGCCAGAGCAAAGTCTTGGAACCTCCCTTTACTACTGCGCATGGTGAGTTTGTCCTTCCCCGAATATTACCCTTCAAATGCCCAAGTGTTTTGAGTGGAGAAATGAGAGATTGCCTCTGTTATTCATCGACCCTTTGTGCATGCAACTGCAACTTAAATCCGTCCCTTTTCTCATCGTGGCATGTCGGAAGCGACCGTCTCTGCTTCTGCAAATCTGAAGTTAAGTGACGAGTGCCCAAAAAAAAAACTCTACTTTGGCGCAAGGTAACTCCCTGGCCTTGCAACATTTCTTCTTCGATTTCTCCTTGTTTTTTTTTCCTGATTAAAGATGCGCCTTTAATGTTTCATAAACCTCTGTGTTCTGTCCGAAAATCGTTTCTAATCTCCCTTGGTTGTCCAACCTTCCCATGCATGAAACCTTCTTGGAGACATTCGCAAGGGTGCGCCAAAGAAATACCCAGATACTCATCTCCTAAGCTGTCCCAAAACCAGACGCAATGTGAGGCCACAAACAGTTAGATCCTTGCCTTATTTCTCTCTGTTTTAGTGTCGTGGAAGTTGTTTGCTTACTCACCCATCATTTTTCTTCCCTTGGCTGCCTGAAACTGTTATGTGAGTGGCCCAGCAAGGTTAGAGATTCTAAAGCAACACTCAGTTGCAACTCACCCACCCTCACAAATCCTCTAAGGTAAAAACGCTTTAGAACCTTATCACGTTTAGAATGCCGAGACCATCTTTTGAGTACTGATGAAAACAACCAACTCACTACCGTTCCCTGTGCATAGTTGAGTTCAAGCCCAGTTCTGTGCCGGTTCGACACACAAATCTGAAAAGAGACCCAAAGTAGTCCCTGGGAAGGTGCTAAAAATATCAAGGGAAGTCAGCAAGAGATCCAACCGAGAAAACCCAAGGTTGTGAACTCTTACCTAAACTGTGCTTAAGAAAATAATTGGGGGATAAAGTTGATCTGGAGGTTATGCTTATAGTTCTGGTGACAATCTGCTAAAGTAGGCTATGAGCTAGGAGTTTAAGATTTTGATAAGACTCTTGATTAACTGAGGCAGCAGTTAGTGATAATTGAAAGACAGTTAGTCGAATAACATAAGGGAATAGAAGGATGTCAAATCGTGTTACTTCAGTTTATAATTGTCTGAAACTCCGTGTCTCTGTGCAACCCAATTACAGAGGGTTTATGAGAGTAGTACTGAGTGGTTAATGAACCTAAAACCCACCTCATACACTCAAGTAGGATACTAACACCTCAGGGAAGAATCAATGGCAGATTATTAAACAAAAAGACAACAATAAGATAGGAGCTGCATCAGTTCCAAAAAAAAAATCAGTTCCGTAGATTCTAAGTTTCAGTATAGGGATATATTAGTGGTGTTAATCAAGTTGCGTGTTTTTTCCCTTGAGTTCAAAACATGGCTAGAACACTGAACTAAACAAGTAAATGCTTAGAGTTGAGTTAAAGACAGATTAACAGCAAACAGAAAAGAAATAGGAGAAGAGTTTTCAGTTTCGCCTCTCGGTATGTAGACTCAGGGGCGGACCGAGCGGGTCCTGAGGGGTCCCGGACCCCATAGCTTTCTGATAACTAAAAGATATTTTTTAAATATAGTTTTAATAAAATAAAATTGAGTACAAATACTGAAGTTGATAATATTTAGTGGTAAGACATGTTCCTATATGTGAGATTGTAAGTTCAATTATTGTCGACCTATTTTTAGTTTGTAGTTTTTAATGTTATGGAACAAATTGTTCTTTGATCTCATGTTAAAGTCCAACCCCATCAGGTAATATGTTTTAAATTAAAAAAAACGAGTCACCACCAACTTATATACCTTCAAATTTAATATATGTTAATGTCGAAAAAAATTTGAACCCCATAAAATTTGACTTCTGGGTCCGCCACTGCCCAAGGTGATAAATATGATTAAGCAAAAATACAACAGCTTGGTTTGGGTCCCTTGCCATCATTTCACGCAGCACCCAGCTAACTCTTGGTCCAATGACATTAATCTTCTTGATATTCCAAGCAAAATGAGTTCACCTGGGCCACAAGTCGTTAATACGTCATCCCACTCCCAATCTTTTAATGAGAAGAGCATCAGTAATGCTTGACTAGGAAGAGGACTCCAACTCAACAAAGTTTGGTTGGAAACTGAAGCCCAGCAACACACCGGCCCCCCAATATCATACACAAACACATCATAAAAATCATCATACTAGCTACATCTTCACTGCTATTGATCACAAGTGCAAACTTGTGACTGATGTCTGATTCAAGACTCCCGAACCTTGTCCAAAAAATAGAAAAAAAAAAGTGAAGTGTGACTTGACCAGAGAAACACGCAATGCAAGCACAATAACAGGTATAGCCAAGGGAAATCTACATAACATTCATATAGCAAAAAGGAACGCCTACATTTAGGCAGCAGCGTTGGGATTACTGACAATGTCCACAGTTTCCTCCTAGACTCTTTCTATGCTCTATGCGTTTGGGGGATGCCCATAGTCCAAGGATATCTCAAAATAGGTGTTGTTGGACTCTACATACAAACAGGACCGATTCTCACAAGCCCGCGAGCAAGAATGAGATTATTATAAAAGCTCCAATCGACAATACCTAATACAGTTCAGCTGGAATGAGTGCCACCACTGAATGCTAGAAGCTCCTACTACAAGTGCTACAAATTCAGAGAGTCTGGCCTTAAACATCAGATCCCTTTTGAAGTTCAGAATATTTGAAGTATATAACGGATTGTCACACAAAAAAAAGAACAAAATCAGGAATAGTAAATACATGGGCAAATGCAAGAACCAGCTTAAGCTCACAACAACAGCTTTTTTAGGAGAGGTCTACTTGCACTATAGGTTAGAAGGGTCTACTTCACTTCTTTGTGGTATAGCAGCAAAAAAATAAAACACATAATCAAAAGCAACTGATATCTTTACTTACAACAAGAATTTGTTTAAGGATTCCATATGGTGTGCATATAAAAATCTCATTTACATGATGATGGGTAAAAAAGCAGTGATTACAAGCAGGGATGGGATCAGGGGCGGACCTAGGTGGGGTCACGTGGGGTCACGTGACCCATGACTTTGTAAAAAAAATTAATTATAGTAAGTTTTAATGTAGCTTTTTATAAAATAGTAGATATTTTTATGTCTTAGTGACCCCACAAATGTCATAAAATTTAACTATAGAAATTTCTATTTATCAGTGACCCCATAATTTTCAATCTCTGGGTCCGCCACTGATTGTAGTTCATATTTCATTTATAAGTTGCTTCTGTGTTTTTGAGTTGCAGTGGGGTTAGATCTGTTTGGGTTGGTCTGGAAATTTAATTAAAACCCTGCTATCATACCTCCCTGCGAGAGGGAACAATGAAAGAAAGAAAATGAAGATAAGTTAATACATTTACAGAGAAAGCAATATCTGGTATTTCAGTCTTCCTGTTTTAGTTGTCGTTTCTGTCAGTTCGGTATGAATTGGTACAGAGGGATTAGAGGAGGTTGTAATGGCTTGATAATGAATCCAAATAAAACTAATGCACTTAAGTGAGGTTGTAAATAATTGGGACAGGTTAGAGAACAGAAAGAAGTAAAGGAAGCTATCAGTTTTGTTTTTGTTGATCTTCAGTTTTCAGTCTGGTGCAAGTATTTTCAGAAGTGTAACCCTTGATTTCTTTGGGTCTGTTTTTGAGTTCAAATTGATTAGACACTTAAGCACTGTGGGGGAAGTGGAAACCAGATCCAGGAATGAAACAGAAAGACAAAGAGATACTAAAACCATATCAGATCCGGTATTTTCCTCATTTCTGTTCAAGGATGATCCTATAACAGCAGTGAATATGTTTGGGATTTAAAATGTTATAAAGCACTTGACCGCGTGAGTTATCCATGGGGGAGAAGTTGACAGACAGGTTATTTCACAGAAAGGAAGATAACAGAAAGAAAATAATAGGAAGAAATGCAACAGCTCACGATTTCTGTCTCCTGTTGCAGTTCTCAGATTTTTGTAAAGGGTGTGAGAGATGCTGTCTTAGTTGTTTCTGGCTAGATTAGAGTTTAAAACATATTAAGGCAGATTGGGAAAGACTGAAAAAAATCTGTAACAAAAAAAAGAGATAAAGAATGAGATAACAGTTTTTGTTCTGTTTCCATTTCAGTTCTAGTTTTGGAATTCTTGTTTCAGTGTATGAGCATAGCGGTGGATTTAATCGGATTGTTGGATTGTTTTAAGTTTAAACCTTAATCAAACACCTAACCAACTAGTGTCACTAAGTTGGGGAGAAGATTAAAGCAAAACACTTAACTAGGAAGCTAAAGCTAATCGGGGAAACTGAAAAGCAACCTGTAAACAAAGAAAAGAGTTAGTAGTTGATGTAGCAGTTTTCACGTTTCAGTTCTCATTCTGTTAAATTCTGTATAACTGTTACAAACATGTTGAGAGAGTAGTAGTGGTCTAAAAAGAACTAAAGACATTGCTAACAGAGCGAACTAAGTTGGTATATACACATTTAGGAGTTAGCAGTATGTTTTAGATATATAAAAAAAATAGGAAGAATGTTATGCCTTCAGTTTTCTGAATTTGGTTGTCTTCTGCATAACTGATTTACAGGGTGCTTAAGAGTGTTGTAGTAGCTTAATATTGAACCTAGGACATTGATAAAGGTGAATTTTGTTGGTATACTCATTGGGAGATTAGAAAACGGCTTACACACCCTGACATAAGGAATAAGAAAGGAGTTGCACCAATTCTGTTTGCGAGTATTCATCAGTGTACTGTTCTGTATAGTTAAGTTACAGAAGTATGAAGGTTGTTTATTTCTTGGGAAATCAACTTAAAACCTTGTTAACACCCCCACCTAAGGATGTAAACATGTTAAGGGAAATTAGGAAACAAACTAATACATTGACAAATAAACCGAGTGAGGTATGCATGGAATCGGTATTTCAGTTTTCAGGATTTGTACCTCAGTGCGGTCAACTTCCAGAGGTTAGAAAAATAAACCTGAATCATAGCTAACAACTGCAGCAAGGTTAGCAAAACTTTTGGAGAAGATTACGCATCAATGGAGTTAACCAGAAATAGGAGTTAAGAGGAAAGATGTGGGTCGTGGTTTCAGATTTCGGCAAGAATTGTAGCTTCTGTCTAACTGTTTTACAAGGGTGTATGAGGGGGAAGCTAGTCTGATAATGGACCCAAAAACTTCCTAATACATCTAGCTAAATTTACTAAACAACCTGGGAAGTTTAGACACCGTTTAATACATTAAATGGGTGAGAAGATAAGGTTATATATGAGAACCTTATTTCAGTTTTTGAAACATTTAAGCCTCCGTATAAGGGAGTTCAAGAAGTGTTTGAAGAGTGCTATTGTGTAATAAGAAGCTTAAACCTAACTATCTAGCTAAGGAAAGATTACCACTTAGTCAAATAAAAGTCCATCCTAAATAAACTTGTTACATGTTAGTGCTTAGGATACTCTAAAGCACTAGCTAGAGGAAATGACTTAGTTAACGTGTGAGTTGGCAAGGTGAATATCCTAGGAGTAAGTTGAGCCTAGGATTAATGCATGTGAAGTTCTAAGAGTCAATATAAACTAAGCATGTGACAACGTACCTAGGGAATAACATACGATATAAAGTGTCGTCACATAAAATAACAAACTGACACACTGTCTTAATTACCTCTAGGACCGTAGCGAGCTCCAACCGGGACTTCGAGTGTAAGACAACTCGTGCTTTCGAATAAGGTTGGACATGTGTGTGGTTCGTATGTTGCCGTGTTACACGGCTTGTGTGCTGTGTGCTCTGTGTGAAAAGACCTTAAGATCAAAGCATGAAATTGAATTGCTTGTTTATTGTGTTGTATGATTTTTATATCATTGTTGTGTATCATTGCACGCACACAGTAGTTTAGTCCCTTCGCGATTATGTAATTCGAGATGAACCGCAACGAACCATGAAAAAAAAGAAACTCTATAAGGGGAACTCCTCTCTAAACCATTGAGGACTACCATGACACCCACTATGGTGTCTATTCATTAATGATAATGAAGAGCAAGTCTCCTTTGATGAGACATGACGAACCACGTAGACAAAACAAAAGAACTATACAAAGAGACAAATCCTCTCTAACTATAGAGGACTCCTAAGGACACCCACTATGGTGTCAAGATATTTATGATAAGTGAATGCCCTATTGAGGACTACGATCGACACCCACAATGGTGTCGAGCTGACAAAAAAAATAAAAATAAATATATAATAAGTAAGTACCAGCTAATGGATCATATGGATAATCCGGGAAGAAGAATTCTCGGGCCGCGCGGTTTGGACGCTCGGGAGTTGGTATCTGCATCAGATCCTTCGACCGACTATTGTTATTATTGTGGAGCGCTTCCTGGGGTCGAGAGATGACCCCTCTGTCTCGACGTACGATGCCGGGACTGGAGGATTAGCGAGCACACCCTGGGGTCCAGAGATGACCCTCTCTCTCGACATATGACGTCGGGAATGGAGGAGTGGCTATGGAGAAGACGTTCTCCAAATTGTGGTGATAAGAGAATTCACAAATAATCCTTAAAGAAACAAGGAATGATTAGCACCTACATAATAAAGACTCGGGATCTAATCTATATCCCCTGACTTGGTGCCAGAGAATAAAGGAAAACATGTGTAATGAGACCAAGCAAATAAGAAAATTCATAAATGTGATCAGTTAAGAAACAAGGAATGAATAGCACCTACATAGTAAAGTCTCGGGATCTAACCTATATCCCATGACTCGGTGCAAGAGAAGAAAGGAAAACATGTGTAATGAGAACAAGAAAACAATACGTAATCTCTGGAATGATCCCATAGTGAGGATCGACGGTATAATGTACCTACGCACACGTCCTATAATTACCTGACTATTGTTGCTACACTAGCAGCTTATTATGCTGGACTGCGTGTTTGACATTGTTATGCTACTTGAAAGTTGTGTTTGGTTGCTTATTGATATTGTTGTGCTACTTGCAAAGATGTGCTTGGTTGCTTACTGATATTGCTATGCTACCGATGAGTGTATATGATATCATGATGTGTTGATGTGTGCTTTACTGCTTTATCATAGCATGTAAAATTGACTTAATAATATTCGACCAAGTAGTCGTGTGGCCCGGTAACATGCGGGCTTCACACGTTCATACTCAGCGTAGTTTGCTGAGTCCTTTACACCCAATATTTTTTCAGGTATTGTGCTAGACAATAACGGAGCGTAGGCGGGATGGCTACCATGGGGGTAGTCTATTTGGGCAAGACTGTTAAGTAGTGTGTTTTCTTATGTATGGGTGGTGACTATGTGTCACTAGACCCTTGTTGTACTTTCGGTTTATGTTGTTGGATTAAGAACTTATGTTGTAGACTCTCGGTACTCGGGTTGTACTTTATGTTGTATTTGGACTTCGTTAAGGTTGGACTTCCAGTCATACAGACCGTAACTTGGAGTTGGTATTGTGGTCTGTCAACCACATGGGTGGTTGGCATCTGTGACACCCGGATGAAGCTGGAAACCGCTGCGTAGACATCTCGTATTACCGTTAGGCTCGTCGTCTGAGTATTGATTGTGATTCGGGGGTGTTACAAATATCATACCAAATGATATTAGGATATGGTATAACATTACATAATGTTATGTGGTCAAAATAGAATTTAAAAGAAATAAAGGGCTGTACCGAATTATTAAGAGTTGGAAATTGAATTTTAGACTAAGGCCTATAATGTTATAAATGTTAAAACAAGTATATGGTTTAGATGGAAATAATATAAGGAAGGATATTCACATTAAATAATGTGACAAACTATAAATAAATGAGATTTATAAACTAAGGTATTTATGGAATAAACCTTAGGCGTTGTAATTACTACAACATAAAATGTTACATGATATTGGGATAATAGTCTTAATATAAGTTGTACAATATAATACAAGTAATGAGAATAATCATCTAAAAGAAGATGATAAAATGTAACTTATAATGTAAGAGTTTATTAAACTCACGAAATTTACCTACGTGGTAAGTATATACATACACAAGAATAATGTATATAAGGATGAATATATAATATGGTTGGAAACCATATAATATAATGGTCGTGGTTATTACAAAAATAGTTACGAACTATAAGTTATAAGTTTTTGGATGCAAATATCATTTGCAAAGATAATGGATTTTATAATGCAATGTATTATAATGGATGGTGGGAAAATGATACAATATGATAAATAATACAATATAATATAATAATGCATGCATACATGCAACTATAGGTTATGTACCTAAACTAGATGGTGGATAAGATTAAAAGAAATATAAGGAATTAAACTTAACAGTCGAAATGTTTTGACATACGAGTTTTAGTAACAAAGCCGACCGGTTTAGAGAAACCCGTAACAAACAACTGTAAAAAATAGGGGTGAACTGTCGGGGTTACTTATTATTCGGAAATACCGGATGTAGTTAGTCATGGAGACTGACTTATAGTTTATTACCGTTTAGATCATACTTCAGATAAGGACGCTTGACGAGCTAGTGGACTACACTGCGCATCCTAGGTCTTGGTGAACGGTATGTAAAGGAGTTTGACCCGAGTTGTCCTAAGGAAGCTCCTTGGGCTCGGATTTGGTTGATATAACTTGTGTGTTATGTGTGTGGATACATGTATGTGATTAAGTGTTACTGCATTATTTATTTATGCACGAGCGTCCTACGGGACTAACACTACGTCGACTATAGATCGGCTTATATAAACATACATATACGTTGTTGTGATAAAATGACGGTTACTTGATATAATACCATAGTATTAATATTAAGTTTATGGTAACCTAAGTAAAACACTTAGGGACGAGTCACGACATTGTCGGTCTCTAGAGCATGGATCTCGAACATGAATATAACCTAGATTACTTCTAGGTATGCGTGGGACCCATTGGGCAGCTAATTAATAATTATTCTCCATAAGACTAAGAGCAGATCTTAAACATTATGAGAGAGAGATGGTATGAGTTGAGGTGAGGAATCCCGGTAGTTTACGAACTACTTGGTTGCGCATTTGTGATCACTGGGGGGTTTCCTAATTGGATTCCGCTCCAGGTATACCCAACGAGCCCAAACTGGATCATGGGACAGGTGGCTACGGCCTTTATATGGACGTCTTATGAGACATAAGAGAGCCAGGGGCCTCCGGACCTCTGGCGAAATGAGCACCTTTGTGTGTACGGGAGGACTACTGTCCATGGTGAGGATATCGGGTTGTCCTAACATGACGCCCTACTGATATTAATTAAACATGGTTGGATGGAGCCTACAAGGCTAAGGTAAATTAAATATGGAAACTGTACGCTACGGCGATTGTACATTGTACATAAGGATGGGGTCTTGAAGGCCAAATTAAATTGAAATTAATAAAGGATGGTATACGCTACGGCGAATGTACATTGTACATTATATTGTTATTACTCGATACGTTCGATATACAAATGTTGTTTGTGGTATTAAATGAATACTTGGATTGGATGGATGATTAAATGTTTATGAATATTTGGATGGATGATTATGTATATTATACATTTATATTACCGTACTGATTATAACTGTAAAATGGTAAAGCATGAAAGCAATCTAATAATAAGATGGCTTAAATGACTAAGTGACCATTAGGGTCCAGGCCCGGCATACTCAGCGTCTATCGCTGATACTACACCATTACAGGTTGTTGATCATTATCGAAGCCGAAGAGCGGGAACAGGGTAATTGGAGTTTTACCTTAATTATTACTACACATGGAGTTTGTCCATATGTCAATGAAGATGGTGAATTGTATTATGGTAAGGGTATGTATTTTCAGGATTGGGTAGACACTCACTTGTCGATGTTTATGATTTATGGACTTAGTATGATGTATAGGAGTTTCTCGTTATCACGGCGGTTAGTAGTTTGTTTATGTTGGAAGTTGGATGTAGTTTGGCTTCGTTGCTCCCATGGGCGAGTAATGGCCGGTGACACCCGAGTGAGTATTGTTATTGTTATTAATTCTTCCGCTGTAAGACGTTTTATTTATTGCTACGTGAGAGATTATATCGTGTTTGTGGAGAGGGGTGTTACAAAAGTGGTATCAGAGCGGAGTACCGCTCTGATGACGAGATAATAGGTTAAGACAGTGAGCTTAGGACTTGGGAAATTATGGGAAACTTTTATGAGGTACGAGACGATTCGTCTTAGAAAGATATTGGGTTTAGAAACGCAAATTGCATGATAGGTTAGCCTTTAAGGCAATTCAATATATACTGGTTGTGTACGGTAATATACCGAGTATTTATGTAACATACTGCACTACAGATGTCTGGGGGAACTAGAGGGCGTGGTACTAGAAGAGGTGGAGGCGGTGACCCCGTCATTCCAGGAGTTGCAGAGACGGTTGCTGTCGTACTCGCACAGCTTGGTACTCAAATTGGAGGAGCACCAGCCCACCCGCCACAGCCCAGGGAAACGAACTGGCTGAAATCAGTTAGCGAGACCCGACCACCTACATATTCAGGGGAGCCAGACCCCGTAGCTTTGGAGCGGTACATTGTTGAACATGAGAAAGCATATGAAGCTTTACAGGTACCGGACGACAAGAAGGTCGTCATTGCTGCTTTGCATCTGAAGGATGCAGCCAGCACTTGGTGGAGGTTGGTCAAGGACCATCACCTGGCTACGCCCGACTTTTCGTGGGCTGCCTTTGTCGAGTTGCTGAGAGGGAAGTACTACCCAGCTCATCTTAAGCAGAAGAAGCGCCATGAGTTCGAGACATTGTCTCAGGGAGGTCTGACCGTGGATGAGTACTACGCTCGATTCATTGGTCAACTGGACTTCATCCCCGGTGTGGATTACTCAGAGACCGTGAAGGTCGAGAAGTTCTGGGGAGGACTATTGTTTCGCATCTAGATGGCGATGGGTGCTACCCTCTACACTACCATCCAGGTATTAACATGAAAACCATAAAATCTTTACTTACTACATTACCGATTAATTTGTGAGAACTTACCAATGAGATTCCAGGAGTGTTACGAAGCTGCCTCGAGGACGGAGCTGATGCTCCAGACTCGGGAAGAGACTCTCGGGGCCAAGAAAAGGAAGAACCCTGAGGGAGAGTCTGAGGGTGGAGGAGCATCTCCAGGCGATAGGCAGAAGAAGGGAAAGTAAGGACTTATCCCATTCTAAATTGTTACCATAGTAAATATCTTATGAATGCTGACCCGAAACCTTGAACAGGAAATTCTTTCCAAAGAAAGGGCAGCAGGGTCACCAGGGAGCAAAGGGAAAAGAGCCCGTCCTTCGGTTGACCGGCCCAGCTATTGATGCTCAGCCTCTGAGATCTGCACCTCCTAAGGGTGAGAACACCTACCTCTTAAATTCGATTGTGACTTTAACTTTTATATCATCAGATACTAACTTAAACTAAATACTACCATCAGGCACCGGACAACCCCAGCGCCATTTCTTTTGCAAGCGTTGTGGGAAAGACCATCCCGGGGTCGACTGCGAAGGCCGCAAAGTTGTCTGTCGGTGCTGCAAGAAAGAGGGCCACAGGGAATTCGAGTGCTGGATGAACCCTGAGAGCCGTAACTACAGGCCACCAAAGAATACTCAAAAGACCTCAGTTGGAGGATCTGGAGTACCACGAGGCGGTCAGGATGGCCAGACATCTACTGATGCTGGAGCCCTGAAGGGCAAGGGAGTAGATAGGGCATGAGTACCCTAACTCCATGAGACCGCTGGTGGAAGACTTTTACTTACTATGTTGTGTACTTACTTTGGATGTTATAAGGAGCTATGTTATAAGTATGTGGGAGTGTGTCATTGACCACTTGCCTCTTTGTGTATGACTTTTGGGAACTAGTTTTGTGGACTCGATACGAGTAACCTTGAAACCTTGACGGATTATATATATGAACAGGATGTTAAAGCTTACATTATCATGTAGTCATACTCGACGACGCAGAGTCAATGATACCAATAACTGTTGAACTAGAATTTCCACCTGCATGGCGCACTTGCTATTGCAAGCGCTATGACAAGTAAACCACTGAAATTTCCATCTGCCTTGCGCACTTGCTACAGCAAGTGCAGCAACAGCAACAGTAACAGCAACTGCAAATACAACTGCAACAACTACTACTTTTTAGTCTTTTATTATATATATACCAAAAAAAATGTTTTTCAAACTTTTTCATACAAACCTTGAGGTTAGAAACCTATGCGACTATGGAAGGACCGTTAGTCCGACCACTGCAACTGGAGAAATTATACAGCCACTGTGATTGTAAACCACACCAGTTTAATTGTCTGGGAATTTTCAGACATGGCTTATTAGCCAAATACCATCAGTGTATATCCGCATTTAATGCTAATCACTACGAGTGATAAATGTTTAGTCCTTGTGGACAAGCATACCCTTTGTAGATGCACCACCGTCAGTGAGGATGGTTGGGAAGTGAAGAGCCAAGTTGCTCAAGCTATTATGCAATCTGCAATATATCCAATTAAATGGATGAGGGAATGAATATGAACTATGGATGAGTTGTGATCATGATAAACAGGGAGAAAAAGGAATATGTGCACTCAATGAGATCGAATTAGGAGAACCAAGTTTGCTAAATATAGCACAGATTTTACTTACAAGCCGGCGTTATGGCTTATGGCTTATGAGACAAATTACCAATGATGCCACCAGGGCAATAGCACTTACAAAAGATAACGGATAACATGAACTATTAAACAAAAAAAAGGAAGAAGAAGAGAAAAGAAAACAGGATATCCATCAAAGGGAGATTGACAACAGAATACTTCACAATACCCGTGTGACAGACATTACTAGTTTACTAAACGAGACATGGGTCGACCGCACTCCGATAGGAGCATGTGGGCCTGACAGACTTATTTATGAGTCAGTCAGGTAAGTAGTAATGTATCAGTACGGTACCCCATGCAAGTAGACAAGTAGTGTTAGGAACACGAGAAGTAGTCAACTCCGTGCTACGGACAGTAAGACAGATTACCTCGAAGATGGACGAGAAGAGCCGCAGTTGAACCAACGGGCTAAAGAAATCATGAACCTTCAACAGAGAGCAGTAGACAGTATACAGAGAAGACAAGGAAACCTTTCAAGGACGTGAACACTAAGGACTGGAAACCAAAAGGAAAAAAAAGAAAAGGAAAACCCATTATGGAAAAGTAATATGTAGAACCCTCAAAAGGATCAAGTAAATTCTTGCAATCCAGAGGAAATCTACCAGATGATATGGACATAAACGCGTGACTACGCAAGGATAAAAGACAAAGCTATATAGTAGCAGATACCTTAAGCAAAGAACAGTGGATTTGGAATGTACCACTCATAGGATAATTCGATCATCTTATCCGTTGGACTCATGAGATATTAGCTGCTGAGAGTTTACGCCTCTGCACTCTATAGGACTGAGTGTTTTGGTATTACACTTGTGCAGTTATTAATCTAGTGGGAATACGGGGAGATGTAATGGATATCAACACGAGTGTGTAAAAAAAAAAGAACTACAACAGTGTGTTACTCCGGAACAAAACCACCAGGAGACATAGATGACAAACAGCATCTTTGTGGACATATAGGCCGGTACGTCTTGGTATTACAAGACAAGTGCAAAGAGCACTAAGTACTAACAATAGCTAATGTCATATTATACCTCAAGCTGAACATCAGTGAGAGAAGACACACGCACGTGTGCTAGTGACCCAAACGAGTGGACTCACAGCAATGGAAAAAAGAGGCAAATTGAGCCTATGTTCACGGGTCTGCAACTCATACGGAGCGAGTGGGCCCATTAGAACGAACTTGGGAGAGAGCACAAATAGATCAGTGCCTCACCCTTTACTATTGTGGAGCCCGGAAGGGCTAAAGTCATACCCGTCTCTCTGATATGAGGATAATCCACGAGTTGGAGAACTCTTTGAGAGCCAAGTATCCAGCGCTCCTTGCTGAGCGGCTGTTGTATACTTGTGGGGTACGGGGGCGTAACCCTTTTTAAGGGGGGTAGAACCTCTTGGCTGTGCACATGTGTGCACTAAGTTTTGTTTGTTTCGTATGCATTGCATACAAAGAATTGGTGGTGTGCGGGGCATACGAGGTTTGTTTGTTTAGTATGCATGGCATACAGTGAATTGGTTTTGTTGGTTATGGTTGGTACGCGGGGCGTGCGTTGTTTGGGTTGTTTGTGTGAGATGTACACTTGTATGTATGTATCTTATGAGATACTTGTTTGAATGTTGTATTTACACCATGTGTGTAGTACTTTTCTTATGCTACTTTTGATATATGTATTCATATTGCTTTATAGAATGATTGCATATGGTATCGCCTAGATACGAAATGAATCATTAGATATGGAATTTGGAACGATGGTATGGACACCTCGGGGAGGTTGTCAGGATTTGTAGAACTGATAGGAAATGATGGTGCTGATGGATCACCTATATCCATATATGAATGAATTAACGCCACAAAGTGATGGCTATGTTCTGTATAGGCACAATACGATGTGTGTAAATGATATATCACATAGATATACATTATGGGAATAATGGGTAGTTATACATTTATATACATACCTATTTGATTAAGCGACTTCGGGACGAAGTCTTTTTAAGGGGGGTAGATTGAAATACCCCAAACTAATAAAACATGGATTAAATATCTAATCACAATGATAAAGGCCTAAACATGCCTTAAAGGTCAATTGAGAACAACAATGGTCAACACAAAACAAGATGTTGCACCCTTTGACTGTTTAGGGTAAATAAATACCCAAATGAACTACTTAGGACCTAAAATTTGTCCTAAGAATATTAACACATTATTAAACATATTACAATTGTTGGACAACACTCCAACACAATGAACAAGCATTTACAAGCTTCAAGGTCAAGTAGAGCAAAAATGTGCTCTAAGAATACTTTAAAGGTCTAATGACCTCTAAATGATATAAAATTGGATACCATGATCAAATATCATGTAAGGAACACAACAAAACCGTTGTCAAAGAAAACAAAGCTCGGAAACACCTTGCGACACAAAATGTGCACTAAAACTCCTTAAAGCACGTTTTTGTGTAATTGCCTTCTAAATTGGTTTTAAATGGGCTAAAAGGTTATAATTACCCTTAAATATGATAATATATCATATTATATCATATTAGGAATTTAATTCCAGAAATTTACAAATTTTTACAAATTTAATATTAAAATATTAATAAAACCCTAAAAGGGGGCCCGTTTGGGTCAACATTGACTAAGTTGGTCAATGTTGACCATTGACCACGAATTGGACCACATAAAATCGGTGGAGTAAGCCTCCTAACAGACCATGTGACAATTTCCATGTGACAATTAAATATACCTCTTTACTTTTACATAAAATAAGAAAAAGTGAACTTTAACATATAAAACATAAAGTGAGCTTACCACTTGCTTACCCATGTGAATGCTGCCGATTTGGAGCCTCCTTTCTCCTTGTTATACGGTTGTCTCCAAGCCAACAAAGGCAATGGATGATGACTCACTTTCAATAATTGGTTAAAGTAACATTATTACTATTATTGAATCAATTATGTACAAATTATTCACCCACTACTCCAATCATGGCCGGCTGCCTATGCTCCTTGTCTCCACCGATTAAGCAACACCAATCAATCCTTGGTGAGTCATCAAGTCATTAAAATCATAAAATAAGCAAAAAATGTGTTTTAAGACAATTTAGGTTACTTTCTTCATTAGTCTCCATTCCAGCCGTGAGACTCCTTGCCAAATGCTCTCTTTGGCTCCTCCTTGACCGTAGGTAAGCTTCCAAGCTCCATTGATGAGAGCTCTTGCTCTAGGTAAGTTTCTAAGGCATAAAAATGCCCATTTTCTTCATCTTTCTTTCCTTTTTCCATTGATCTAGACTCCAACCATTTCTATACATTTATGTATAGTGTTTTGGAGGTTGAAGGAAGGATAATTTTCGGCTGTAACAAGATCTAAGGAGTAAAGTTCAAGTCTTGACCATTTAAGGTAAAAATGTGCTTTAAGCACATATCTCATCTTCCTTGTGAATTTCGGTTGTAAACCTTGGTTCCCTAGCCTTATTTTCCTCTCCTTTTCATGTGGATTCAGTTGGTATACCAAGATCTACAAGGAGTAGCTAGATCCAAGCCAAAAACACCATTTTTGGCATCTTAAACAAGGTAAATCTTAGCCATCTTCCAAGCTAGCTACCCACGGTTTTATACCTTGTTTTTAGGAGTGTTTTGATACTCTTTCTTTCTGGAAAAAAAATTAGGGCCGAGGTAGATCTCCAACAAACTTGAAGTTCTAAGGTAAAAATTCATGATTTTCATGACTTAAATTACTTCTCATGGTTAGCTCATGTTTGGAGTTTAATCATGTCTTGTTTTCTACATGAAGACAAGTAGATCAAGCTGTGGAGAAATTCTCCTTAAGGTGGCGAGACCAAACAAGGTCTTAACCTTGCTAAATCAAGGTATAAATCACTTAAAACCTTAACTTGATACATTAATACAAGTTTAAGCTTGTGAATATTAATTGTCGTGAGAGAACATGGTAATAAGGTCATTTTTGACCTTAAAATGTTTAAAGAAATGACTTAGTAAATTTATCTAAGTGATTAAGTAACATAAATGTCAAAATTAAGACTTTATGTGGAAGTTTGGTAATTAAATGAAAATATATGGTGAGGCCGAGATCTACAAGTATTTTTGGGACATTTATGTGTAATTTATTTTGTAAGCCAATGTTTGTAATAAGGCCATGTACTTTAGGCCATTTTGTTTATGCATTTATAAGCTTTTAATTAAGTTTAAGTGGTGAAAATGCATTACCGAAAAGAAATGGGGTATTAGGTGTAATTAAATTAAATTTGGGGGCTATATATTAATAAGGCCGAAATTTAGAGGTTTAAATGAGTTTATATAAAAATTATAAGATTTTATAAAGTTTTGGGGTTAAATGGTAATTTCTGGAAAGTATGATTATAAACCGTAATTATAAGGAATTAATGGTCAAGGAAATATTAAGGAGGTCAACCTTGACCATATGGTAGGTTTTGACCAAAATTAGATAAGTTAAATAACTTATTTAAGGTTTTATAATAAGTTATGTATTTAATTGTAACAATTTTATAACATATGTGGTGAATATGTTATTTCCGAAAATAAAGGGGTGTATAATGGTATTATAAACACCCATGGGCTATTAGGAATTTTTAGGAATTTATTGGGTTGATTTTGGAATTAAAATAAACTATATATGTATAATATATAGTTATTATGTCATTATGACACTTTGGAGAAATATAGGTGGTGGAAATGTGAATACCGAAAGTATATGGGTTAATAAGGATATTTATAACCCTTTGGAGAAATTTGGTGATTTTTAGAATTATATAAGAGTATTTATTAAGATATATGTATAATATATAGTTTTAATGATATTATAAAACTATATGTTATAAATTGGGCCTAATGACAATATAAAATATATATTGAGGTCTGTTCGGTTATTAAATAAAATATCCATAGGTTATACCCTTTTTATAAGTTAGAAATGTTATATTAAATGGTATATATAACATGGTATAAATAATGGGGTGATTTTGTAAATAAAGGAAACTATGTTTTATGGAAAAGAATAAGGTTTGATATATATGCCTATGCGGCAATATATAATAGTTTTGTATAAAAACTATAGGATATAAGTTAAAGGAAATAAAAATATCATACCAAATGATATTAGGATATGGTATAACATTACATAATGTTATGTGGTCAAAATAGAATTTAAAAGAAATAAAGGGCTGTACCGAATTATTAAGAGTTGGAAATTGAATTTTAGACTAAGGCCTATAATGTTATAAATGTTAAAACAAGTATATGGTTTAGATGGAATTAATATAAGGAAGGATATTCACATTAAATAATGTGACAAACTATAAATAAATGAGATTTATAAATTAAGGTATTTATGGAATAAACCTTAGGAGTTGTAATTACTACAACATAAAATGTTACATGATATTGGGATAATAGTCTTAATATAAGTTGTACAATATAATACAACTAATGGGAATAATCATCTAAAAGAAGATGATAAAATGTAACTTATAATGTAAGAGTTTATTAAACTCACGAAATTTACCTACGTGGTAAGATCCCTCGAACTAATCCTTCTAATCAAAACTCTCCATCTTCTCTTCCTATCTTTTTACTACACAGAATAATGTATATAGGATGAATATATAATATGGTTGGAAACCATATAATATAATGGTGGTGGTTATTACAAAAATAGTTACGAACTATAAGTTATAAGTTTTTGGATGCAAATATGAAATACCCCAAACCTTAATATGTTAATTAATTATGTGATTATGATTTTATAAGGCTAATTAAGTCCTTAAGATCATTGGTAAAGAAATAAAAACCAAAAAGAAAAAGAAAATGCGTAAAAGTCACAAAACATGAAAACGCGTATTTAATTATTTTAGGAGGTATAACCTTCACTAGGGTTATAAATATATTTTTATACCCTGATTACACACTAAGAATATGTGGAAAAAATTCCAGAAGAAAACGGATCCAAATAATGCGTTAAAATGCTAACGGAGTCTTAAAGCGTTTTTCAAGAAAACCCGAAAACATGACTTTAAACGGTCAAATGACCCCGTAAAAATTATATTTGACTACATAACTATAAATAAACATTAATGGGAGTTTAATAGCCATAGAAAAATTAAATAAACAAGAAAATCTCGGAAAACGGGCCCGGTTAGTGAATAGTGCAAAACCGGGTAAATAAACGAGCGTTTCTGTAAAAAAATGAAAAACGTTCCAGCATGGCGCACTTGCTATAGCAAGTGCTGCTATAACGGGGCTATTCGGGAAAGTTTTAATGTCTACAAAGTACCTGGTATGGTACCGTATTGTTGAAGGAAATGATTATAGAATCAAGAATCCAAGAATTTGAAGCGTGAAACCTGGAAGGGCTCAGTGGCCTAACCATTGTATGTGAAGATATACCAGTCAGCGGGAGGCTAGACTTGGTCAAAGCGTGAAGACATTTTAAATACCAGGAAGAATTTTCTATTAAACCCAGTTTCTTCTAAACCCAAATTTATTTCAAACCATTTTCACGACCAAATTTTCTTCCAACTCATAATTATCTCAAACCTTCTTTTAAGCCCAAAATTTTCTCAAACTTCATATTTTCCTTAAAAACCAAAACCATAAGACCTACACCGGCCTCAGCGCCACACAGTAGATAAGTTGTACCCACTTGCTTTTGAGCAACTTTAGAACAATCCTACAACCCGAGGGTATTAACTCGAGGGAAGGGATCCAGTTCATACTAAATACAGACAGTGGACAAATTTCCCTTAATGTATAGTTCGGGAAGCACGGAATGCATAATATCATTGGACGTTATGAGGGAGTTGACAACAGGATACTTCACCTAGGCGTGTGACAGACAATACAAGTGTACTAACTGAAATGTGGGACGACCACACTCCGATAGGAGCTTGTGGGCCTGACAGACCTTCTTATGGGTTAGTCAGGTAAGTAGCAATGTATCAGTATGGTACCCCACATATGTATATGAGTGGAGTCAGGAACACAGGAAGTAGTCAACTCCATACTACGGTCAGCAGTAAAAGTTAAACAAGAGCAACGAACTACCATGAATGGTTGAAGTAAAGGAACCCAGTTAAGTTAACAAGACTAAAAGGATTAGCGAATCCATTTCAAGGAAATGTTTATGAGTCAAGAAGCGTGGAGCGCACTGGCTAGTAAGTAAAGACATCTCACATGTCTCAAGAATTCTGATGAATATAACATGATAGCTGGAACAAATACCCAGTCTATACATAGTAAGGCCAATGCCTAATATGGACACGTTAATGTACAACGAACGGGACGAAACTCCCGGAATGATCACCCAGACTACCAGGGAATGTAGATCTTCATAGAAGAGGATAGTAAACCCAGTAAAGAACGCAAAGCGATGTACTTAACTAGACGTGTACGAGCCAGATGTAATGGCATAACCTAGTAACACCTAGGAGCCGTCCTGAAGGGCGTTTGGGTCAACAGTTGTTGAATGAAGTGTCGTGATAGGAACACGAGGGCTGAAACTCTACAAAAAATATAAGTCGTCAGCAGGTAGACTGACATTCCTAAGGGACATCCCATGAAAGGAAGCGTGATGCAACGACCTTGTCATGGAGCCCAATACAACCTCCAGACCATGTAAAGTTGTACAGAAAAGTAAATGTGTGTGAACAGCCTACAATGAGCAGAGCTCGAGGCAGTAAGGCTTATAAGCCACAAATAAAATGTGTTATGTAAATTTAATTGACTATGGAAGTTTATGTTGTACAAGTGAATGGTGCGGAGAACGAACCACTGCTTTAAGAGTGGGGATACCTCTCGATATTATGAAACCGCGGGAGTGGTAGTTATGTGAACCAAGTTCAAGAAATATGTTAAAGATTGACCATGTTGTTATTACCCAGGGTGATTTGAATAAGATTAATATGAGAAGAAATGTTTGTACCGGTTGTGGAGACCGGAAGAGTAATAAGTCAAATAGCAACCACTATAGGTGTGCGATGCTAAATGTAGGGTGAACAATGCTCCAGGAGCATAAATATTTGAGGAATATTGTATTCAGTAGTCATTCAAATGAAAGATGAACTAGGTGATAAGCCGCAGACTTATCATATTTTATGCACTAGATTTAGTATTATATTTATCTAAATAAAGTTATATTTATGTTATTTATGCTTATTATGTGTTAAAGTATAATATTTGTACAGACTTATGTTTTTATGAGTTTTCTGTGCAAGGAATGATTTTCTAGGCAAAAGTTCAGTTGAAGCCGGACTCCATGCCGGGTAGTTTCTGCACGGGCATAAGCACAGAACAGAAAAGAGGCCTTGCCGGACCTAATGCCGGGTAGATTCCATCTGGCATAAGTAAAGAGTCGCCACGGTTGACCAAGCGATAGCAGTTATTGACCGTTGGTGAAAAGGATGATGCCGGGTGTGATGCCGGGTATCTTCTACCCGGCATATGCACTGTTTCGCACGGAATTGACGGTTTCGACCGTTAACAGTTGGGCGCATTTATCACGTGTGCCGGCTACTGGGATCCGGCACGACGCCCGGCAACGACACAATTAATGCCTATAAGGCCGAGGCAGGCAACAATTTGACACACTTCAACACCATATTATACTTCATTCACATCTCAGTTTCCGCCCCATTCCAAGTGTTGGTGTCCAAGGAACATTTGCAGATCCATCCACGCAAGAGAAGAAGAAGACCTTGTCAGGGTTAAGGCTATTAACATCTCTCTCTCCCCCTTTGTATTCTCTTCTTGTAGTTGTGTGGATGGTGATGCAGAATCCTTGTTAGGTTTTGGTTAGGGATGACTTCCTTGTAAAACTCTTATGATCATTTATGGAATTTTCAAGTTTCTTAACCCGAGTTCTAATCTTCTTACAAGTAGAATGAAGTAGCTATTCATTCTCTTATCTCTAAGTCCTATTTGATGTTCACAAGACAATAATAGGATAGATTAGGATTTTGGTAATCTTTAACATTGTCTTCTGCGCCTCAGCGGGAGCAAGACTTAAGGTTTAGGGTTAATCTCTTATTTCCCATTATTCTGTTGTATTCGCGGCATTGGCTATGCACGATGCAAGTATGAATATTGAGTTCCTTTTGTCAGATCCGAATCTGGAAGTGTTGTTTACAAATGTACTGCGGATGGCATGCCGGGTATAAGTTATCCGGCACGTTCAAGGCCATGAATCTGCCGGGTAGCGAGGATCCGGCATCACATCCGGCATATGCATTTTGCGAGACCAAATCCTCTTTGAGACTTGCCACCCTTGATCATTGGTCATACGAACCTTTTGCATTGATAATCTTCCCAAATCAAAGTTAGTTTATTTATTTATTTATTTAGTTTAGGATCACATTTTCAATTCCCCCCTTGTTATTATAGAATAGGCTTTTGCCCGGATTAGGACTAATTTTCTATAAGTCCCTTGGGTTCGATACTCTCGGTCGTAATATATTTACACTATACTCCGACCAGGTTTTATTTTGCTACCCGTAGTAGAGTTGTAGGATTAGTTTATTATTTTATTCTTTTATGTATATAGTTTTCCTAACAATTTCTTGTTAGCAAATTGGCGCCGTTGCCGGGGACTTGGAATTAGTCCAAGTCCTAATTCGGTAAAACGCCTTATTCTTTATTCTTTGATTCTTTGATCTTTGATTCCTTGATTCTTTAATTATTTTCGCCCTTAGTTTTGCAGACTTGAATGTGCCGTGCGGGGTGCCGGGCGTCTGTCACCCGGCAAACTCGGAGGAAGTCTGATGCCGGATACGTTTTACCCGGCATTTCGTCCGGCATGTTCAAAGTTTTCAAAATTCCTTACAGTATTGAGTTCTTGGCAATTTAAATTTGTTCTTGCTTACTCCCATTCGTTATTTCTCTCTCCTAATAGTCCCTATACTATGATTCTTTAATTTAGATTTCGAGTTTGAACTTGCCGTGTATTGTGCCGGGTTTTCTATACCCGACATTTCGGAGGAAGTCCTATGCCGGACGGGTTTGATCCGGCATGTCACCCGGCATGCTCAATTTCTCTCAATATTTTTGTCGCAAATTGTAGGGACAATTAGGAGTAATCTCCTACAATCTCTTATTTACTCTTACATTTATTTTGATTATCCTTTACTTTTTCTTTTAATTAAGTTATGTTCGATTTTTGGTCACGCCGGGCAACATGCCGGTTTGTACACACCCGGCATTAGTGGAGGAAGTCCACTGCCGGGTAGAGTCACCCGGCCCGCTGTCCGGCATAACCAAAAAATTTTCATTCGTATTTTCATAATTTTAATTATGTATTATATTATTTCTTTTATTATTACGAATATTATAACATTTTCTCTTGCTCTCCTGAAGTTATCCAAGTGAATGCTTCTTCGGTCAACAGTACTCCTGACAATTTAGCCAACCTTGATCCGGAGATCGAGAGAACCCTACTTCATACTTTAAGGCAACAAAGAATTCTACAAGAAGCAGATCCTACACCAATGGCAGCACCTACCGTCCGTAACATAAACCGGCCTTCTAACCAAGGCCAGAAACCAGCAATCGACCTTCCTCTCCTTCCTCAAAACGAATACGATGAATGGCAAAAACTTAAGCCATATCATCAAATTAGATGCATAAAGGAGTTGGGTCTTTTTGACGGTACAAATCCGGACGATGCTTTGCTCCACGTCACTAAATTTCTACAGCATACAAACAGCCTAACCTCCACAAATAATGTCCTCCAATATGCCAGGCTTTCCCTCTTCCCCCATAGCCTTACAGGGAATGCCAGCAAGTGGTACCACAGTCTAACCCCCAGTACCATCACCACATGGGAGGACATGGCAACCAAGTTTTATGACAAGTTCATGCCTCCAAGTCGCACCCTGGAGATGATCGCCGAGATATACAACTTCAGACAACCCACCTCGGAGAACATCTGTGAGACTTGGGACAGATTCAAGGGGTTGCTGCGCACATGTCCTCACCACGGCCTCACCAAGGAACAACTATCTCAGTTGTTTTACAAGGGATTGGTCAACCAATGCAAGACCATGATCCTTTCCTCCCTTGGTGCAGACATATTGAAGAAGCCTGGAGATCAATTCCTTAGTGGAGTTGAATCTCTTTGCGAAGAGATTAGAGATTGGGCCACAGGTGGAACCAGGGGTGGTACCGCTGGTTTATTTCAAGTGGAAGAGGGCGCCTCCAAATTCGACAAATTGATGCAAAGTCATGAGCAGTTATTGGAGAGTAATGCCCAGACATCAACGAAGGTTAGTGCTCTACAGAAAGTGGTGGAGCAAATAGCAATGAACAAACTTCCTCAACAAGCGAACGTGGTTAGTGCACGACCGCACGCTTCGAGCCCTGCCATTCCAGACTTTCAGAATGTTGAGGAAGTCAATTATGTGAGTAACCAAGGGTATCGGCAGCCATGGCAACAGGGGAACCAACCCCTCAACACTTCCAGAGTCAAGCCGGCTACCAGGGAGGTCCAAGGCAGTTCAGACCATCCCATCCTGCATCATCATCAGAGGCTGAAATGGCTGAACTTCGTGACATGATGTCAGCCCTGATGAACAAGACCCAGGATACTCACAACGAGATCTCGACCATTCGCAAGGAGCACAAATCGTTGCAGTTGCAACTACAGCAACTTCTGACGCAACCGCGACAACAAGGTCAGCTCCCATCCCAAACGCAAACCAATCCACGGGAGCATGCGAATTCGGTCACCATTCTACCTAGGATCTCCAAGGATGCCAAATAGCCTAAAAGGCTAAGTGTAGGGCGGTTCCTCCTCACGCCTTCACTATCAAACAGGGGAGCCCTTCGTATCATTTAATTTTTCTCTTTTAATTTTATGTTATTGTTTTAAATTGCTTTCATTATAGTTGTTTCCAGTTTCTTAAAAAAAAAAGTTTTACTTATTCGTTTTCTTTCGAACACTGGGGACAGTGTTCCTGCCAAGTGTAGGGCAGGGACCCCCCTTAAAAAATAAGTTTTTATTAATATGCATAAGTTGTGCGTTTTATTCGATGTTTTACTAAACTTTTTGCATGTTTTTGATTGAGATAAGATTAGGAATGACTAAAAGCTTGTTCTCTCAAGAGGTAAGCTCTCTAATGACTTATAGATTCCTGTTTTTAACTTTTTGATTCTCTTTATTAACATGAGTACATGATCTTTCTCCTAATTCTTTCCTTTATGTACTTATGGGTGTTATTCTTTTCTTTCCAAATTGTGAAAAATCTTTTGGGTGAAAATCTTAAAAAGGGTTTTTGTGCAAAAGAAAGAAGAAGAAAAAGAAAGAAAAAAATCTTCTTCCAAAGGAAAAGCATTATATTCCTAGAGGTTGCAAAAGTGCCTCTGAATAAAAGCAAGAAAAGAGAGTTTTTCCTTTTATTTTTCTCCTAAATTCCCCGTTCTTCAATGCAAAAAAAATCATGGTTGATTCAGAAACCCTTGCAAAATAGGGCTGATTCATAAAACCATTGATGAGAGTCTTGGCCACATTCAGAAACTCTTGAAAAATAGAGCTGAATGATGGAAACCGGAAAAGGGAGAGATTACAAATCCCTTATGTAAAATAGCCCAAAAGTTTTTGATCGGTTTTGAAAAGTCTTTATTTTATACCCATTAGTATGTTTTGATAGAATAAGGTAGATTAAGTGACTTATGAATTAGAGTCATAGAGTTGAAAATATTTATCTACATTTCATTCTAAGTCTATCTGTTTTGTGCATAAGTAATTAGTCCTTTCTAATCTTGTTTTGCTCGAGGACTAGCAAAAGGTAAGTGTAGGGCCTTGATAAGCCGCAGACTTATCATATTTTATGCACTAGATTTAGTATTATATTTATCTAAATAAAGTTATATTTATGTTATTTATGTTTATTATGTGTTAAAGTATAATATTTGTACAAGACTTATGTTTTTATGAGTTTTCTGTGCAAGGAATGATTTTCTAGGCAAAAGTTCAGTTGAAGCCTGACTCCATGCCGGGTAGTTTCTGCACGGCATAAGCACAGAACAGAAAAGAGGCCTTGCCGGATCTAATGCCGGGTAGATTCCATCTGGCATAAGTAAAGAGTCGCCACGGTTGACCAAGCGATAGCAGTTATTGATCGTTGGTGAAAAGGATGATGCCGGGTGTGATGTCGGGTATCTTCTACCCGGCATATGCACTGTTTCGCGTGGAATTGACGGTTTCGACCGTTAACAGTTGGGCGCATTTATCACGTGTGCCGGCTACTGGGGATCCGGCACGACGCCCGACAACGACACAATTAATGCCTATAAATAGGCCGAGGCAGGCAACAATTTGACACACTTCAACACCATATTATACTTCATTCACATCTCAGTTTCCGCCCCATTCCAAGTGTTGGTGTCCAAGGAACATTTGCAGATCCATCCACGCAAGAGAAGAAGAAGACCTTGTCAGGGTTAAGGCTATTAACATCTCCTTCTCCCCCTTTGTATTCTCTTCTTGTAGTTGTGTGGATGGTGATGCAGAATCCTTGTTAGGTTTTGGTTAGGGATGACTTCCTTGTAAAACTCTTATGATCATTTATGAAATTTACAAGTTTCTTAACCCGAGTTCTAATCTTCTTACAAGTAGAATGAAGTAGCTATTCATTCTCTTATCTCTAAGTCCTATTTGATGTTCACAAGACAAGAATAGGATAGATTAGGATTTTGGTAATCTTTAACATTGTCTTCTGCGCCTCAGCGGGAGCAAGACTTAAGGTTTAGGGTTAATCTCTTATTTCCCATTATTCTGTTGTATTCGCGGCATTGGCTATGCACGATGCAAGTATGAATACTGAGTTGCTTTTGTCAGATCCGAATCTGGAAGTGTTGTTTACGAAATGTACTATGCCGGATGGCATGCCGGGTATAAGTTATCCGGCACGTTCAAGGCCATGAATCTTCCGGGTAGCGAGGATCCGGCATCACATCCGACATATGCATTTTGCGAGACCAAATCCTCTTTGAGACTTGCCACCCTTGATCATTGGTCATACGAACCTTTTGCATTGATAATCTTCCCAAATCAAAGTTTGTTTATTTATTTATTTATTTAGTTTAGGATCACATTTTCAATTCCCCCCTTGTTATTATAGAACAGGCTTTTGCCCGGATTAGGACTAATTTTCTATAAGTCCCTTGGGTTCGATACTCTCGGTCGTAATATATTTACACTATACTCCGACCGGGTTTTATTTTGCTACCCGTAGTAGAGTTGTAGGATTAGTTTATTATTTTATTCTTTTATGTATATAGTTTGTCCTAACAATTTCTTAGTTAGCACCAGGATACTAAGGATGAAGGTATATGAGCGGAAGCTAATAAGACAGTGGATGCCATGTAAGTCAGTGTTATAAAGAGCACGGTGCGCAGTAAGCGACCGTTGTATAAGTATTGTTAAATGATAGTATGCCAAATAAGCAGAGTTATGAGTTAGACTCAGTGGAGATACAATGGTAAGTGATAACAAATAGACTAGGCAGTAAGCTAGTAGCCAGTATTATGAGATAAACATCTCAGTAAAACACAGTGTTCATTCCTATTGCAATCACATAAGAGATTTACTGCCAAGAGTTTACGCCTCTGCACTCTGTATGACTGAGTGTTTTGGTATTGCACTTGCGTAGTAATGATCGAGTGGGATAGCTAGGAATTTAGAAGAATGTCAATTGTGGTAGTAGTGGAAAAAGACTTGTAACGCTGTAAGACCGACGCATAGGAAATGCAAGGTCGTACCAATGAAAGAGTACTTGTACGAAACCAAACATGGAGGTCTGGTTAGCAATAAGTGACTGGAGTAACACGGAATACCAATATCGGTAGGAATATACTTCAGGTGTGGGAAATAACCGAGAGAGCACTACACATTAGGTAGTAGCTCAATCTCAACCGACAATAAGTCGGAAGAAATCAAGTTAAACATTGTGAAATACATAGCAGCATACACAGTAAATTATCATGGAAGTGGATAGAAAGGTTATAACTCACCAAATTCGCTCACGGTAAGAGATACCACGCGTCGGTTGAGAAACCATTATTACCAAGATGAAGGTGATAAATGGGAGATGTACAATACAGTAAGAATAACGGATGGGGCAAACTAAGCTATAAGTTGTCACAGTTGCATAGCAGAGGCCAGTGAATCCATGCTTCAGATACATTGTGAATATGAATAATGGCTGGTTATTAACGACAAGAAGCCTCACAGGCCAGAATCGAACCGGTGATGAGTTAAATAAACTCCAATGAGAATTCTTGGTTTAGGGACTAAACCGCCAATATGGTTAAGATCCTCTAACCAGAACGCATTGTATAAAAGACCGCGTGAAAGTTAAAACACTTCACGATGGCAGAACATTTTAAACCAATGTTCAGTGATTGATTACGTGGCGTAATCCCTTTTAAGGGGGGTAGAGCGCAAAAACCTCTTAGTGTGTTTTACCGTACAAGCGTACGTGAACTATGTGGTGCGTAGCACAAAATAATTTGTTATGATGTGATGTATAACATAAAACACTTTGTTCTGATGATTGGTGCGTATGGTACATGAACATACGTATTCGTTCATGGTTTAATTGTGGTAATTGCGCACAAAAGATGCGAATACCATTGTGATAAATGTATATACATTGTTAACTGTTATGTGGGAGAGTACAAGTGTAAGGGGGTAAGAAACTCCCGGGGAACTAAAACCCCAACTATGTATGTTCATATAATACTAAATGTAAAACCGTGTATTGTATTTTGATAAAAGTATATATATATATATACAGTATTGTGATTTATGAAGAAGTATGACACCAACATAGAACCTAGTGAGAATTAAATTCCCTAGGTAACTTGATTTAAGTTGAATCTGGATGATGATTGATAGACGGAGTTCTATCCCTTGGAGATGTAATGATTATGACTAGATGGATTAAAAGATAGAAAATGGTACATGCTTGAATTAGTTGTTGTTTGAAAATGGAGTGGGAGGTGAAACTTGATTATCATGAGATCAAGGGAAGCCGAACATAAATTGGGGTGGAAAGATAGTTCAACACTGATGCTGATCACATCAGGGTTGGATGACTCTTGAAACTTCCTATAAGTGGTCACAAATAATCATGTTAAGAACAAGATGCAGTTAGCATAAATTGGACTTGGAGTTGTATTGCGTTTTCAAAAAGAATTTTAAATTGGTGTCTTCAAATTTTCAATTGGTAATTTCAAGACTTCAATTAATATTTCCAAGATTCTTAAATGGTATTTTCAAAGGAAGGATTTCTTCACTTGAGCTTGTAAAAAGGATTTTCAATTAGTACTTTCCAATAAAGGATTTCATTCCACTTAACCCCATAAAGAATATTTTCGTATTACTTGTGAAAATACATAATTTGGTTCCTCTCATCTCACGAACTAACAGAACACCGGGACATATAGTGGTTCGGCCATAATCCAGCCTACATCCACTTATTGACGATATCTTTATTACTTCCTTTGTTATTACAACTTTAGAGAGCTTTCTAGTGTTTTCTCTCTCTTCTAATCTTGTGTCCCCTTACAAATGAGCCCCATATCTCTATTTATAGACTTTCTAGGGTGAGGTCTATCTCTTAACCCTTGTACATGTGTTATCACTTTATTAGAGCAACCTTCTTTATTTTGACACTTCTCTCCATGTAAAGCCTTCCGGTCTCATAGTGTAGGATGCGGGATCCGGTCATAGAGCACGGGGCCGGAATACGGGACCCGGTCATAGAGTGCGGGACCGGAATACGGGACCCGATCATGGAGTGCGGGGCCGGAATATAAGACCTGGTCATGCAGCCTAGGACCCGGATTGATGCTTGGTGCCCAAATTGGAGCCTGAACAGGGTCCTGAAGAAGGCTCATGGTCTGGGCCGGGGTCTAAGGTGTGGACCGCTTTGACCTTTTGTCTTCGTCACATTCTTGCCCTTCTCATCAGTCCCACAAGTTCTACTTTTGGTGCTAAAAAAGTGGAACTTACAAAAAGAGATAGAAATTTACATTTTTCTCCTTTCTCCTATCCCCTAGTCCCACAAGTTCTTTTTCTTTAGTTTTTACAAAGAAACATGAACTTACAAAAAATCGGTACAATTAGTACAACCAAAAGTCCCACAAGTGTTTTTCTTATGAATCTGACAAATTGGTAATGCTGGGACATAAAATCTTTGAGATAATATATCTTGATGGACGGATCCCATAATATCTTGATGGATGGATCCCCTGATGTTCTGATATATAATACTTAAGAATGCCAGAAATCCAGAAGTCCAGAAGTCCATAATAAGATCTTCATAAAGGAGACCAGTGGTTCTTTTTATAAGAACCATTCCCTTTTTGAAAGGGTGAAATAATATGATGATTAAATCTTTGCTTATACTAGCCAAAGGATGATAATTCCCTTAAAGGGAGAATAAAGATAATATATTTTCCCAATTTTGCTTATGCTAGCCAAAGGATGGTACTTGTGATTCAAGTATGGTGCGGCGTCCCACACCTAACAATGCACCCATTACAGGCGACCAGAGCTCCTGATGGGGCCAGAGATGGGTTTTTTTTGTTGGCTCGATGGCCGGGTTTCATTTCAACCCAAAGTGTTACTTTTCAAGGCACAAGTGCCTGCGGCTCGTTGGCCGGTGCTTACTTTCAAGGCATGATAGCCTGCGGCTCGTTGGCCGGTGCTTTCTTTCAAGGCATGATAGCCTGCGGCTCGTTGGCCGGTGCTTTCTTTTACTTTCAAGGCACAAGTGCCTGCGGCTCGTTGGCCGGTGCTTTCTTTGATTACCTCAGGGGGTGATCAGTCCCCTGGAAAAAGGTACCTGCACTTTCTTTATAAATTTATTAGTATGATAGTGCAGAAATGATGCAGACCCTTTGAAATTTTGTTGAGATAGATTTTTTTACAAAATACCACTTTTGAAGGTATCCAAAATAATAGAAACATTTTTAAGTGGCTGCTTCAGAAATAATATTGATGCAGCTTGTAAAAAAGTGGCGTGAACTTTAGAAACTTATCCGATCCTGCACCAGCACGTTGCTCGGACCTTTGGTGTAGTGTCTGTTGGCCGGGGCAGCATTAAAATGTTATTTGTCGGAGACAAATCCAAGCTGCCTTTAAAATTAGGTGTCAGACTGAATTTTGTTGTAAACTCGCGGATGCCCAATATGCTGAATACTTCTTGTTGGGTATCCATCTGACTCAACACCATAAAGGGAATATATAGTGTAGTTGTTTTGGTCGCTTCTGATTTTCTGCGTCTGCTATCGAAGCAGCAGGATTCTGAGGGGAAATGGCCCAAAGTGCATGCTCTGGAGCCATGAGGCTAAAAAACTTTAGTCGACGTTTTACGTATACACATCTGTGATCTCTCGATCCCAATACTTTCTGGATAGCTTATACTGACTCCCAATCGGCAGCCAACACCATTTGTAGCTCTCTCAATGCTCTTTGAGCAAGGCTCCTCTTCCACCGGACCAAACAGATCCCGCGAACGCCTGCTTTTGGGAATAAAAATCTAAATGCTAGAATCCTCCCCTTCCATGTGATTCCACGCTCTTGAGTCACAACTGCAGACGAGTATTCTGAAAGACAGGAAAAAATAGATGGCAGCAGAGAGCATGTATTGTGCATTTTTCAAAGTAAACCAGACTTCTAACTGCAGAAACAGATGTTAAGTAAAAAACTGAAACAAATTACTGAACCGTTTCGCTTACTTAATCAGCGCAGATCGAAGGTAAATAAACAATAACAGATTATAACCCTTGTAAGTAAGATTCGATTAAACTGTAAACAAGACGTGCTTTAAACGGACTAAATTACTGTTGCGGCAAACATGGACAGTGGAATGGTTAAAAATTTGGGCTAAAACTGATCAGTAATGTTCATAAGTATCTCCTGATCTTAATTCCCAATTTAGTGCTCATTTCTAAAGTAGAAAATAGAATTAGGAAGATCAAGACTGTCAATTTTTTGAAGCAGAGACAACCTTACAGTTCAATGGAATAGTGCGGAAATTTCTATCCAAGAACATGCTTAAAATTTTTCAAAGTGCAATGTGAAATGACAGTCAATAAATGAGCAGAATCTATTTTCTTAGAAGCATTTAAAGACCAGCCTTACTAGTGTGGCAATAATAAGAATAATGGAAGTCTATAGCATATACAATAATTATTTTAGGAGAGTTAGGCTGCTTTATTTTTTAATCAGGATAGCTCGTTAAAATTGTTTTCTTTTTAGTAGTAGTATAAACAGAGGGAGAAGGGCTTGCCCCATTAACCAAACCACATAATAAATAACTCAAAACAGGAGTAAGGTGTCCAATGGATATATGCAGGCTATGAATACCATATCAGTATAAAGACTGGGTTTTGAGCAGGTAAAAGGCACGAGTGAAAAACAGATGCAAAACAGTATGGCCATTAGGCTGAATAGTGCAGTATTTTGTAATATCCAATGCTAGGCTGTAACAGAAGTAAGCAAACAGTTAGACGAACTTATAACACTTAACTAACAGTAGCCAAATGATATTGCAAGTCAAGAACGCGGAACTTTCAGAAACTTGTAAAATGGTAAAGTCACAACTGGAAGTTAGTTTTGTTAACATAATTAAAGTTTACATTACTGAGCAGTAGAAAACGTAAGTAATTATAGTTAGAAATTGCATTTTTCTTATACTGAAGCAAATCGGATGGGAAAATTAATATAACCATGCTCCAAAGACTGAGAAAGAAGAGGAAGTTAGTAAACACATAGGAGATATAGGACAGCAAAGAAATTTTCATTTTAAATAGACTTTATCATGCCTAGGCCTATTTACCATATCAACTATGTAATCAGCTAGCTAATCAGATTTTCAGTTTTAAAGCAGACTATAAAAGGTTATATTAAACTTATTAGGACAACGAATCTAATTGAGGTAACACAAAAACAAACTGTCTGGACTTGTAATTTCAAGCGCTAACAGAAACAAGATCCAAAAGCCACTTTATTTCAGAAATGATTGATCTTCTGGAACCAGCAGATGCGTTACCATTGAGGAAACAGGCTCCAGGTCCCAAGTTTATTGATATGATAACTTGATAATCAGGTGATAAGGAAGGAGTATTTTATAGCAGGTTTCGGTCAGGGCAGCGAAGATTCATTCAAGAGCTTAGCCAATAATAATGCAGTTTGTATTTAGAAGTAAAACCTGTATTTTAATGTAGTAATAATCATAACCAAGTGTTATGCACAGACAGATTAAAAATTGTTAATATAAGAAAGCTTGTTTCAGTTTATTAGTACCACCAGGATAATATCGGAGAAACGAGCAAGATATGTAGCAATAGACGTAGGCTTTATAATGAGAATACTTGTAGGCTTTATAATGAGAATACTTTCTATCTCTTCAGATGATTTAGCTTAGGGGGTCAAAGATTTAACAGAATAATTCTAAGCAATTGCAATAGAGTTTCTGTTTAGATGACTTATCTGTAAAGAAGTTTGTAGAATGAAGAATAAAAACGATCATTAAAGACAGATGGCCCAAGCTGTGTCAGTAAGATGGTTGCAAATCATTAGTGAAGTAATGTATACATCAGGAGTCGGGCAATACTGCAGAACCAGTGCAGATTTTGGGTCAAAAACTTGGTTTGTTTCTATACTCTGTTCATCGGCTCTAATGCTTTAAAAGATGAAGCAATTGAAAATTTTCGTATCAGATTTTTTTGATGAAAGTAAACTTTAGGAATTAATCATCTCTTACTAAAAATTTATTTAAGAGTTGCAGAATCAATGTAAAAATATGCTTAAAGATTAGCACTAAGGTTTGTACAAACTTTAATGATCACTGTGAACCAAAGTAAAGTGGAGTTTTGGTAAGATACTGTTTTCTTGACTCAAATCAACCATAAGCTATGCTTTTTATATCTAGACGACTTGCTCGGATCAGGCAGTAGCAAAAAGTTCAAAATGTGGCAGAATTCTATCACAGAAGGTTAAAACTGGACGAAGTGTTCATAAGTACTTTTCAATAGAAATCAGAGTTCAGAAATATCAAAACCTAAAATCAGTCTACATGGATGAATGTTATCGCCTCATTCATGCAGTAAATAGCTAATTTAAAAGCACAAGCTTGACAGTTTACAAGTGCAGGCCCAATTTTAAGATTAGGCGCAGAGTACAAAAAACGAGGTGAGATACATCTGAGATTTTAGTAAGACATCTTGTCCCTATCACTGTATGACGACTCATTTTTGCGACAACAAAACGTGAAGATGCAAAATCTGGTCATGCTTAGTTACTGCAATACCAATAATGACTTATTGTTTGACAGGAGATGTAGAAATTTAAATGGCTAATCCCCGCAATCACGCAGAAACAGAAGAGAGAATCATGTTTTGTTAAATCATAGATATTATGCTTAGCATTTCAAGATCGATGAACTTATCTTTAGCAATTAGCCTCGGATGCTCCTTCTTTTGGTTTTGTAGTTGTTGTTATCTGATCTCGACTTCTGTTTTAGGGGATTCGTGTCCTTTGTCAATTGCCAGAGTCTTGAGCCTAAATTGAGATCGAAGGTTGGTCTTGAAGGAAAACGTCGTTGGCTTTGAGCCGAGGATATCGTCCAGTCTTGTACTTGAGGATGCGGTCAAGGAAGTCGAAGTGTCTTCCGGTCATGGGCTGAGATGCGGCCAAGGGAGTGCGGCCGAGGAATTTTGTTGCGGCCAAGGGAGTCTGATGCGGCCGAGGAATTTTGTTGCGGCCAAAGGAGTCTGATACGGCCGAGGAATTTTGTTGGGCCAAAGGAGTTGATGCCGCCGAGAATTTTGTTGCGGCCAAAGGAGTCTGATGCGGGCCGGGATTTTGTTGCGGCCAAGGGAGTCTGATGCGGCCGAGGAATTTGTTGCGGCCAAGGAGTCTTGCGGCTGAGGAATTTGTGCGCCAAGAACGCCGGTTAATTGCGGCCTGGTTGTTTGAAGGATAAACCGAGAATCCGCTCTTTCTTTGAGAACTATAGTCTGTGTTTGCAATTTGGAGCGATACACGGCCTGAACCGCAATGGCGCCGACATCCTATGCCTGGACTAAGGTGCAGTCGATTGAACTAATTCGTTGCTCAGAGCTGGGCCAACTTTTCCTCTTTTGGTGACTTGAAGTTGAGGCAATCGCCCAGTCTTGAGTATAGCTGACTACTTCTGGGAATGAGCTATTGACGTTGCTCCGGTCTTGGAGTCAACGCGCCCCGGTCCATTTTACCCGTCAAGAAGGTGCTTGGGGATTTTGCCGATGTTGACTATTTGTAGCCCTGGACGGAATGAGTTTTTGCCGCTTCAAGACATATCACCAGGGCCTTCCAAGGGGAAACACTGCCCGAGTCTGAATGATGAACGACGCTCTTGGATCCACGGCCGTCCTGCGGTCGCGCGGCGTGAGCAAACACAAATCCTGCGTATCAGAAGGAAGTGGCTGCCCGGCCTGGTCTGGCTGTAGACTGCAAGATCGTCGCTCAAGTCTGCACCAACTCCTCTTCTTTCATTCCGCGCCTAACTCTTGGCGATTGAGGATGTACGGATCACATATCTTCACTCGCCGGATCAAATACCCTCAACCGTTGCTTGCGGGTAAGCAAAGCGGCGCCGCACCTAGTCGGAACATTACTGCACAGAAGGAGAGTAAATTGTTGATATTTATCAAAATTTTTACGAATGTGATGATTAATGATAAACAGGTGAGAATTAGGTAAATATTCAATCCGGCTTGATCGAGATTTGGACACGATTTTTGTTTTGAGAATGAATCGGAGATTAGTCGTGAATTTCATCGCCCGGTCCCTGGTTAGATTAAGCGAAGCAAGCAATTGGTAGCTTCAATCTTCTCTTCTTGTCGGCCTTATTTGATATGCTTTGAAGTCGGAATTTCGACTCTTGATTTCGTTGATTTAGATTTTGACTTTGCCAAAGTAAGCTATCGGACCGGAAGTAGCTGGTCGGTGGACAACATCGTCGATCCTATGAAAACCTTTGAGACTCCTTGCTTCTTCGATTTTGCATATCTGATACCCCTTTCATTCTTCGCTCTTGTCCTTCTTCGGTCGTGACTATCGAGTTCTATTTTATGAAATCGTGCCGATCTTTGCACTTGCTACTCTTTCGTCGATGATCTTTTTGGACGATTAACCTTTCTGGTCTCAAATCGCCCCATCCGGTCTTGTCGAGATTTCCCTTGTCTTACCGAGGTCTGAGGGTGCTTTTAACATCTCGCTTTGATTTGATCATAAAGAATCTTTTACCAGCCGCATGTTTCTTCACCGACCGCTTCGTCGTTTCAAACAAAGTTTTTCAAGATTCGACAGAAAGTGGAACTCCGCTCATGAATTCTCCAGTTTCTTTTTTTCCTTCCAGTTAAACGATGATTCCTCAGCGTGGTTGAATCGTGGTTGTTGTTCGTTCCCACAGACGGCGCCAAATGAAAATACATAATTTGGTTCCTCTCATCTCACGAACTAACAGAACACCGGGACGTATAGTGGTTCGGCCATAATCCAGCCTACATCCACTTATTGACGATATCTTTATTACTTCCTTTGTTATTACAACTTTAGAGAGCTTTCTAGTGTTTTCTCTCTCTTCTAATCTTGTGTCCCCTTACAAATGAGCCCCCTATATCTATTTATAGACTTTCTAGGGTGAGGTCTATCTCTTAACCCTTGTACATGTGTTATCACTTTATTAGAGCAACCTTCTTTATTTTGGCACTTCTCTCCATGTAAAGCCTTCCGGTCTCATAGTGTAGGATGCGGGATCCGGTCATAGAGCACGGGGCCGGAATACGGGACCCGGTCATAGAGTGCGGGACCGGAATACGGGACCCAATCATGGAGTGCGGGGCCGGAATATAGGACCTGGTCATGCAGCCTAGGACCCGGATTGATGCTTGGTGCCCAAATTGGAGCCTGAACAGGGTCCTGAAGAAGGCTCATGGTCTGGGCCGGGGTCTAAGGTGTGGACCGCTTTGACCTTTTGTCTTCGTCACATTCTTGCCCTTCTCAACTTGCTCACGAGCTGAGGACGTATGAGCCTTTGTCTTCGGACTGGTGACATGAGAAGTATATTTTAAAAATGTATGTGATTGTTTTGAACTCCCAAAGGAACGGGGACCAGAAGGTGTCCATCGCGACCGGGTTCTGCGGGATCACAGTGTATATGTACTCGACATGGGACTCGAGGACTGTAACGTCCTGTAGTCTTAGGACCGAGCCCATGAAGAGATGGAAAAGGAATTTCTGTTTGTTATACATGCTAAGACATGTTGTGTGATATGTGTAATAAATATTATCTAGACTTATTAGTCTAAATGTGGATATGTTACCCGGACCGTTAAGTCCGAGGTTGTTATGTAAAAGTGCATTTTAGTATGGAAGTTGTATCTTGCAAGTAAACCCGGCATTCTAATTAAAGGATACATGGGAAATTGTGAACTTTGAGGACAAAGTTCTTTTAAGGGGGGTAGATTGAAATACCCCAAACCTTAATATGTTAATTAATTATGTGATTATGATTTTATAAGGCTAATTAAGTCCTTAAGATCATTGGTAAAGAAATAAAAACCAAAAAGAAAAAGAAAATGCGTAAAAGTCACAAAACATGAAAACGCGTATTTAATTATTTTAGGAGGTATATAACCTTCACTAGGGTTATAAATATATTTTTATACCCTGATTACACACTAAGAATATGTGGAAAAAATTCCAGAAGAAAACGGATCCAAATAATGCGTTAAAACGCTAACGGAGTCTTAAAGCGCGTTTTTCAAGGAAACCCGAAAACATGACTTTAAACGGTCAAATGACCCCGTAAAAATTATATTTGACTACATAACTATAAATAAACATTAATGGGAGTTTAATAGCCATAGAAAAATTAAATAAACAAGAAAATCCCGGAAAACGGGCCCGGTTAGTGAATAGTGCTAAACCGGGTAAATAAACGAGCGTTTCTGTAAAAAAAATGAAAAACGTTCCAGCATGTGTTACTGTAAGGGGGCCGGTTTTAATATTTAATTAGCTCTTTCACACTCTTGACTAGTTAGCTAGTTAAATAAGTCAAAAAGCAATAAAACAAAAAGTAACTTATACCCCCACTCACACTCTCTCTCCTCCTTTATTTTCTTTTCCCTTCTCTCTTTCCTCTCTTCTTCCTCCCATCGATTTTCTCCTCTCTCTCTCTGTTGCTGAACGATAATGAAGCCCCCATGGCTACTCCACATTCAAACTCATGCCCAAGCTCCATTTGAGCTCCAAATCGAAAATAAATTACATATTCTTCATCCTCTCATCATCCTCTATCATTCCCTCTTTTCAAAATTCGAAAATGAAGAACTTCATCTCCATGGGTTTTCCCCATTTGAAGAGAAAAGCACACCATTTCGAAGCTTGGAGTCTCCTCTTTCAAACAAGGTAAAAATCTCCATGAAAAACCTCATTTTTCTCCATCTTGTAGAGCTGGCTGATTTTGTCCTCTCTCACACCTTGTTTTCTTCTTCATTTTGAGCTCCAAATTAACCCTTCAATGGTGGAATGATTCCCCTTCTTGATTCAAGGGTGAGGATCCCTCTTAAAAGCTTCAAAAAGGTAAACCCTAACTTGTGTTCTAAGCCCTTGATTGAATTGAGATTTTATAAGGGTTTAGGTAATTAATGGAGTATGTTTTTGTGTTCTTGAATGTTGGGATGGAGTTTGGAACTCCATGCCCTCTTGACCGATTTTGAGAAGATGAGGAGCAAGAGGAGAAATAAGGAGACTTGTGAAATTAAGGTAAGAAAACTACCTTGAACCTTGTTCTTAATTGTTTTAGAGTTTGGGATGGGTAAACAAATTAATGAACCTAAAAGTGTGGATTGAAATCTATGTTGGAAATGTGTTTAATTGATTTTAGAGAGGTTTGTGAATTAATGGTTGAATTGAGGGCCTTAAGCCAAATGTTTTGGGTTGTGATTGATATTGTGGTTGTTGAGATTATGGAGATTATGGTGATTATGTTGTTTTTGATGGAATTTGAGGATTTGTTATGTGCTGGTAGGACCCTTGTAAGGGTGTGGCTAGATTAGGAAGGAAAAAGGATGAGAATTGGTGAGAAGGGATGTGTTAAGTTTATGGGGAGGTTATGGTGAAATTTTGGTAGAAAATGAGTGTAGTGTGTGAATGGATTCGGGTGGGTGTGTTCAACCACGGGGGATTTTCGTTCTTGTTAGTTTTCTATATATGATTGCTTGATTCTCTAGTGGTGATGGTTTTTTTGGATGCTTTTGATGTGTGTTTGATGCATCAAAACCCCGTGGAAATGTGTTTTCGATTGGCTAATTTGCTACAATAAATTATGTATGTTTTGTGGGGGATTTGTGGCTTTTCTGGCTGTTTTCCGTAATTGATTTTGCAGTTTTCGGTATGTCCGAACATGTGTCCGAACATTGAAGTTCGGACATCATACGTCGGAAGATTTTCAGACTCTCGGCTTATGTCCGAACATGCAAGGTCGGACGCATGTTCGGACCAGCCTTTGTTTTTGCATAACTTTTTCGTTTGAACTCCGTTTTGAGTGCCGTTTGCGGCGTTGGATTCCTCTTTTCGAGTACTATCTGTTTTGACATGTTTTGGCATATGTTTATGTATATTTTGATTTGAAAATGACCGATAATCTTTTGAACTCCATTTTTGCTCTATAAGTGTGCTTCAGCCTTCTAATGATGGGGGATTGGATGGTAATGGTTTTGGATGATGTTTAGGCCTTGTTTGGTGACATGTAAAGGCCTTAAGATGTGTAAACAAGTGTTAGGTTTGATGTGAGAGTTGTGAACTTAAGATCACAAGAGTAAAATTAAGTATAACAGGATAACGGGGTTAACTATGGGCGCACTTGTCGTTTAACAATTGTATTGCCCCGATTTAATGGAAACAAATGTAATGTTACCAGTTGTTCAAAGATTATTCAAGGAACCTAAGAGAACGCAATAGAGTGGACCTTGGTGACAGGTATGGTTTTCTTGCAACCTGTGTTCTACCGGGTTACACCGGCTTGTATGCCAACTTGTTTTTCTGTGTGTTTGCCACCTTGCAAGATAAAGCATGAAATGAGTTTACAGTAATTCATTGATGTGGCGTAAATAATTCCGATACCGTTTAACCTTAATTATGTGTTACACCGTAGCTAACCGACTCTAGGATCACATAAGAGATCGGTATTCGGTTTAAACGTCCCAACCCACGGGAACGTTCTAACTACGGCTATCCATGCTTTAGTTGTATATTGTGGTTATGTGTGTTGTGGGTTGCCTTTGTTAATGTATCGTTGTTTAACGAATGTTGTTGTCCATGTTTGTTGAATGGGATGTTACCTCCCTTGTGTGTGATTAATCAAGCTTGTAACACCAAAGGTGTCATGATGTGATAAGTTCCATAAAGGAACTTCTAACTAATATATATATATATATATAGTATATATATATATATGGGGGGTGAGGAATCCGGTAGTTCCGGTCGCGCGCGTTGTTTGGGAGTTGATGTATATATTTGAATTAACTCTCACTCTGTTATGTTATGGTTGTTTTTCCTTCTTGGATTACAATCACCCACTAGCTTAACCAAAGCTTACCTACCTCATTATTATTCGGGGCTAGGGGGACTAATGTTATGTTAAGGTTGCTTTCCTTCCTTGGATTGCAACCGCCCACAAGCTTAACCAAGGCTTACCTATCTCATCACTATTGGAGCTAGGGGAAATTGTGTATTGGTGTGATCGGGTCTATATTAATACCGACACATCTATGTAATGTTATGTGTGTTGGTGTGCGGACCCATATTTAATCCGACACACCTTAAGTAAAGTGTACATAATCTAACAAGTGATGATGTGTTGACCTTGCTGGTTGTAACCCTTTAGTCGGTTGTGTATGCTTATAAGCGTGTTATGTGTTTATTGTTTTCTTGCATGCTTTAATAAAATAAACTACATGCTCACTCGACAATTAGTTGTGCGTGGCCGTAGCATGCGGGCTGCAGGATTACCATACCAGCAAAGGTGCTGACCCCCTTTGGGGGCCCCCATACTTTCAGGTACAATGAAGCTGGTAGCCGTTCGAGAGTAGGACGGGGTAACTGTTTATGTATGGGTGGTTATTTAGTTTAGCGTGATATCGATGATGGAATGTATTAGACTCGGTACAGTTTGGATTGTAGATGTATTTGTATTCAGTTTATAATGGACTTGTAAATGTAAAGTGTAATGCTCGGTAATCTTGTCCATCAGACCGGTACGTTGTGTAAGTAATAGCCTTGTTAGCCACGTGGGTGGCTAACGGCGTGTAACACCCATTGAAATAGTCAGTGTTTATGATGTGATTTCCGCTGCGATCAATGGTTAAGTGTGGTGTTATTAGTAGGGGTGTTACAAAATATCATTTACAAAGATAATGGATTTTATAATGCAATGTATTATAATAGATGGTGGGAAAATGATACAATATGATAAATAATACAATATAATATAATAATGCATGCATACATGCAACTATAGGTTATGTACCTAAACTAGATGGTGGATAAGATTAAAAGAAATATAAGGAATTAAACTTAACAGTCGAAATGTTTTGACATACGAGTTTTAGTAACAAAGCCGATCGGTTTAGAGAAACCCGTAACAAACAACTGTAGAAAACAGGGGTGAACTGTCGGGGTTACTTATTATTCGGAAATACCGGATGTAGTTAGTCATGGAGACTGACTTATAGTTTATTACCGTTTAGATCATACTTCAGACAAGGACGCTTGACGAGCTAGTGGACTACACTGCGCATCCTAGGTCTTGGTGAACGGTGTGTAAAGGGGTTTGATCCGAGTTGTCCTAAGGAAGCTCCTTGGGCTCGGATTTGGTTGATATAACTTGTGTGTTATGTGTGTGGATACATGTATGTGATTAAGTGTTACTGCATTATTTATTTATGCACGAGCGTCCTACGGGACTAACACTACGTCGACTATAGATCGGTTTATATAAACATACATATACGTTGTTGTGATAAAATGACGGTTACTTGATATAATACCATAGTATTAATATTAAGTTTATGGTAACCTAAGTAAAACACTTAGGGCCGAGTCACGACATTGTCGGTCTCTAGAGCATGGATCTCGAACATGAATATAACCTAGATTACTTCTAGGTATGCGTGGGACCCATTGGGCAGCTAATTAATAAATATTCTCCATAAGACTAAGAGCAGATCTTAAACATTATGAGAGAGAGATGTATGAGTTGAGGTGAGGAATCCCGGTAGTTTACGAACTACTTGGTTGCGCATTTGTGATCACTGAGGGGTTTCCTAATTGGATTCCGCTCCAGGTATACCCAACGAGCCCAAACTGGATCGTGGGACAGGTGGCTACGGCCTTTATATGGACGTCTTACGAGACATAAGAGAGTCAGGGGCCTCCGGACCTCTGGCGAAATGAGCACCTTTGTGTGTACGGGAGACTACGTCCATGGTGAGGATATCGGGTTGTCCTAACATGACGCCCTACTGATATTAATTAAACATGGTTGGATGGAGCCACAAGGCTAAGGTAAATTAAATATGGAAACTGTACGCTACGGCGATTGTACATTGTACATAAGGATGGGGCCTTGAAGGCCAAATTAAATTGAAATTAATAAAGGATGGTATACGCTACGGCGAATGTACATTGTACATTATATTGTTATTACTCGATACGTTCGATATACAAATGTTGTTTGTGGTATTAAATGAATACTTGGATTGGATGGATGATTAAATGTTTATGAATATTTGGATGGATGATTATGTATATTATACATTTATATTACAGTACTGATTATAACTGTAAAATGGTAATGAAAGCAATCTAATAATAAGATGGCTTAAATGACTAAGTGACCATTAGGGTCCAGGCCCGGCATACTCAGCGTCTATCGCTGATACTACACCATTACAGGTTGTTGATCATTATCGAAGCCGAAGAGCGGGAACAGGGTAATTGGAGTTTTACCTTAATTATTACTGCACATGGAGTTTGTCCATATGGCAATGAAGATGGTGAATTGTATTATGGTAAGGGTATGTATTTTCAGGATTGGGTAGACGCTCACTTGTCGATGTTTATGATTTATGGACTTAGTATGATGTATAGGAGTTTCTCGTTATCACGGCGGTTAGTAGTTTGTTTATGTTGGAAGTTGGATGTAGTTTGGCTTCGTTGCTCCCATGGGCGAGTAATGGCCGGTGACACCCGAGTGAGTATTGTTATTGTTATTAATTCTTCCGCTGTAAGACGTTTTATTTATTGCTACGTGAGAGATTATATCGTGTTTGTGGAGAGGGGTGTTACATCAACAGTTTGTACGAGGACATGTTGATCGCACGTTGTTTATCAAACAGTGTGGGATGGATAAGCTTCTGGTTTAGATATATGTGGATGACATTGTCTTCGGGTCCACCAGTCCACAACTGACAACGGAATTTGAGAACATGATGACGAAAGAGTTCCAAATGAGTAACATGGGTGAGTTAACTTATTTTCTTGGTTTACAGATACGCCAAACAGCTGATGGCACCTTTATCAGCCAAACTTGTTGGGACATCGGAGTGTTGCAGAGATAGCCTTTCACCGCGACAGAGTCAATCATCACTTGACAGACACAAAGAGTGAGCCTCTGCAATAGAGTCCGCGCAACAAAGAAGACTCCATAGACTCTCTCGTGCTGTTGCGGAAAATCAGGAGTCAACTCGGAACACCTTAAGTGCCACAACGGTCATGAAGTTCTTCCTCAACATCCGAAGATCGCGGCCCAAGTAAGAAGACCACGTAAGAGCCGTTGGAAGTTGCCCACTAAGTTAGTTCCGGTATTTTCGGAACTAACTCCTTCGACGCTGTTGTACTTAGAGTATAAATAAGATATGTAATAGTCAGTTTCAGGTGCTTTCATTGAGTATTATTTCAGAGCTTAGAGAGAGAAAGAGAATCGCATTGTAAGCTAGAAAGAGAGAGAATACGTACCAAGTTAGTTAGCACCTCTAGAAACTCTACCTAGGAAGATCCTAGTTTCACTACGCTTACCATTGTTCTGATTAGAAAGTGTGTTGGGTGAGTGAGTGAAAAACCGCTAAGTAGATCCTTTCTACTTAGTGGGCATTTGTAAGTTGTTTTATTTGACCAGGAAATGAAATAGCTTATTTGTGTATCTTGCTGAGTTCCACAGAGTCCTTCTTCTCTTTTCATCGTTTCGCTCAATTACCGCAAAAGTCTTCCGCACCCTTAGTTTAGTTAATTCGATTGAGTGCTCTACATCACAGAGTGTTTCTCATTACGAAGGCTGATTGAGTCAAACCAATCCTTAGACTCACACCTTTGATTGGTTTGAGTTAGCCACCCGATCCTACACGTGGTATCAGAGCCTCGTTAGGCTAACGGTCAATCAACGAAGCAATGGCAGATCTCTTTGCCAACCAAAACAACAAAATGCACTTCGAGCACCCAGACTCACCTCCACCAACTACGACCACTGGAAAAACGAGATCGAGCAACACATTGAGTCTCAACTCTGAGCTTTGGGAGATAGTCACTGGAGGAGATCTTGAGTTAATCCAGACCGATCAACATGGACTGCTGCAGATCGCAAAGGTACGAGCTGAATCGACAAGCATCACGTGCGATATACACTTGCCTGTCCATCCCAGAACAAAGGAGAGTCAATCACTGTAAGTCCGCAAATGAGATATGGACACTCCTTCAAGCTACCCACGAAGGAGTCACTGAACTCAAGAAATGCAAAGCTCAAGAACTCGAATGGACTATGAAAATTTTCTACAAAACCCGGTGAGTCACTGGAAGAAGTACTTGATCGTTTCTACTTACTAACCACTACTATGCAGGAAGTTAGCATCTTACCAGATAAGAGAGTGTCTTGCATAAATTGCTGGACAGTCTCAGAGAAGAATGGGCAAGACAGTAATCTCCACCAAAGCATGCAAGGACTTATCCAAATGGAGCTGTCAAGACCTAGGTTCCTATCTACAATCCGTAGATAAATATAAGAAGAATGTTCGAAAAATGTGGTAATACTTCTTCTCCCTCCTAGTAAGACTACTACTTTGAATGACCAAGCCTTGCAGGTTAATTCGACTCAGTTAACTCAAGAAGGAGCCTATGTTGCTGATACTCAAATCAGACAAGCTAAGGCTGAGCTGTGGACATTGTTGAGGAAAGTGAGGCTGAGACTATGGAGGACTTTGTCTTCATAGTCAAGAACTTCCGAAAATTCATGCGTAACCAACCTAATCGACAGAGTCGGTCGTTCTCGAAACACCTCTAAACAAGTTTTAATTCTGTCACTTGTTTCAACTGCAATAAACCCGGTCACTTCAAGAAGGACTGTCCTTTACTCAAGCCAGTATGGAAAATCTCAAGGGAGATCGCTGATGGCAGCTGTTGGATGGGGCGATTCAGACTCCGACGATCCAGACACAGAGTCCAGCGGATTGGTATGTCTAATGGCACATGACACGACGGAGTCCATGATCCCTATAATGAGGTAACTCGTTCTCACCTTGAAACAGACCTTTACCGTATTTCTCTATGGGATTTATGACTTAATTGCTAAAATTGTCTCCGAGAACAACTCCCTCAAAGCAAGTCTTACCAGCAAGATAACCGAGCTATCTGAGGAACTCGAAATCTCAAAAGGTCTTATGTATGCCCTAAGAGATGAAGCTGAGGAACAAAAAACCATCTCTTATTCTCTCAGGTTAGATCTACAAGATTCAAGGCGTAATGTTGATTCCCTTCAAAAGGAACTTCATGATACCTTAGAACAAACTCAATTTAGACAGGGTGACCAGAAAGAGTCTCTCACCCTGATCGACTCTCTCAAACAAGACCTCACCATCTTTACTGATAAGTGTTGTTCTCTTCAAAATGATCTTAATGCTTCTGAATCCAAAAACATATCCTTGAACACCACTATCAAAAACCTCACTCAAAACTGAAAGAAAAGGAACACGCCATTTCTCTTAAGCCAGTCAAGTTTATCAAACAAGTCACCTCCTCCGAACTACCTGAGTGGGCCAACTCCAAAATCAAAGAAATTAGCCAAGATCGAGATACTCTTCGCTCTAAAGTAGAACAACTCTCTCACAGATTGTGAATCTACAATCCGGAGTTCGATCCACTCAATCCACACCCAAGTGGCACAAAGGTAAGTTCGACATTCCAAAGAATATGTCCAAATCCGACAACAGAGCCAAACGATATCAAGAAAAGAAAAATTCGACTCCTGGTGGAAAGGACAACAGAAATACGTCAATCTTCCACCAACCAAAATTTGTGGCTATGCGGGAGTCTTGGACATCGAGACAGTGCATGTGATAAATGAATAGAGATCTCTCTTTAATGTCAAACGTGTTAAATTGATACTTGAAGCACGAGAAAAATTGAAAAGTCTGGCTCGAAAAGGGAACCCAAGTACATCTGGGTTCCCAAATCTAACAAATGATCTGTTCTTTTGTAGGTGAAGGCGAATGGAGACAGCTGGTACTTGGATAGTGGATGCTCTCGTCACATGACTGGAGATCCAAATCAATTCAATTCGCTTTCATCCTACCAAGGAGGTAAGGTTACTTTTGGAAACAACAACCAGGGTGAAATCGTGGGAGTTGGATCCGTAGGTAACCCCTCAAAATTTAAAATTGATGGAGTCCATCTGGTCACTGGACTCCAACACAGTTTACTAAGTATTCTCAAATTTGTGATAGATTCAATTTGGTACTTTTCTCCTCTTCGGATTGTAAGGTTTATGATGAGCGTACAGGTTCATTAAAAGCTGTGGGACGTAGAGAAGGAATCTCTACAAAATGTGCTTAAACTCCATTAATCCAGACGACAAGTCTGTCTCAAGTGCATTCCAAAAACTCACTGCTGTGGCACTCCAGACTTGGCACGCAAATCATAGGCTGTTGAACAAACTCAAAAGCAAGGACTTGGTGATTGGTTTACCCGACACAACCTTTGACACAGACTCCGTCTGTGAAGCATGTGTAAAGGTAAACACACCCGGTCCTCCTTCAAAAGTAAGCCTACTCTCTCTACTAGCTCTCCACTGCTAGAACTGCTACACATGGATCTTGTTGGCCCCATGCGCACACAAAGAAGTGGTAAGAGGTACATCCTGGTCATAGTCGATGACTATTCCAGGTGGACCTGGGTCATTTTTTATCTACTAAGATGAAACTTTTACGGAGTTCGTCAAACTCCATAAAATGCTTGTCAACAAATTTTCATTTACTCTAAAAACCCTGAGAACGGACCAGGGTACTGAATTTTGCAACAAGTCGTTTGATGAGTTTTGCAGGGACAAGGAGTGATCACCAAATATCATCCGCACGTACTCCAGAACAAAACGGAGTAGTTGAACGCAAAATAGAACTTGGTAGAAATGGCTCGCACCATGCTCATTGACAGTCAACTCACTCCATCTTATGGGCAGAAGCCGTTAACACAGCATGCTATGTGTTAAACGTGCGTTGATTCATCCATTCCTTCACAAGACACCCTATGAACTACTCCGTCAACGTAAACCAAGTCTTATACATCTCAGGCGTTTCGGATGTAAGTGCTTTATCCACAATAATGGTAAGGACAACTTGGGTAAGTTCTCTCCTAAAAGTGATGAAGGTATTTTTCTTGGCTATTCTTCTAAAAGCAAAGCTTATCGTGTTATCAATCTGAGAACTCAATGTTTAGAAGAAAGCCCACATGTCAAGTTCGATGAGTCCCACAACGTTGGCTCATCTTCTGATCAACTTGACTTTGCCCCTGATGATTTTCTCACCGATCCACACTTCATCACTGTACCAATAGGAAGACTCCCTGAGTCCCACTCCATCACTCCTCATGATTCCCCAAACAAAAACAATTCATCAGAATCTACTGACTCTGACCATAACCCGGAGACACCCTTACCACAAAACTTGAATTTTGACTCCTTTGACAAAGACACACCCCCTCCTGCTTCACGTCGACAGTTCCAGCAAAATCTGCTCACCCTCCTGAAAACATCATTACAGACCCAAACTCCGGTGTTCAAACACGCCTACAAGCTATGCAAAACCTCTGTGCCTTTGGTGCTTTTCTGTCTAGCACTGAACCAAGAAACGTCAAAGAAGCACTCCTTAATAGTGATTGGGTTACTGCTATGCAGGAGGAACTCAATTCTCCAGCGACATGCTGTCTGGGAGTTAGTTCCTCGCCCCACGCATCAACAAACATTGGTACACGTTGGGTCTTTCGTAATAAACTTGATGATGCAGGACAAGTTTTCAGGAATAAAGCTCGATTAGTCGTTCAGGGCTACAATCAAGAAGAAGGGATTGATTATGATGAAACCTTCGCTCCAGTAGCTCGTCTTGAAGCAATTCGCATGCATTGCGTTTGCTGCTTTCAAAGGTTTCCAATTATATCAAATGGATGTTAAGACAGCCTTCCTCACGGCTACATTGATAGAGAAGTCTACGTCGAGCAACCACCAGGGTTCACAGACTCCGTCCATCCCGACTACGTCTACAAACTGTGTAAGGCCCTTTACGGACTGAAACAGGCTCCACGTGCCTGGTATGAAAGACTGTCTACATATCTATTGCAAAATGGTTTCTCTCGAGGTAACGTAGATAAAACGCTCTTCATTTACACTCATCACATGACTTACTTCTAGTACAGATCTATGTTGATGATATCATTTATGGTTCTACAAGTAACACCCTCTGTGACCATTTTGCTAACCTTATGAAGCAAGAGTTTTCCATGAATGAGTTAGGTGAGCTCAAGTTCTTCTTAGGATTACAAATTCAACAGGAAAGGACGGGATCAAGATCCATCAACAAAAGTACATCAAGGAACTCCTTGATAAGTACAACCTAAAAATGCAAAGTATGTCCACACCAAGCTGTACATCTGCCAAACTGCATCCTGATGATGACGGAGTCGGCGTCAATGCCACCGAATATAGAGGATGATAGGGTCCCTCTTGTACCTGACTGCCAGTCGCCCAGACATTCTTCACGCAGTCTGTCTTTGTGCTCGCTTCCAAGCAGCACCAAAACAGTCTCACCTCAAAGCAGTCAAGCGTATCTTCCGCTATCTCAAAGGTACAAGTACACTCTATCTATGGTATCCACGATCTCCTACTTTTACTTTATCTGGATATAGTGACTCTGATTGGGCTGGTTCTCTCCAAGATCGAAAGAGTACTTCAGGTAATGCACAGTTCTTGGGTCTTTGCCTTGTTTCATGGTCCTCCAAAAAACAAATTAGCACTCTCTACAGCAGAGGCAGAGTATGTTTCTCTGCTGCAGCCTGTTGCTCCCAACTCCTTTGGATGAAACAACAACTTCAAGACTATCATGTCACCCAAGAACAGATCCCATCTTTTGTGACAACAAAAGCACAATCAAAATATCAGAAAACCCAGTCCAACACTCAAGAACCAAACACATCGAAATTCGCTTTCACTTCTTGAAAGACTGTGTCGAGAAAAAGCTTATCCAACTTGACTTTGTGCCCACAGAAGATCAACTTGCAGATATTTTTACTAAACCCTTGTCTACAGCAAGATTCGAAGCACTGCGATCGCAATCGGATTGACTCCGTCTACCTAGACGGTCGCATCTCCTTGCCCCTACCGCAATCTTCAAGGTACTCCCTCATGTCTCATAGAGTCTGTCTTTGTTTGCACTTGAATCAGTGAAATGTGTTTTATTACTTAGCACGCCTATACTCTAGCGCTACTATCCACGTCATCCATCCGCACCGAACCCGCCTAAATCGTCGCCCTTATCTCGCCCTACCTGACGTCGCCGCATTAATCTCACCTGACACACGCCATCTCTGCAATTCCAGCCTTTATCTATCACCCGTCCACTCCATCTCTCTCACTTCACTCCCTTTACACCCGCATCCTTCAACTTCCAAATGGCCGGCATCAACTTCTCTGGAATCAACATCCCAGCCGATTTTCGCCGATCCCATTCGCCTTCAGGCGTATCTACAAGCGATGGCAAACCCTAATCCACCTACACTCACCACCACCACCACTCATCTCCCACTAAAACCACCGCTACTTCGTCTCCCACACACTCCTCCACACCACCACCTGAACCCGCGACCCATCCACCCATCAAACACCGCCATCCTGCAAGAACAGAGATTCTTGAACCGACATTGAGAAGTTACCCCAATCCAAACCCTACCACCATCCCCAACCCCACAAGCACAACCCTCCCGCCGAAAATCATCCACTGATCAGCCACAAGCCCATGCCAAAATCACCCACCAAATCCCTACACCAACCCCACCAGCATCACCCGCTAAATCCGCAACACCACCACAACAACCTCCACCCAAAACCCGCAAGAAAAGGCCAAACCTCAACCCGACCCACAGCAAAAAGAATCCTCCGTTCCTCTGTCAAGGCCCAACCTGTCTCCTCCGGTTCCGGTGAATCGTCTCCAGTCCAAGAACTGCCCACGCCAGTCACGATGCCTCTACTGGTGCTACCTCCGCCAAAGATCAAAAACCACCAAAACCGCACCGACGGAGTGTGAAGGTCGACCCATTCACTCAACGGTACATGCTCGGGGACCCTGCCTCGGAACGTAATATCGTCAGGGGTAAGTTCCTCGACTTTTCTTGGGCTCTGTCTTCCAACTTAGGGGAGTTAGTCACTATGCTAGAAATTCAGGGGTGGAAACACCTCTTCTGTGAGATTACAGTGGTATCCCACAGAGTCTGTCGACTTCTTCCAAAACCTTGTCATCCGAAACGGTGCTGCACAGTCTGTTGTTAATTCCACCCCAATCTTTTTGATCTTGCAAAATTGTCCGAAATTCTTGGCGTCCTGCCACTGGCCTGTCATTTATGAAAAAGGAATCCTTCCTGAGATCCCCGGGGTACCACAAAACAAAATCTATCGCTTTTTCTCCTCCAAGAAAAAGATTGGCTCCCCCATACCCCGTGGCGATCTCTCCATCTTACACCAACTCCTCCACATTTTGGTCATCAAAAATATTGTCCCAAGAAAGGAAGGAAACCTTATGGTCAACTGCTTGGACCTAACCATTATGTACTGCATCATCAATCGTCACTCTATCAATCTGGCACACATAATTCCCATCACATCACTAGCCCAGTCGGTCGACACCCCGAAACACTCCTTGGGGTACGTGTTCTGGTTGCCTCGCATATTCCAATTCTTTCAGGTACCCTTGGCGACTTCGACGCCAGAGTCCATCGAGGAGGCAGACACCATCAACCTGCGGTATCTGAATCGGCTGACTTCAATCGACAAATCAAAGCTGCTGCCCCCACCATCTACTCCAACGACGGCGGGGACATCCACTTCTCAAGAGGCAGTCCCTCAAGCTTCACTCCAACCCTCCTGGAGAAAGTGGAGCGCCTCATTGCGCATGCAGCCGAGCTGATTCAGGGCCAGAAGCGGATGATGGACCGACTCGCCGGGATAGAGACGACAGTGGCGGCCTTGCAACCAACTCCTTGACATCCAATCCACCTTAACCCCAAACCCTTAGAATGACGTGTGTGTGTAGTGTTAGAACTTAGGCTGTTTTTAAGTTCTAAACACTTTTTAATGGTTTTTGTGAATACTTTGACTGACTTGTGATACTGTGGGCTTCCCCTCTGATGAAAGCAAAAGGGGGAAGCGGTGAATCCCGTCTGGTGTACGGGTTATTCTGTTGCTTGTTTAAACTGCTTTTTGGATTGCGCTGCTGACCATGTGGTCTAGTGTTTTTGACTGCCTTATATACTATCCTGCCTATTACACTGCTTATTTATCGTTTGCTTGCCTGGAGTCCCTCTCCGATCAAGGGGGAACCTAAATAGAGTCCTTGAATTAGTTGCTACTGCTGCTATTAAGGGGGAACTTTGACAGGGTCGGTTCCCCTAGTCCTTGTGTGTGTTTTTTTTCAGGATTGACTCCATCGGGATTCACGAAGGTTTGCTATCATCAGCAACAAGGGGGAAATTGTTGGGACATCGGAGTGTTGCAGAGATAGCCTTTCACCGCGACAGAGTCAATCATCACTTGACAGACACAAAGAGTGAGCCTCTGCATAGAGTCCGCACAACAAAGAAGACTCCATAGACTCTCTCGTGCTGTTGCGGAAAATCAGGAGTCAACTCGGAATACCTTAAGTGCCACAACGGTCATGAAGTTCTTCCTCAACATCCGAAGATCGCGGCCCAAGTAAGAAGACCACTAAGAGCCGTTGGAAGTTGCCCACTAAGTTAGTTCCGGTATTTTCGGAACTAACTCCTTCGACCTGCTGTTGTACTTAGAGTATAAATAAGATATGTAATAGTCAGTTTCAGGTGTGCTTTCATTGAGTATTATTTCAGAGCTTAGAGAGAGAAAGAGAATCGCATCGTAAGCTAGAAAGAGAGAGAATACGTACCAAGTTAGTTAGCACCTCTAGAAAGACTCGACCTAGGAAGATCCTAGTTTCACTACGCTTACCATTGTTCTGATTAGAAAGTGTGTTGGGTGAGTGAGTGAAAAACCGCTAAGTAGATCCTTTCTACTTAGTGGGCATTTGTAAGTTGTTTTATTTGACCAGGAAATGAAATAGCTTATTTGTGTATCTCGCTGAGTTCCACAGAGTCTTTCTCTCTTTTCATCGTTTCGCTGCAATTACCGCAAAAGTCTTCCGCACCCTCAGTTTAGTTAATTCGATTGAGTGTCTCTACATCACAGAGTGTTTCTCATTTACGAAGGCTGATTGGAGCTTTTGGCTAAGTATAAGTTCAATGAGTGTAAACCAATGTCCACTCCGATGTCAACTACTCTCAGACTCGGACTGGAATCCACTGCAGAGTCTACAGATCCTACTACTTATAGGGGGATGATCGGGTCTCTTCTCTATCTTACCGTGAGTCGTCCTGATATTATGCAAAGTGTGTGTTTCTGTGCTCGATTCCAATCTAATCCCAAAACACCTCATGTAAAACCGGTCAAACGAATTTTCCGGTATCTACAAGGGACATCGTCTCTTGGACTTCTATACACGGCTACTTCGTTACCTACACTTTCTGGGTATACTGATGCAAATTTTGGTGGTTCTCTTACTGATCGGAAGAGTACAACCGGCACGACTCAATTCTTGGGTTCTAATCTCATAGCTTGGTCTTCTAGGAAACAAGCTTCAGTTGCTCTGTCTACGACTGAAGCTGAGTATGTGGCTGCGGCGGCGTGTTGTGCCCAGATATTATGGCTTCATCAGCAGCTCGAGGATTATGGTCTATTCTTCATTCCAATTCCTATCTATTGCGATAATACTAGTGCAATTGAGCTAACCAAAAATCCAGTTCATCACTCCCGTTCCAAACACATTGACATCCGTCATCATTTCATTCGCGATCATGTTGAACATGGTAGTGTTATTCTTATTCATTGCTCCACAGAAAAACAATTAGCTGACATATTCACCAAGGCATTACCCAGAGAAACCTTTGAGAAACTTCGTTTTGAGATTGGCATGGTAGATACCAAGTGAGAGACGGATCAGATTTTTCTTAAGTTTTTTGTTTTTTTTTTTGTTTTTTTGTCCTGTTATTGGATCGTTCTCCATCTTCATTTACTCTTTATGTCATTTCAATTCTAATGTCTCCGGTTGCTACACATGGATGATAGAGATCTACACTAAGTCTTTTCATGAATAAAATGTGACGGGGGTTATTAAGATGAGTCTGTTGTTTACTTCAGCACGTCTTCCGAATATAACTAAGTTAGATGACTGCACTTCTTATAAATCTCCTTGATGTGTCTCACAAGCACAATGTATGGATTTGCAATAAAGATTAATGATATGATATTAAATTGGTTATCTAATATAACGGAATGAACAAGGCAAGAGATTCCACTGCTCACAGCACAAACAACACGTATTTGGCCTCTTTCATTCGACAATTAAGTCTTACAGGATGCTTCATCATCTAACTTTCTAAGGGTAACTACTCTGGACAAGTTGACCCAACGTCGCTACATGGATGGAGAGAAAAAGTCAAGGTGTTGTTTTATAATTACAGAAAATATTATCATTCAAAGCTGTGAGTATGAGTCTGTGGTGATGAAATGTATAATGGAATATGATTGTACTTCTCACCTCTTGTCGTTTCAACGGAAAGTTGCGATTGTGCATAAACTTCAATAAAATACAACAATCCACATGTCCTGCTTGTTGTATGTCCACTTTGGGGACTTAACAATGAAAGGAGACTGAAGACATAGTCTACTTAGGTATATTGGTCGACGTCTCCGTAGATAACAGTGCTTACCTTCCTAATTTCCTGAATGTTCTATTATGATCTCTCAACTGTGCTTTGCAAACGGAGAAGTTTGATTTTCTTTTATCTTGAATTTATTTTTAATAAAAAAGACAAATAAACACTGCTTCATTTTCTAATTCCTCCTATACTTACAAAATCTCCTGTTTACTCACTTGGTTACGTCTCCCTCGGAGTTTCTCAGTAGCGCCAACCCTTCCTCTTCCTTAGTCTTGTTCTTGAGTCTTTTTCAACATCCTTTGAATTCGGCGATGGATTCTTTCGAACAGCTAATCTACGAAGAAGCTGTCCCTCTTGCTACTATACATCCCACCGACAACAGCCAACACACTACAGTTCCTAATTCTCTTTCGAAACCCTCACCTGAAGTGAAATCTCCAACTCCGAAAGAAACCACCATTGTAAGCGATGAAGACTCCTCTGCTGTTCCAACAGAGGATGATATTCCACTGGCTAGGTCACGTCGTCGGTTGCGCACACCTGCCAAGAAGGTAGCTCATGGTGTCGAAGACGCTTCCTCGGCGAATCCCAAGCGCAAAGAGGACGATTCTCCAGTCATGCAGCAGCGATCATCGAAGAGGCTGAAGTCTGTGGCACGCCGTCCGTCAACATTAAAGGCTAAGGAGATTCGTCAAGAGAGGTTGCAAAATCCAGGTCGAAATTTTCCACAGAAACCTATTTTTAATCGTACAATGTTTGAATCCGACATTATTCCTGGCAAGTTGGTAGATTGTGAATGGCTGGAAAAGAATTCCTTGGAATCCTTAGTGGACATTGTGAAATTTCAAGGTTGGGAAAAGTTGTTTAACTCTGAAACCACATACTATCCGGAGCTCCTTTTTCCGTTTGTTCTGAACTTAGAATTTGTCTCTCCTTACGAGTTTAAGACTGAGGTCGCTGGAATCAAGATGATAATATCTCCGGCATGGCTTGCTATGATTCTTGATATACCCCTTGATGGGTTAGCTGAGTTCAATGCTCAGAAAGTGGATGTGGCACCGCATTCTGAGGTGGTGCAGCATTTTGGGTTAACTCGCGCGAGTTCAAGACTGAAACACTATCCACAAAGGGACCTAGGTGTTTTACCGAGACTACTACATCTGCTTGCTTATCAGTCAATCTTTCCACGTTCTGATATGCGAGACAAGGTCACTCTAGTTGATCTAGGGTTAATGTGGTGTTTAGATAAAAAGATTCGTCTTTCCTTGCCAAGAATTATCATCTCACATTTGCGGTCGATTGTGAATAGCTCCAAGCCTTCCATTCCTTACCCCTTTTGGATAACAAAAGTACTTCGTCATTTTAAGCTTATTCAAGAAGATGTTCATTTCATTTCTGCTCAACCAACTAACTATCTGGCTGTTGTGACACTTTCCAAGATGGGTTTGGAATTAACTGAAACAGGCTGGCATTTCAAGCAGGCGGGTCAACATGAAGAGAAGACTGACGTTGCTACAGCTTCCACTTCTTCTCTGTTGCAGTCAGTCGTAGACTCAATGGTGGAAATGGAAAAGCGATTGATGGATAGGCTACAGCTCCTGGAGGACAAGATAATTGTTTGATGTCTGCGACTAACTCGTCTTTGAACAATCAGAAAAATTCTAGTTTAGATTGGATTGCATCCTACCCCTTCCCGATTTTATACTTGCTGTTTTTGCTATATCTGGTCTCTTTTTGATGTGGAAAAAGGGGGAAGTGTGGTTGGAAGTCTTTGAATTTCTCGCAAGTCTGTGAATCTCTCGCACTCCGGTTTTAGACATATGGTTGATGCACAAATAGTGGGTGCATGATTAGACTAGTGGTTAAACCGTGATCTTTTGGAGTTGAACTATATGTTTTCCTTATTTGTTCTGCCAATATTTTTGTTCAGTTGGGTTTATGATGCAAATTGCCTGTATAGAGCTTCTGGTCTATTGTTTTATCAATATGTACACTCACTGTCTTATCACACTTAATGCACAAAAGGTTGTGAGTTTTACACTGAGTACAGATTAGCAGAAGGGCATGTGAGATTGAGGGGGAACGGCCGACAGCTAATTGAACTTTCATGCGGAGTTACGATAATACAAGATTCAGGGGGAATCAACACAAGAGGTTCAAGACTTCAACAGTTTGCCGCATCAAAAAGGGGGAAATTGTTGATGTAATTTTGATCGGCAAACTCAACCCTATAGTGATGAGAGTAAAGAAGCAATACCGGGATCCGCGCGCCAGTCCAAAACCGAGGAAACAAAGAGCGCAGATAGAATATCTTAAATAGGATTTTATATATCTGTTAAAGATAAATAAAATCCTATGTTAATGAGTTGTAATATGAAATCTCGATATCTATATATAGGATAGTAATTCTAGGGTTTCGGTGGTGAGGAATTGCGCAAGAAAAATAGAAAGAAAAAAGAGAACTCTACGCCGCAAGTGTGGGGCTGTAGAGTCTCAGACGAGTGAGAGGTCAGATTCATACTAAGACGTCATTAGTAATGAGTAGTTAATTCTGAGTGATGCGGAAAGAGATAGGTGTTAAGAGTGGATTGTACTCTTAACATGTTGAGAGATTAGATCTCGTGTATTGGTGGAGTGGCGAACACACTACGTGCCCATTGTGTATCGAGTGCGATACGGGTTTCTAAGTGTTAATCTGAGTTTCTGTGTTCTTCTATTGTCGCCTTATTATCTCAGTTCTAGTCTTACACACAGTAGTTTTCTTCAGTTTCCCTAGCACGATTGGAAAGAAGAAGTGTTCTGTTTTTAACTACATTAAGGATCGAGTTGCTAAACGTATCCAGAGATGGTCTAAGCAGGTTTCCCACGCAGGGAGGACGCTTTTAGTCAAAGCGGTACTTCAGGCAATACCCTCTTACGCAATGTCTATCATCCTTCTACCAAAATCTTTACTGCATAAACTACAACAAATGATCAGTTCTTTCTGGTGGGGAGGCACGTTGAAGACAACAACAATTCGGTGGACAAAGTGGTCCACGTTATGTACTGATAAGTCCTTAGGTGGCATGGGGTTCAGGCAACTGCATAGTTTTAATCGTGCTTTACTAGCTAAGCAATATTGGAGGATGATGGTTGAACCTCACACCCAGTTGTCTCAGTATTACCATGCAAAGTATGTTAGGAATTCAACATGGATGATTGTGAAGGTTGATGCGGCTGCTAGTCCAGTCTGGCGAGCGCTCCTTAGTGTGCGAGATCTAATTGAGTATGGGGGCCGGCGGCCTGTTGTGAATGGCAGAGACACCAAGCTTACAGATCGATGGTAACCTTCCAAACCAGGGGGAAATTGTTCCTTTGGAAGCTGCCTCCACTTGTCAAGCAATGTTCGTCGGTTGCAACTTTAATTACCTCTGATTGTTGCTGGAATACAGCTTTACTGCGGCAATGGTGTGACGCGTCAGATATTGACCATGTGCTTCAAATCCCATTGCCTCCCTCACATCCTGAAGTGCCTTTCCCTGATGATCATTGGTATTGGGGTCTTTCCAAGTCGGGAAAGTTCACAGTCTCTTCGGCTTATTATGCGGCATTGACACTCAAGAATTCTGCGCAGCCTACTACATCACAAGTTACATCTATAAGCAAAGTTTTTAAAGTCATATGGGCCCTGGACATTCCACCACGAGTCAAGCTATTTGGATGGAAGTTTCTAATCACGAAGCTTGCCTGTAAAACAGTGATTAAGGACAGGATCAAAATTGAGATGCCCACAGGTTGCTCGTTCTGTGAATCACATGAATCTATGATTCACGCCTTCTATGGATGCCTAACAGTTAAGCGCCTATGGGACAGGTTTGGCTTTAAGCTCCCGCATAATATTCATACTGATCATGGTCTGCAGTTTTGGTTTTCCCAGTTTTGTATGGACCAGCCCAAGCCTAAGGTAGTGGCTTATTTGTGTTTTCTCTAGAAGCTTTGGTTTGCGCGCTGTCAAGCTGTGCATGGGCGGGCTCGAGACTTTGATCATGCATGGTGCCAGGCAGACAGTTTTCTGCAATCCTCCAACTCCATGTTGCCCTCTTCCTCAACAGCCCTACAGCAACACCGCGCTCACTATCCTCTAATGCATGAATTAACGGTGGATGCAAGTCTCGACTCAAGGGATACGGTAGGCATTGCATGGGTTGCCAAATCCCAAACTCGCATTCTAAAGGTAGGGTGTGCGGGATATCGGGATCCGGTTACTATCGCCGACGCTGAGGCATTTGCAATTGAGCTAGCGTTGCATGAGGCATCTATGGCAGAGATCCTTTCACTCCGCCTCCTTTCTGACTGTAAATCGACTATACAGTATTTGCAAACCGGTGAAACTTCATCTTTGTTACCCTCCACCACACAAGTGCTAGATCGTATCATGGCAAATCTTGGACGCTTCCACGAGGTTTTTTGGTTTTATCTTCCTAGGGAGGCTAATTTCTCAGCGCATTGTTTAGCTAACCATGCCCGAACTATGTGTGTTATGGGTTCATGGACTCCGGATGGGATTCCGGAAACTGTACTCAAAGTTATCACTTAATGAGATTATCTTTTCTTTTCAAAAAAAATTATTCTAAAGTAAATATACAACACGGTTACCAGAAACAACTGTGTTAAAAAAACTTTAAAAACTTTGCAGGCCTTTTATAATTCGGTTGGGATTAACCGTGTTAAAAATGTCTTTTTTATTCAGTCATACAACGTTTTTATAACACAGGCGACTTGGAAACCGTGTTATAAAGTAACTTACAGTGAATGAACACAATTTATAACACTCTTTTAAACTATAACCGTGTTATAAAAGCTTTTATAACACTCCTTTTTAGTAACCGTGTTATAAAAGGCGTGTTAAAAAATATTTTTTCTACTAATGTTATAATATATCTCATAAAATATCTTCTTATTTCCTATTGGACAAAGATTTGGATGAATATAATAAGAGAATTTCATGGCTGTAATGCAAGGATGGCGGCTGCAACTACAACATCAATGATGGGCTGAACCAAGCATTAATGAGCATTAAATGTGGCCGCCTAAATTAAGGCCTTGTTTGGCTTTGTCTTGCCGCCTCTTGATAGGCGTTTCTTGGCTACATGTTCTAAGATTACCTTGGAATGAAGAAAGGTGAATATAATACTGATTACCTCCTTATCTTGGTGCCACCAAAAAATTATTTTGTCTGACCTTTTTATTTTTGGTTTTAAAAAACGGGTATACTAAATTATATGTTAATGTCACTAATATAAAATAATAGTTCCAAATTAGTAGTTTTTCTAAGAACTTGTCCTAAAAATTATTTTGAGTCATTCTAATATTATTTAATTTACAAAACTTGTAATAAAAAACTAAAAACACTTATTATGGATGGGAGGGGCACTTGATTACTAAGATTAACATAATAATCCGTTTTACTTTAGACTATATTGCTAAAATAAAAATATTAAGATTTTTCTTATCAACTATAGACTAAAAATGATTTTTACAATATAATTTCAAAACAAATATTACATATTAATAGAAAGAAAATTGATAATAAATAGAATTTAGTGATATCATGGTGATATTTTACAAAATGTTATAGGTTCGAACAAATATTATCTAGTAACATAAGTAAACTATATAACAAAAAAAAAACTACAACAAATTTAAGCATATAACCGTGGGAGTTGGGGGCCTCACACCCACCCGCACCCAGGGGCGGATTTAAGGGGGGTCACGTGGGGTCACGTGACTCCACTTTTTTTTGAAGAATTCAAAGATTCATATATGTATAATAATTAGAGTTTATATGTATATAGTATAATGACCCTATATATAATAGAATTGTTGGTGATGTGGTAGTACGGGATATAAGCATTAAGTGAGTTGTCTTGGGTTCAAATCCAACTATGATCAAGTATGTTGAAATGTTTTTTCTTCGAATAATAGTGATCCCACATAATTTATATCCTAGCTCCACTCCTAAATCAGTGGTCAATATTTGGCCCTCGAACCCTAGTGTACCCCACCATGCCTGGCGACGTGCCTCCCGCCATCCCACGCTTGTCACTAACTAGCGCGGGCGCTGCCTGTCACCGCCTCGCGCGCTCACCACCAGTCGCCTACTCTTTTAAGTTGTTAACTTCCATAGCAAAATCTATTGTCTCTTTTTGCTTGTTATGAAAAAACAGGTTAATGAACGTCATGCAACATATATCGAGCTGAAAAGAGTGGAGAAATTCATTCTAGCTATTGGGAGTTAATTATAAGGAATTGATATTTCCTCAGATACTCTCTATCTTATACTATATATGTAGATTATAGAGTACACTGAAGGATTGTGTTGGTTTCTACTTTATTATTGTTCTGGAATGCCTTCATGTACTTTGTAAAGACATTACATTAACGAACAAATATTACATAGCTTAGAGATCGATAAATGTCATGTAACTGATTGTAAATAAACATTATCTGCAAACCTTGACAAGTTCTACTCGTACAATTATGGTACCACTTTAAAGTATCATTATATCTTTTTGGTTTCAAGATTATTGTTTATGTTGGAATAAATATATTAATAAAGTATTCGAGTGAATTCGGATATGGTCAATTCGGTTCGGGTGAGTGCGAGTCGGGTAGATTTGGGTTGTATTTCAGTTTCGGTTTGGGTCAGTTCGGAATACTTGGGTTACATTTCGGGTCACGTCATTTGGGTTAAAAACGGATTCGGTTCGAGTTGGATCAGATCGGTTTTTTTGGGTTCGGGTTACTTTTGACAGGTCTAGTTTATTATATGTTTTGTTCTATTCAAGTAGACTATCTATCTGGTTATGTAATTTTTTTTTAATTATATGTATTGTAAACTTTATGTAATTTTTTTATGTGTATTGTGAACTACTCCTATCTGGTTTGTAATTTTTATGTGTATTGTTAACTGGTGTAGTTAGGTGTGATTTGAAATCTAAATTTATGTTGCGTTAAAAAAATAACATTAACTTAGGAAAAAAAACAATGTAATTAAGTTTTGCGTCAATAGATATAAGTAAAATACATATGCATTCAACACCGGGCAACACAGTAGACCTCCTGTCAGCTTGCTGATTCTACTAATAGTGATATGGCATCACACACTTTGCCTTATTATATTAATAGCATTATGCAGCTAACAAAAGAGAAACACACAAACTAAATTTCCCACCACAACTAGGCAGCCAGCAGCAGCGTTTTGATGGATCAGGCGTTGTTGAGGTGATGAGTCTCGACGTGTTCACTGCAGGCAACGATGACGCCCATAGCAGCGGTTGGGATGGGCACAGTGTCGGCGAGCTTCTCATAATCAATGGTCCATTTGACGAGATCAATTCCGTTACCCTCGTCTGTTACATGAAGAGTGATGACGAAGCTCTTGTACTCTTCCAATAGTTCACCTCCGATCACAGTGAACACCGTCTTTTTGTTCTCCTCATCAACTGTAACCTTCTGCTTTGAACTAAGTTTTTTCCCATCTGCATCCATCCATACATATGTATTTACAATGATGATCTGCAGATTCTTATAAATCTACAGATCCTAATTAAGTCTCATTATTTGACATTAAAGACAAGTATATCTTGTTATATAACATTTAAGTTTATATTTATTATCGAGTCATATAATTTGTTATCATATATTTTAACCGCAAAAAGTTAATATGCGTTAAAAGGAATAATACATGAAGATAATCAGCTACTTTCTTTGTGGAGTCATCATCAACAAGGCAATTTTGAATATAAATTTGAAATTTGAAAGCAATGCTAATCAACAAATTAATCTTTATGAATGTGGTATACCTTGATTGTAGCTCCAGCAAATGGTAGAATCTGTCTTACCGAATTCACCCTCGTGAAGTTCGACGGCGTCAACGAGATCAGAGAGCTTGGAAATACTGTGCGGGTCTTTGCAGTACAAGTCATGAAACTTATTAGCGCATGATCTCAGTTCAAATTCAGACACCAGCCTTCCTTTAAGACCCATGATCGATGTTTATTCTTTTGTGGATTAATTACTTCGAGCAGAGTCAACGGAGAACGATTTCTTAGAGTGATGGATGGAAGGTGGAGGTGATGATGAGGTTGATGAACTCCTAGCAATGGCTTATTTATATAATAATAATATGATGATAAGGTCAAGCCACTAATACATTTTTTTAACGCGAATTAGAAGTTGGCGCTTGAGCCATATTTTAAGGTGGCGATGGTCATTTTGGTCATTTATCATTTTTTTTGTGCTTTTATGCTTTATATTTTTGTAAAACTTTAAAATGTTATAGTTTATTAGATATAAATCCAAATAATATAAATTTTATACTATTGTTCATTATAATTCGAGCTCTTCAAAATAAGACCAACATGAATATGTTTTGATAAATTTTTTATTTTTTGTATGTACATACTCCCTCCGTCCTGAGTTGACCGTCCTGTTTGCTTTATGGCACATTTTTCCACTTCAATATTAAGTATATAAGATAAAATAATTTTATAAAACTAAATTGTCTAATATATAGTTTATCATGTGAGGAATCATATGTAAAACTTAAATTTTTAAAATTATTTTATCTTATATGTTAAATATTGAAGTCAAACGACATGTCCAAATAGTAAACAAGACAGTCAATTCAGGACGGAGGGAGTATTTTTTAAGATTAATTGTGAATCTTAAGTTTAAGAAAAGTGAATCAAAGATTGTTAAAAAGTGAATCAAAGGTTGTTAAAAAGTGAGTCAGAGAGTTGCTTAAAAGTGAATAAGAGGTTTAAAAAAAGTGAATCTCATAAACAGAGATTGTTTAACTAAAGTGATTTTGATTGTTTGACTAGTGTGAATCAGAGGTTTTAGAAAAGTGAATCAAAGGTTTTTAAAAAGTGAATCACTAGTTGTTACAAAGTGAATCAAAGTAATAAAAGTGAATCTCGTAAGCATAGATTGTTTAACTAAAGTTATTAAGAGGTTTAAGAAATGTGAATCAGAGATTTTTATAAAGTGAATCATGTGTTTAAGAAAAGTGATCAGATGTTTAAGAAAAGTGATTCTCGTAAATAGAGATTGTTTTAACTAAAGTGAATAAAATTAAGGTTTAAGAAAAGTGAATCAGAGGTTTAAGAAAAGTGAATCAAAGGTTTTTTAAAGGTGAATCAAAGGTTTAAGAAAAGTGAATATTTTGTTTAATACTAGTAAAAGTTAATCCTAGCACAAACTTGAATCCTTGTGTTTTTTAAAAGTGAACCTAAACCCTGCACTACAAACCATAAAAATGCCTTCGACGTTTTTAGCTTTCGTAGGGTGGTTTTTAGGGTGTTTGGGGGGTAGGGTAATCTTTTGGGTATTAGTTCTACACTTTATATTGTCGTTACTAACTCGACAGGTTTTTAGGGTTTGTGGTGCAGGGTTTAGGGTCTACCTGCACCACAAACCATAAAAATACCTTCGACGTTTTTAACTTCATAGGGTGATTTTTAGAGTGTTTGGGGTTATGATTCATTTTATTAATGAATAAGGTTCATTTTATTATTAAAGAAGATTCATTTTACTAATGAGTAAGATTCACTTCAAAAATACCTAATATATACTCATTTTAAAAACATAAAATTTTAAGTTTACCAAAACATATCCATGATGCATCTTGTTTTAAAGATCACGAATTATGATGAACAATGGTATAATTTTTTTTATTTTTGCACTTTTATTTTGTAAGTTATAACATTTTGAAAAAATTATTATTTCTCCCTCTCCTACCATATTCACCCCGAACTTGTACGCGTATTCTTTTTTTTTCCTTTTTTTTTTCTTTTCTTCTCTAATACAGTTTTGACACATGGCAGAAGCCACCTTGTTCCCTAGCGCAAGGGCCAGGGTCTCCACGCCGTTTTTTAATTGGTGGGTGATTTCAAACGAGATTTGGTTGAAGAATATCTCTCCATCTATTTCAATGCTGACCTAGCCGCAGGGCTTCACACCAATACATACCGTTCAATATCAAATATGTACTTTCTAAAATGACATTAACATGATCAGGACGTTTGCTTTGGGTTATCAGAATGATTTCGTTTTTTGTTTAGTTAATTTTTCTTATTATCATGAAAGAGAATGAGATTAGATCAAATTCTTTTAATTTGATTCCCCACCGTTATTAGGGAATGAGATTCTCTTCCCCTAGTAAATTTTGACCGATGACATATAGTCATTGACTGATGACTAACAATCATTGGCCAGTGACTGGTGGATGTTGACCGACAATTGATGGATGTTAACCTGAAGTCAATTACCATTGACTATTGATTAACGGTCATTGACCGATTATTCATTTTCATTTCCCCTGCACAAACAAACAACTAAAAAAATTAAAAAATATATTTTCCATTCTACTCTACTCGATTTTCTCATTCCATTATGTTTCCTTCACCCAAAACAAATGTTGTCTTAAATAGATTTCTGTGATCATATGGTTAATTACCGCTTTTGCGTTGACCCATCTGTTGCTTAGCCACTCTTCAAACCATTGTCTGGCCCAATATTACGCGTTTATGATCAGTTGTTTTGTCAACTTTCAAATATAGTTGTCGACCAGCACTGAAATTTGATAAGAAATGTTGGCATCTTTTAGGTTCCACAAACTAGGGTTGCCATAATAGTTAACTACCTTATTCGGTTCACTGTTTACGGTTAATTGGGTATTCGGTTTTCTAAAATCCAATTCCATTATTATTTCATTTAGATCGGTTAATCGGATTTGGTTAACCGTTTAATTCGGTTTTCTAAAAACCTGCATTACCATTCCGTTTAGACCGCTTAACATTTAGTTCGGTTCGGTTTTATCGGTTTACCTTGTAGCCGTGTATTTTTTTATTGATGAGACCCATACCATTAATATTATAGTACAACATTGATCATTCATCTAAATTATGAGTGACAAATCAAATACATGTGACAAAAAATATAATATTTAATAGAGATGCCGATAACACAAAAAGTAATAAGTCCAAAATGTAATAGGCCCAAGGCCCAGTCCGATCTCCTTATTAACAGTCCAGTCTATCTTATACAGACACTATAAATAATCCTTGTAAAAACCCTACAGTGAATCAATGAGAATATGACAAAGTTTACATTCCCAAAATAACTGCTTCATTATGGTATCAGAGCGGCGCCTGTTCTCTATCGGGTGACCTCCCCTTTCCTCTTTTGGAGACATTGAGTTTTCTCTTCCTCTCTTCTATCATGTCGACTGAAGCAGCCAATACGATGGCCATGGCTACATCACAGATGTCTAGTGAGATCTTATCTGGATCCTCCTCTTCTTCATCTTCCTCAATCTCCCTACCTTCTCTCATATCCACTTTTTCTCATTTTCATAAACTTCGTACAGAAAACTATCCCTCCTGGAAACGCCAACTAGAGCCATATCTCAAAGATCATGGACTTTTTGGTTGGATTGATGGATCTAATCCATGCCCTGCCAAACTTACAAATGGCCTTCCTAACCCTGAATACACAAAATGGAAGCAGTATGATCAATTAGTCATATCTGTTATTACAAGCTCTCTATCAGAATCCCTGCTAGGACAAGTGTTTGATAATGAAACTTCAGCTGATTTATGGAATGCTTTAAAAGAAATGCATGCTGCTCAGTCTAGTGCCCTAGTATGCAAATAAGATGTCAGATGATGAATCACAAAAAGGGTTCCGATACTATTGCTCAATATTATACTAAGATAAGGAATTTTGCAAGCTCTTTAGCCTTCGCTGGTGCTCCCATTTCTGATGGTGATTTTGTGGCTCACCTTATCACTGGTTTAGGGTCTGATTATGACTCATTTGTCACTAATATTTCTATGAGTGCCTCTACTCCCTCTCCTCAACAATTTTATAATCACCTTCTTGTCTATGAGGCACGAATCAATCATCAGAACTCCTCTATGACTACTCAGTCTCAGATCTCCCTTAATAACTCTACTACTATTGAGGCTAATTATAGTCAAAACACCTCAAGAGAAGAGGTGGTTCTTATAACAGAGATCGAGGGGGAAGAAACTTAAGATCTCCACAGAATACTAGAGGGGGGGAATGGAAATAGAGGAGGAAGGACTCAAAACAATGGCACTGGTTTCTCTGGAAAACCTGATACTCGCACCCCCTGTCAAGTATGTGACAAGAGAGGTCACACTGCCCTGGATTGTTGGCACAGGTTTGATTATTCTTATCAGGCTCCTGCCCCAAGAAACTTTAACACTCAGATAGCTCCTACTCCCTCTCTTACTGTGATCCTCACTGGTACCCAGACAGTGGAGCTTCACATCATTTCACTCATGACTTTGGACAACTCAGTCTAGGCTCAAGACCCTACTCAGGTACAAAAGCAGTTCAGGTTGGAAATGGCTCTACTAAACCTATATCTCATCAGGGAACTGGTCTTCTACCTACACCTACTGGTGCTTTCCATCTCTACAATCTTCTTCATGTTCCTAATATCAGTAAAAACCTACTGTCAGTTAGCAAGTTTTGTCAGATCATAACACAGTTTTTGAATTCTATGCCTCTCATTTTCTTCTGAAGGATCTAGCTACGGGGAAGGTTCTTCTCAGAGGGGAAACTAAGGATGGCTTATATCACTTTCCAGCTCTCAGTCCCTTACCTCGGGCTCACACAGCATGTAGGGCCACCTCTGATGTTTGGCACACAGATTAGGACATCCTTCTCAAAGGATTACTAATCAATGATTAATCTGTTTTCTCTCCCTCTCTATAAACACAGTTCTAGTTTTCAAAAATGCTCAGGTTGTATTATGGGCAAGCATCATGCTCTTCCCTATCCCTCAATAGGTTATGTGTCAATGAAACCTTTTGAATTGCTTTTTCTAGATGTTTGGGGACCAGCCCTAGTTTTGGCTACTGATGGATCTAGATTTTATTGTCCATAGTTGATGACTTTACTAAGTACATTTGGCTTTTTATGTTATCAGTGAAGTCCAATGTTATTACTGTTGTTGCTGAGTTTATTAAAACTGTTAAGAACCAGTTTGGTGCTACTGTCAGTGCTATGAAATTTGATGGGGGAGTTGAGTTTATTCCAGTAAGGCAGCTGGCTATCTCTCAAGGGATTCAATACAGAATAACATGTCCTTATGCTTATGCCCAAAATGGGTCTGTTGAGTCAAGGCACATGCATATTGTAGATAAAGGTTTGTCTCTCATTGCCCACTCCTCTCTCCCTCTCAAGTTCTAGGATAAGGCTTTTCTCACAGCAGTTTATCTTATCAACCGCACTATAACTCCCATTCTACATAACAAAACACATTTTCATTGTCTTTTCCAAGAACCCCCTGATTTCTCTCACCTGAGAACTTTTGGCTGCTGCTGCTGCTGGCCTATTCTTAGGCCCTACAATAAGCACAAACTAGCTTTTCGATCAACCAAGTGCATCTTTATTGGCTATGCTCCCCACTATAAAGGTTATTTGTGTCTTGACATGGCTATAGGAGAGTTTATGTCAGCAGGGATGTTTTATTTGAGGAGACATCTTTCCCTATGAAAACACACTCTACCCCACCACCCTCCTCTGTCACAATCACCAATATCCTTCCACCCTTACAGACCACTACACCTACTGCTCCAACTACATTACAGCCCCATCTACATCTTCAGAACCCTCATCTCCCATTATTTCACACCCTTCCTCAGAATCACACCACAATCATACTCCAAATTCCCTTCCTCCACAAACTGAGCCACCTGCTCCTAACCCTACACCTCCACCACCCTTTCCTACTCATCCTATGCAAGCAAGATCACAAAGTAACATTTACAAACCCCTAGTTAGGACAGATGGAACAATCCCTTGGCCCACTTCCCATCAAACAAACCTAATTCCAGAAGAACCCACATTTAAGCAGGCTCAACATCATCCTGTATGGAGGGAGGCAATGTTGCAAGAATTTCTAGCCTTACGAAAACACACACGTGGGATATTGTTCCCTGCCTTAAGGGAGCTAACATTTTGGGAGCTAAGTGGGTTCTTAAGACAAAGAGGAAGGCAAATGGTGACATTGAAAGGAGAAAAGCTAGATTGGTTGCTAAGGGATACACATAGGAGGCTGGTATAGATTATCATGATACTTTTAGCCCAGTTATTAAGCCTACTACTATCAGGCTTCTCCTTCCATTGCTATCTCTCTCAACTGGCCTATCACTCAATTGGATGTGTAAAATGCCTTCCTTCATGGAGACATTAATGAAACTCTTTACATGGAGCAACCTGCTCGTTTTCAGAACCCTATTTTTCCTACCTATGTGTGCAAATTGAGGAAGTCCCTCTATGGGCTTAAACAGACACCTAGAGCCTGGTTTTCTAAGTTGAGTGGCTGTCTTTTGGACATGGGATTTAAGGCTTCAAAAGCAGACTCTTCTCTCTTCATCTACCATAATCACGGTGACACTCTATATCTGTTGGTATATGTGGATGACCTAATCCTCACAGGTAACTCTTCCAGCACCATTCAAAAATTCACCACCCACCTAGCCAACATTTTTCCTATTAAGATTTGGGGTCTCTAAAGTATTTTCTAGGGGTTGAGGTTCACAGAAACCATACAGGTTTATTTCTCAGCCAGCAACGTTATATTCAAAACCTCATCACTCGCTCCAACTTCACCAAGTCCAAGCCTGTCAAGACCCCCATGACAACCACTTTTAATCAAACCTAGACAGACTCAGACCCTTACCCAGATCACACATTATATAGAAGTCTTGTGGGTGCTTTACAGTATTTAACCCTCACCCGTCCTGACATTTGTTTTTCAGTGAACAGATTGTGTCAGTTTATGCATCATCCTAAAGTTTCTCACTGGCAAGCCCTAAAGCGCTTGCTTCGCTATCTAAATGGCACGCAAAGCTACTGTCTTCATCTTCAAGCTAAAAGCCCTAATCTTTTAACAGCATATGCAGACACTGACTGGGCCAGTAGCCCGGAAGACAGAAGATCCACTACGGGCTACTGTATCTATTTAGGGTTTAATCCAATCTCTTGGCAGTCAAAGAAATAACATACGGTGGCTAGATCTACTACAGAAGCTGAACATCGATCTATGGCTACCGCGACATCAGAAATCATTTGGATCTAGAACATACTTAGTGAATTAGGGATTCGATTAAATACCTCTCCTACTTTGTGGTGCGATAATCTCAGAGCCACTTACCTGGCTGTGAATCCCGTGTTTCACTCTCATGCAAAGCACATCGAACTCGACTTTCATTTCGTATGGGAGAAGGTCGCCAATCGTTCCTTGCACATCGAGTTCCTCCATGGTCGAGACCAAACGGCAGATATTCTGACGAAGCTGTTGACTGTGGGACGACATCTTCTTCTGCGTTCCAAACTCGGACTGGTCGAGATTGAAACGAGGGGGCCTAATAGAGATACCGATAACACAGAAAGTAATAAGTCCAAAATGTAATAGGCCCAAGGCCGAGTCCGATCTCCTTATTAACAGTCCAGTCTATCTTATACAGACACTATAAATAATCCTTGTAAAAACCCTACAGTGAATCAATGAGAATATGACAAATTTTACATTCCTAAAATAACTGCTTCTCATTAATATTGTGCATATTCTCTCAATAGCTAACATTAATTATTATATACGGTGAACATTAATATTTGAAGATTTTGATTGTTTATATAATCGGTTAATCGGTTAGCCGTTCTGTAAAATTCAATACTATTACTGAAACCGGTCAATTTGGACATTTCAACTAACTATACCACAATAACCGCCACAATTAACCTAAAAACAGATACAATTCATTTCAGTTTTAGTTATATACGGTGATTTCAGAATTTTTTGGGTGCCCTGCTACAAACCGAGCCATTAAAACAAAAGAAAACAAATGAATGAAGAATACGTTGATTTGTTTTTTGTCTGCAGAGAATGAGTCGACTGGGCCAGGGATACGTCAAGTAGACAACAATGCCATATAGCTAATGGTTGGCCATTGTATTAGGATCGAGATTATAATATTATTATACTTCACTTGTCAATTCCGACTGACGATAATCAGGTTAAACCATAGCAGAAGCTGCATTGAGTTTGAATATTTTGAACTTTTCCTAAAAATGAATTAATCAAAATATTTTTTAGTTTTTAACTGAATATTTTAATTGAATTTAAAATTTCAGTTAATTGAAATTATCCAAATTATAATTTGTATGGGGTTTCAGTTTTGACTTTGTCTAATTCTTTTAACAAGTATTGGCTACACCTATATGTAGCCAAATATAGGAATATTACATATACATATAGTTGAAGAAAATTATACATTAACGAGAAGTTCGGGCCTGAGTTAAAAGTACGCGCCGTACGCGCCCAAGTTTTTCTGCCTGTTGCGAACGCCTTCGTCCCCTTCCTCTTCCCTCAGAGCGCCGCCTTGCCCCAGTTTCTTGCTCCGCCTTGAGCCGCCCGCGGACCCCGACTGCGCCGCCAGGCCCTCCGCCTGGTGGCAAGGTTTCCTCCCGGTGTGCGGTGCTTCCCCCTTCTTGCTTCCCCCTGCTCTGCTTCCTGATGGCCAAGCGCAGGCCTGGCACCAGATCGACGCCGGCCGTCTCCCCCCCTCGTTGGCGCCTCCAGTTGTCCCGCCACTATCCCAGCCTCGCCTTGATCTCTGTGCAGGCTCCTGCAGTTTCTTCCTCCGTCTCTCGCCCCCTCCCTTAATCTCTGCCTTGTAGGTTGGCGCAACAGTGGATGCGGCTCCAGATGCGGTTGCCTCCTTACTGGTCTCGCCGGTGCCCCCTCCTGGACCTGGATTGAGATCTGTCTCTCCAGTGTCATTTCCTTCTGATCGGAATATTGATGGGTCGAGATCTGTATCCCCATCGACTCCCTCTTCTTTGAGTTTGGCGGTTGCCGTGGGTGGTGAGCCGTCTCCTTCGACTGCGGCTGCTTCTTCCTCAACGCCTCTGGTGCGCCAGCCCTCTGGTCAACGCCCCACCCCTACTGACGGTTCCGACCATAGTAGTCAACTGGATTTGTGCCAAATTAGTGGTGTCCCAATTTCTAACGGTACAGATAGTGCTTCTATCGTTATTCCGAGTATACCGAAAGTGATGGCCCTGTCCCAAAGGATCCTGCTGTAGATTCGGGAAACCCCTCAATATTGTCTATTTTGCCGACTTCTATTATAGTCCCAGGAGCCGGTTTTGCCAGCTTCCACCCGAATGGAAGTGTTCAGCCTTCCCCTCTTTAGCTACGGGTATTGAGCTAGTGGTGGACCTCCCCGCCCTTCCCTTAGATAAGGCTCTCCAAGCTTACCTCGATGCGGAGCCGGCTATTTCGGACCACCCCAGTGACTCCCTTGCTGGACCTCCCAATCCCACAGGCCCTCCGCCCCCCAAGTTGCGATAGCCAACAGAACCCCGATCCTCAAGGCTCCAACTAAAAGGACTCCCCAAGCTACTGCTAATAGAGAGTCAAAGGGCGCTCCCCTAGGTAAGTCCTCGAATCCCAAATCTAATGCCTCTTTCTTAGACATGCTACTAGCTAGGCAGAGTAATAATTCTGGTATGTCATTACGTAATGAATTGACTGGTAGTGCTGATTTAGATAGTCCTTTTGTAACCATTGAGGAAGACGATATAGCCTGGAAATCGATTACTGGAAAAATGCCCTAGTGGGCCATATCTAGGGCAAAAAGTATGGCTTCAATATTGTTAAAGAATACGTGAAACGCGTCTGGTGCTTCGTCCCTACCCCACAGATCCTTCTCCATGACGAAGGTTGGTTCCTCTTTCGCTTTGACAAGGAAGAGGACCTCCGGCTAGTCCTTGACAAGGGACCTTGGCTCCTACACTCCTCTCCCCTTGTCTTAAAAAATGGTCCCCTGACCTCTCATTCAATCCCAGGGATCTTAATCGCATCCCGGTGTGGATCCAACTCCCCAAACTTCCCATTAGCCTCTGGTCCCAATCTAGCCTTGCTAAGATTTGCTCTAAACTTGGAACTCCTCTCTACACTGATCACTCCACGACCACTAAATCTAGAATCTCTTTCGTGAGAGCCTAGTTGAGGTGGACTTCAACCTGGACCTTACCAGAGAGATCGAGATCCGGACTCCTGGAGGTTCTCTCTTCCAAAAAGTGGTCTACAATGGGAGCCCATCTCTTGCACCACTTGCAACCTTCTTGGTCATCCAGCTTCACGATGCCCTTCCTCTGGCCCTCGCCCCAATCGGAAACCTTCTGTTAAGGCCCCTCTCCCTTGCTCCGATGCTCCCCCTCTCCTCCCTACTCCCGTCCCCCCCTTTTCTCCCCCCCTCCTAACCCCGTGCCCTCCCTGCCCAGCCTCCATCCTCTACCCCCTCCTCCCCAACCCACCCTCGCCCCCGATTACTAAATCCCCTTCCCTCCTTGAGCTGACTATAGTACCGTTCGGTACCTGCTTTATCTCAAAAAGCAGCTTTATTTTGTCAAAAAACAGCAAGATAAAGGTTTGATAAATGCTCAAAAAGACCTTTATCATAAATGTTGGTTTTGCAGCTTTTGGGACATTAAGTTGCTTTTGGGATTTCTGGCTCTGTCCAAAATACATTATTACCCTCTCCATATTTTCATTATTTACAAATTATACCCATCTTCTTCCTCTACACTAACTGTATTACCCTCTTCGCTTCAAACTCCATTTACAAACCCTCTTTTCCTCTGGTTGCATATCCAAGTTCAAGTGTGTTGCATATCCGATCAAACCCTCTTTATTTACCCTCTATCTTTTTTTCCATATTTACAAATTATATGCTATTTGTTCTAACATTTTTTCACGCCCAGTTTCTCTTTCATATCCCTACCAACCAAATTGACGATTTTGGGGGATTTTGTTTCACCATTGGTATAACCATCGGGGTCATTTCCGCACAAACGACTAGTAATTAGATTTTCTCATTATACTCCATTACTGGTCAGAGAGGTAAATTGTTTTGGTAAAAAGCAAATCACTGTAAAATACCATTGTGGAACGGGGGAGCAGCAAAAAAAGAGCGCATTACTCGAGTAAGATACTAGTCATCCTTTTCCAGAGATAGAGGTTGAAGAAGATGATGAAACAGAAGAAGCCGTCGAGAAGTATAAGGGTGTTTCAGTCATTTGGATAAATAAAGGCAGTTTTAAGTAAATGCTTCTGCCGAACACCCACTATATAAAGGTGGTTTGTTTTCAAAAAATAAAGGCACCTTTATCTGGACATTAATCTTTAATGCGCCTACCGAACGGTACCTATGTCTCCCTCCCTTCAGCTTATCCTTGCTCCCGAATCCTCCAACCCATGGCTTCTTGTCCCCTCTAAAGGCAAGGGCCCTAAGGAGTCCACTTTAGCTCCTCCTTCGGACAACTCTCTCCCCCCATTCTAGCTAACTCCTTTGCCATTCTCGACCAGGGCCCTGCTCTCCCCGCCCTTCCCCCCTCCCCTTCCTCCTCAGCCCCCTCATGAATTTAGCAGTTTGGAATGTTAGGGGGTGCAACGATCACCTCAAGTTAAGAGAGATCTTGAAATTTGTGCTGAGTAATAACCTCTTTGCTTTTGCCCTCCTTGAAACGCATGTCTCCCACAGTAATCACCTCCCTCTCCTCTCTCGCTTCTTCCCCTCGTGGAACTTTGCCCATAACTACGACGCGCATCCTAATGGCCGCATCTGGATCCTTTATAACCCGTACATCATTACTTTTTCTCCTGTTCAAATATCTGACCAAAGCTTACCTGTAAAATCTCTTTTCTTGACTCCACCTCCTTCTCTTGGTCGGTTGTCTACGGTAGGAACAACCCTTTGCTCATATCCCATCTCTGGGAGGACATCACCAGCATTAGCAGAAACATGCTGGGCCCCTGGTAGTTACGGGAGACTTTAATAACATCCTATATGCAGAAGATAGGCTTAGTTCCCGCACCCTCTCCCCTAGAGACTACCGTGACTTTACGGATTGTGTTTCTAGGGCCGAGCTACAAGACCTTCACTACTATGGGTGTTTCTACACTTGGTGGAACAACCAATCCGATCATACCCGTGTCCACGGTAAAATAGACCGGGTCCTTGTTAACGTTGGCTGGATCTTGGCCTTCCCTCACAGCTATGCTTCTTCCTCCCTCCCCTTGTATCGGACCACAGTCCTATGCGTATCACCCTCCGCCACCCTAGACCATGCAAAAGGAGTTTCAAATTCCTCAATCTTTGGACTAAAGACCCCTCCTTCCTCCCGTTTGTTCGTGATGCTTGGAATACACCATTCCTAGGCAGCCGCCTTTTCACCATTACCAGAAGGCTCAAGCTTCTCAAATCCAGCCTATCCTCACTACATAGGACATAATATGGCTCCCTAGAGGCTAAAGGCCAAGCTATTAGGGACGACCTGATGGATACCCAACTGAAATTGAATGCTGACCCCTGGAACCTGACCCTTATCTCCAAAGAAAAATCCTTGAGGCATAAGCTCCTTATGCGGGACAAACATGAGCTCCTGTTTCTTTGTCAACTCGCTAAAACCCGCTGGCTCAAATATGTAGATTCTAACACATCCTTTTCCATAGAGCCATTAAAGCAAGAAGGAACAAGAACTCCATAGCTTCCATCACCAATAATCGCGGAGAGGTCCTAAATGTCCCTCCCGATATTGAAGAGTGCCTCATCTCCTACTTCTAGGATTCTCTTGGCACGCATGTGTCCTTCCCCCACTCCCTAGCGGATTTCAACCTAGACAACTCGAGAACCCTTGATCACTCCCTTTGAGCCTCCTTATCCCGACCCATCGAGTCTAAGGACATTAAACTAGCTCTGTTTTCCATTGAAGACGACAAAGCCCCAGGCCCAGACGGCTTCACAGCCAAATTTTTCAAAGCGGCCTGGGATATCGTTGGGGAGGACATCTGCCAAGGTATTAAGGGTTTCTTCCACAGTGGCAGACTCCTCCGTGAGATTGACACCACCCTTATCTCCCTCATTCCTAAATCTGATGCTGCATCCTCCCCGGGAACTATAGGCCCATCTCCTACTACAACACCCTTTACAAGATCATCAACAAAATCCTTGCTGATAGACTAAAGGACTCTCTCCCCTCCCTTGTGAGCATGAACCAAGGAGCATTTATCAAAGGGCGCCTTATATCTGATAACATACAGCTCTGCTCTTGTCTGATGAAGAACTACCAAAGGGCTCACATATCCCCTCATTGCATGATGAAGATGGACATTAGGAAAGCATTTGACACCGTTGACTGGACCTTTCTCTGGAGACACCCTATCCTTCCTAAACTTCCCCCTAGGTTTAGTAACTGGATCATGCAATGTGTCACTTCCGCTTCCTACACGATCAACATAAATGGCTCCCCCACTGGTTTCTTCAAAGGGAAGAGGGGATTGCGACAGGGAGACCCTTTATCCCCTACCTGTTTGTGATGGTTATGGACATGCTATCTCGCCTCATCGACCAGCTTCCTCTTACCTCAGGCTTTCGTTTCCACCCATCTTGTACCTCTCTCCGCCTTTCCCACCTCCTTTTTGTAGATGATGCCCTGTTATTTTGCAGAGGATACCTTGAATCGATTTCTCTCATGCTCGGTAAAGTCGCGTTGTTTTCAGAAGCTTCGGGGCTGTTCCTTAACCCTACTATATCTGACATATTCCTCGGAGGGGTTACTCCTTCTCTTTTTGATTCTATCTTACACTCCACTGGTTTTAACCTTAGCTCGTTCCCTTTTCGATATCTTGGCATCCCTATCACCACAAGAAAGCCGAAAACAACTGAATTTAACCCCCTCGTGGATAGCATCCGCAAAACCATCATCTTTTGGGCCAGTAAATCCCTCTCTTTTGCTGGTCGCCTCTCTCTCATTCAAATCACTCTTTTTGGCATTGTTGGCTTCTGGGTCTCATGCATCTCCATCCCAAAAAACGTTATCAAAAACATCATTAAGTGCTTCCGCTCCTTCCTCTGGTCGGGTGAGGCTGACAGCAGCTCCACTCCTATGGTGGCTTGGAGCACCACCACAAACTCCAAAAAGCATGGAGGGCTGGGTCTTAAGGATATCCACAAGTGGAATAATTGCTTCTTCCTCAAATCCATCGCCTCAATCTCCTATGACACAGAGCGTTTGTGGATTCGGTGGATCCTCAACCACTATGTGTCTAACCAAGATATCTGGACGGTCTCCGCTAAGGGTAATGACCCCTGAGCCTGGAAATCTACCCTCCACTCTAGAGACTGGTGGATCAAGCAATGTGGCTCCACGGATGAAGCCTATTCCTTGCTTCTATCCTACCCTCCTCACCACCCGGTGAGACTATTTTACAAGGATGCCACCCAGCCTGTAAGATTGTTTACCTGGCACAACATCTGCTGGAAAACCTGGTCTATCCCAAAAGCAAAGTTTATTTTATGGGTTGCTATTAGAGATAGGCTAAAAACTTGTGATAAGCTCTAATCTTAGGGCATATGTATAGCTAACAGATGCTGGCTCTGTGAGCATGCTCAAGAGACTAGCCGCCACTCTTCTTTGAATGCAGGCTCTCTCGTAGGGTCTGGTGAAGCATTTGCGACTGGCTGGGGATCCCCACAAATAGGACAAGCCTCTGAAGTTGTTCCCTCTGGATTGGCCGATATATAGGAGGAAGAGTCCGATCGACCAAGTGAAAAGAGCTGCTATCGCCAATGTGGTCTACTACCTGTGGATGGAGAGATGTAAGAGAGCCATGGCAAACCAATCAAGGGACTTCTCACTCATTGTTGCGGACATCAAAGCTGCTACTAAATCCATTATCTGGATGAAGATGGGCCACTCCAACAAAGACTGTCATTGGCTGGAGAAGACTCTCTACTCCTAGTCTGTTTTGTAATGGGTGGACTTTTGTATTCCCTCCTTAGCTGGACCCACATTTGTACATGTTAGTGAGGGCTTTTGTACATCCCCCCTGTCTAGCTTTTTGTTTATCTTGAGATGTCTGATATATAGGTCTCTATATATCATTTTTGTAAAAACACACTCCATATATATTAATTCATTACCTTATTTAAAAAAAATTATACATTACACCTATAAAAACTATACATTACTAATATAACAAATACTGTACATCAAAATAGTGCTTTCAGTATAATTGTTTATTGTACAGGTTTTCCTTATCCATTGTACATGTTTTCATTCTTAGTTGTACAGTAAATGTAACCATCTATGGCTAATATGCATGTAGCCAAGAATTTACATACAGTTAATCGAATTATCCGATAAATTTTTTTAAAATGTTCTCTTGTAATTCTAGTTTTTAGTGATAAATAGTCAAACACAAACCCTAAATTTCTGTTAATTGAAATCTGATTTAGCTAAAATTTGGACTTCATTCAGTTTTCAGTTTTTCACGCAAAAAAATCAGGATTTTGGATAATGGTTAATTCAATTTTTGTCAAAATTTAGATAATTCAATTTTTAACCGAAATCCAATTTTTATTTTAGAATTTGGATTTCAGAATTATCCAAATAGTCACCCTTAGTGACAGTGACATTTTCCACTGCAATAGTTAGTGAGATCTAGTTATTGATAGATCTCATTCCAACTAACGTTTGGATCATAAATCATGTATCATCATTGGTGGAATTATCTTTTTGATCATATAAGAGTATTCTAACACTGAGAAAATTACAGGAAACACTTCATCCTCATAGATCTTTAGTGGTTCGAAGAATAGGTTATGGATCATTATCAAAAGAAAAGAATAGGTTGTGGATAAAGTTCTGATTCTATTATGTAATCCTGCACTATAACGAAACCTTTATATCATTAAATTGTCTTCATGTTTTCCAATATTATTTTCTTTTGGTTAACAATCTCGATAAAACCTTTGTGAAGTGTAACAAGATACAACCATAAGAAGTTCATCTTTCCTCTAAAACTTGTAACTTGCCTGATCATAATTAAGATTCAGAGCTGACGCACAAAGACGTGAGGATTCACTTTGAACCATCAATATGATTATGTAGATCGTTTGACAACTGATCATGTTCCCAATATTAATGTATGCAGGCAAACGAATCAGATACGTGACAGCCAGCTATGTCGAGAGATTAAGATCTCAATTATTGAGATTACTTATCTCTTTATTTATTTTTTAAAAAAGAGATCGTTTCCCTATATAGGGATTTTGTAAGCGTATACATGCAGTATTTATTGATGGAGAATATATATGCAGTATTCATTTTCACATTGGCACATCTGTTCAACACTATTCCATGACCCATTGTGTCCTTAACATAACACAAAGCATGAAGAGCCGCCTTCATATGGATGTGCCGAGGCCTTTGCATAAATTGACTATAAGAACTTGAACAGTGAAACTGACAGGCCGGGTGTTGGAAAGATAATTCAACTTCTCAACAAGCCTCCTATAAGCATTAGGATCCTCCAACAACTTTCCATAATCATCTTGGAAAACCATTGGCGCGAAGCTTGTTTAAGACCATATAAATATTTCTTTAACAAGCAAGCTTTGTTCTTCCTGAAGACCTCTAAACCAAGCGGAACTTTCATATAGACCTCTTCATTCCAAGTCTCCATGCAGAAACACATTATTAACATCCAACTGATTAATAACCAAGCCTTTATTAAGAGCAACTATAATAAGAGCTCGAATCGTGGTCATTTCGACAATAGGAGAAAAGGTTTCATGATAATCAAGACCATGTCACAGAGTAAAACCTTTTACCACAAGTCGTGCCTTATACCGTTCCAGAGTACCATCAGATTTCAGTTTCACCTTATATACCCACTTGCAACCTACCAACTTCTTGCCTTTAGGTAAGTCGACTATCTCCCAGGTTATTGGCTTCTAGAGCATGCAGTTCATTTTGCATGACATCCTTTCAATGATCATGAAGAATGGCCTTGTTGTAATGATTAGGTTCTTCTAAAACCAGCAAACAATGATGTATTTGACAGGACAACAACACGGCTAAACTCCCAACTGATGTGGAGTGGTATCTGTCAAGCTCTCACAATTTGCAAGAACGTTGGCATTTCCTCTCTTATAAACTTGATCATCCAGAATATCATGAAAAACCATATTAGAAACATAATCTTCAAGATAACAAGGCCTAGTAGAACGTCTAACCTTAGGAGAAATAACATCAGCTTCTGCTTGACTGTTCAATATTAATAACCTAATCAGAAACAAGAGCTTGTAAATCATCTGGTTCAGATTTAACAACAGGATCTGAATCGTTCCCTGCACGAGGAAACGAAGATTGAATGACATCATCGGAATCACACCACAAAATAGGAATATTGTCAACTTAACCAAAACTCCCATTATCCACTGCCTGTTCAAACGGAGCATTTCTTAAAGGAAATGTTTGAGGGTGAAACTTAACATCCCTGCAAACATCCACCTTCTTTGTTATTAAACTCAACACCTTGTGACCCTTCTTTCTATGATCTTCCCTCAGATAAACACAGGCCTTTGCCCAAGGACTGAACTTGTCATCCTTCGGTCCAACTATGGTAACATAACAGAGACATCCAAAAGGTCTTATATCATCATAATGAATCTTCTTCCCGTAAAGGCATTCAAAAGGTTTCATACCTAGGGGTGAGCATTTAGTTTGGATATTTTGGATTTATCCAAAACTTAATTAACCGAATTTTTTTTCTAGATTTTTTACCGAATTTCGTAACTGAATTTAAATTTCGGTTAACTGAATTATCTAAATTATAATTTGGTTTGGATTTTGATTTTTTTAAAAAATATATTCTCTTTTCTAATTCTAGTCTTTAGTGACAAATAATCAAACACAAGCCCTAAATTTCGGTTAGTTGAAATCCAAACTAGCTAAAATTTTGATTTCGGTTCAGTTTTCGGTTTTTCACTCAATTTTTTTTTTGGATTTTGGATAATTTGTATAACGGTTAATTCGGTTTTGGTGTTAATTTGAATAATTTGGTTTTTAATCGAAATCCAATTTTTTTTAACAATTTGGATTTCGGTTACCAGAATTATCCAAATGCTCGCCCCTGCCATACCCTTTAAAGCTTTTGTAGGAAGGCGATTAAGTAGAAACGTCGTGTGAAGAATACACTCTCCCCAGTATAATAAAGGGAGCTTGGATTGAAAATACAAGGTTCTAGCTGTTTCTAAGAGATACTTATGCTTGCGTTCTACTATTGCATTCTACTGTAGAGTATAAGCTCATGTAGTTTGATGGATAATTCCTTTTATATTGTAAAAATGTTTACCTTCATTAGAAATACCCAACTCATATGCATTTTCACTTCTGATAACCTTGATGCTTGAATCAAACAAACTCTCAAGCATTCATATAAATTGTACAATGGCTTGCCAAGCCTCACCTTTATGTGACAATAATTGTACCCACGTCGTGCGAGTATTATCATCAACAAAACAAATAAAACATTTGTATTTGTTATATGTTTCAGACCAAAAAGGGCCCTAAACATCAACATGTATCATCTCAAACGGTCACATGATTTTGATTTCAGAATATGTAAAAGGATGTCGCTGAGCGCTTGCCTTATAACAAATATCACGAGCAGACTGTTGCAAAAAATCTTTCCTCTTTATTAAACCCATGACGACAAGTTCGACAAATGGTACATGTCCTAACTTAACATGAATGTCAAAGGCTGATAAACTACTAAAAGAAGCTAAACTCAAATTTCTGCAAGTTGCTTCACTTCTTCCCTGATTCAATCTACTGGCCCAGCTCTCAGCATGATTAACGTTCAAGTAGTACAAGCCGCCATGCTCTTCTCCCAACAGTTCAGTCATCCCTATAATAGGGTCTTCAGCAAAACAACAACGAGAGGTAAAAGTGAGATCATGTATGTACGGCTCAATCATCTTGTGAACTTAAATCAAATTTAACTAAAATTCTGGCACATACCCACTGATCCAAAAATTCTTCCCAAATTTAACATCCCTGATCTTGTACATTTGTTGTGGTCGACCATTTGGCCAAATAACTTACTTACAACAATCCAAATTTCTCATGTTAATAAACAAACTAGAAGACCCACTCATATGGTCAGTAGCTCCTGTATCTAGAATCCACTTAGGAGCCAAATCATTCGACTCATTGCTTAATAAAAATCGACTATTAATAGAGCAACCAAAGCCTTACCAGAAAAGTTATAGAAAGATTTCTCCTCTTTCACAACATTAGATCTGCCTCCTTAAATCAAATCGGCTATCTGTTGAAGTATTTCTGGGCTCAGCTGACTGATAACTTCTGTGGCTTAGTTTTCCTTTCCAAAATGACTTTCACCAGCAGATAAGGTTACTGCTGGTTTTTTCTTCCTAGAAAGGACAACATCACGCCCATAAAGTTGATAGCACTCTGCAGCCAGGTGTCCTGTTCTACCACAGTGTGTACAATTTTGGCGGTGAAAATACTCTTCAAAAGAGTGTCATGTATTACTGCAAAAGGTGCAAGTTTGTTGCCTCTTCTCAACACGTTTATCTTTTTCATAATCTCTGCCTGTGCTAGACTCGAACTAGCACTCAGAAAAGACATAGCATTGCTTCTCCCCTCATCATTCTTCCTCTATTCCTCTTCATGAACAAGAAGAGAGAAAACCTCTTCAAGACTTGGAGCCTGCTTCATAGCTAGAATCTGACCTTTAATATGTAAATAATGTCTATCAAGAGCCATAAGAAACTGAATTAGCATGGAGGTGTGGCAAGTTTAATCTCTCCCCAGACTTTCTGAAGCTTCGCAAAATAGAGAGAATCCCAAATCTGCTTGGGATTGTTCAAGAACATCAAACTTCTTACAATTTTTGGATCTAGCGAACCAATAATCTAGGAAGCTACTAGCGAACCAACGCATAAGAGTGGCAATATCCATTGGGTACTCGATTCACCTATCTACCCGACCCATATAAATGGGTGATGGGCCAGGTTGGATACGAGTGATAATTTTTCACCCATCACCCGACCCGTCCCTCATTTGTCATTTGTCACCTGACCCATCACCCGAGACAGTTTGGGTGCAAAACAAACGCGTATATAGTGAACAAGTTATGATAATTAAACTTATCTACTCGACATCATGCTAGTTTGCATGCTGATGAAAATCTTTTTATAGTATATAAAATGTTCATAGTTTGAACTAGAAACTAATGTGGGAGGCTGAAGCTAAGTGAACCTCTGAAGCAAACTCCCATATCGAGAATACAGGGAAAGTATGTGACTACTTCACATATAAAAAGAACGGGGGGGGGGGGGGGGGGTTGACTAGAACTTCAACTTAATTACTGAGAATACATAACCTTTATAGTTTAAAGTGGGTTTTAATCTTTGCTTATGTGAAGATTGAACTAATTGTTCTTATGGATGAGTTCACTCCATATAGTGAATGTCAATATGGGAGTTATCCCATTATAGTAAAATATTTGATTTTTGATAGGCAATATATTTAACTTACATGAATGTTTTGAGTAATTAACTATAGAAAGTAGATGTAAATGAAGTACATAAGTGATGTGGGAGGTTGATATCTTCTGGAGGTAAGCAACTTCCTCCCACATTGAAATATTAGTACATGTACTAAATTTTGTTACTTATAAATAGCCCACTCAGCTATGACTTTGTGTACACGAACAAAGTGGGTGGGTAATTGGCTTATAAAATTTCAAAGTTAGCTCAAAGTTACAACTATTGAATTGTTAAAAATGTCAACTGTTAATCACTCGATCCACCTGGTTCACCTGCGGGTGACGAGTGGATCGGGTGATCATTAATGGGTGATGGATTGGGTTCGGGTGAAAAAATTTAAACGGGTGATGGATGCGGGTGATGCTCCACCTGACCCATTGCCACCTCTACCCACGCAGCCGAGCGCGGCCTGGGTCCTCTGTTCCTGGTTTCTTTACCTCTCCAGTAACGAAACCATACTTATTCTTTCGTTGCAGCCTTAGAATCATCGCCCACTTCCACCCCAGAAAACTAGTACCTGTGAACGTTGGTGCCAAGATGACCCCTGGTTGCTCCGATCCAAGTACGTATAACGGATCTGAAACATCAATTACACTAGAGACAGTTCCTGAACCACCCACTAGTGTTTTGCCTGATCCATCACCATCTGCCTTCTTCTATCTTCAACCTTGAACAACACTCAATCTTAATTACTTTGATGCCATAATAGAATTTGATTCATCGCATAAGAAAACTAGCAAAGAAAATTGGAGAAGAACATTGAATTATATTCAAGAAACCAGAGCAGTAAAACAATGCTACCCTGTAGTGTATTGTATACATTAATCGGCCAGAAAAGAGATAAAAAATGACACTGAAACTTGAAGGAAACGACGTAGCATAGACACGTCCAGACGTGTGCCGCCTGGACAAAAATATAATAACTCTCAGTCACGTCCGGGTGAGGCATCGGCTAACTCATCCGGACTTATCTGCTGGACAGAAGTATGGAATCGCTCTCGGTCACGTCCGGATGAGGCGTCCGACTGGGGCTTGTCCGGACGTGCCTGCTGGACAGAAATATAATAGCAACTCAGCATATTGGATCAAATATGCTGTCAATCCAACATGGTGCGGTTAAACCGGTTAATCGTTGGTTAGGTAAGATTTTATCAGTTCTAGTATACTTCTAAATTAACTATATCATGTATAGTTTTTGGTAAATCTAATAAGTAGTCATATAGTATTGTACTCATATTAAAAAAATTAAAAGGCTTAAACAATTTTTTCGATTACCAGATTCCACACTCAATTAACCGGAACCGGATAATTAAATGAGTAAACCATTTCAATTGAGCGGGTTTTCAATTTCAGTTTCTTTTGTTTCGATTCCAGTTTTCCGTGAACACCCCTAAATAATTACCATTATTTAAAACCTAATAATACTAATAATACTACTACTATCTTTAGTTTCTTGAATGATAAACTCGTACTGGAGCTGTGGATCGTGATTCATGCTGATATCTACCAATAATGTTATATAATATAAACACTCAGCATTCATCATGATTGATAAGGGATTATGTAGGGATGGGAAGATGACTTTTAGAGAAACAGGTGTGGATAGAAAGTTCATAGACGAAAAGGATATTGATATTACGGAGAATACTTCAAATTTGATTCTTCACCTTCCCTTCCGGATAATGGTATTCTTTTCCTTCATACTTTTGACCTGCGACTAGTAGTTATTGACTGATGACTGATTACAACTGATCAGTGACTGAAGAATGTTGATTGACAATTGGTGGTCGTTGATCAAAGGTTTGTTGTTATTAATCATTGACCGATGAACGTTAATCTGCAATTCATTTCATTTTCCCCACATGATAAATAATAATAAGAATTCCCCAATCCTTTTTTGATTTCATTCCATTTCATCTAGCCAAAATAAACACCTATCAAAAATTTCGTGAATATACTCTAAAACCACTATACAAATTAACTACCCAGTAAGAAATCAATAGATATTGATATTGTTACATTGCCCCACATTTAAGAGACCCGAGGGTTTGAAAAATTTTGGTGCATGCATTGGTCAACTGCTTGAATGTTTGCTTCGAGGTATTGACTTTCCCATCGACCTCTTTAAAAGTTGGATATTCTCCGCCGCCCTCCTCAGTTAGCTCCAGTTAAGGCATCAATTTCGTTTGAATTTTTTCTATGACGATGGAGATACATTTTGATGTTCGCTTGAAATAATCAGGACCTGGACACTTTATATCCACTACTTTTGTGTATGTGGATTAAGCCTCAACCGCCACGGCCGCGCGCGATGTAGTCCAATGTTAATTGGATATCATCCTCATCAGTAGCAGTTTGATTCACAAACTCATTCGTAACAAAAACTTATTATCTAGCCAGTCCCATCAAATATATATATATATATTATGAACATTGGGTCATTCTCATATCATTAATAAAGCAGACAGTTACACTTCGACTAAGGAACCCATATACCAAAAAGGAAACAAGCAGGAAACCCAATCTAATCAGTTCCAAATCCAAAATAAAGGCTACATGAACCTTTGAGGGGAAAGATATTTGATTCCATTTTCTAATCTATTGATACCTACCAACAGGGAGATTACCAGCCAAGTGGGGAAACTAATAGTCTTCTCAGAATGGAAATAACACATATTAGAAAAATTACAACTAAGATCCAATGATTCGAAGCAAGTTTGCTATTATGAGATCGTTGACTTTGTCTGAAGACCTTCAAAGCACACTACAACAATATTGTTTGTTTGGGGCAAGTTCAGATTATCAATTAGTGCAACTAGAAGGTTGCACCAAAAGTTAGAACAAATAGTGCAAAGTTAAAGTGCACTATTTGACTATGGCAAATGGTGCGCACATTAGAAATTTGCACTAATTGAGATGATCAAACGGGGCGCAGAAAAACTTGCACTAACTGACCTTATCAATTGGAGCAACTACTTAAGTTGCCCTATTTGTTAATATCACCCCACACTACACACATAATCAAGCGGCTAACAGAGAAACCTATTGGTGCAAAATTAATTTTCGCACTAACTGATATTGTCTAATAGTGCATTCTATCTAATCGCACCAGTAGTGCATTAAGTCTCTTTCAGCTAGATTAACTATCTATTGGTGCACACTTTATCTTGCACTAATAGGTAGCATCAATTGGTGCAATTTTGTTCTAGTCGCCCTATTTGTCTAATGGTTAAATAGTGTAACTATTAGCTCGCACTATTTGGTCCGGTCAAATAGTGGATCTTAGTATTATTGCCCCATTAGTGCAAAATATATGTTAGTGCATCTTTCATACTTGCACTAATTGATACCATCAACTAGAGCAACAGATTTTATGCCCTATTAGATGTGCTTAGTTGGTGCAAAATTTTATTCCGCACTAATTCCCTAGTTCTATTATGCAACAGCGTAATCACTTCTAAGTTCTAACCTATCTCACGCTTGTATACTATTCTTCACTCGCGGTCATTTCATTCTCGCACACCAGATTGAAGGTCGGGGCTGAAGAAAAGACTTCGGAACCGATAATATACTCTAACCTATCTCACTCTTCACTCACATCTTCTTCTCTTCACTCACGGTGATCTACATTCTTGAACACCAGATTGAAGATGAGGTTGAAAACTCTTCAAACCGGTAATGTACTCAAACCTATCTCTTTTCTTCACTCCTGGTAATTTCGCAAACCTAACTGGAGAACAAGGAACATATATGCTCAAAACCCCCAAATTAATCGAAGGAGGAGAGTATTGACGTGGTAGGAATGGCAGGAGAAGAGGTGGCAGACACTGCTTGCTGCTAGACAGAACATTGAACCGGCTAGGAAGACGTAGAATGGCCACCGTGGTGCTGGACCGGAGCCGATTACGGTAGTGAAGTGGGATAATGGGGATGTAGAGATTGAGGGTGGTGTTAGTGTGTGGTTCATTTCTAAGAGTGCTGCCGACATTGTTTCCTGCAACTGTGTGTATTGCAATTTGTGTTAATTCATGATTAAGAACAGTAAGGTTTGTTGCAAGATAGAGCATCAATAGTGGGGAGTTTAATTTAGAATGGAGATCAATCAAGTACGGAGTTAAAAAGAAATTACATGAAAGCTTGTTTTGATGTGCGGGAGATATTGGTTTCAGTTCCATCGGATAATAGTCTGCAGGTTAATTAGACTTGAGGGATTAATTAATTATATATTGTGTGATTAGACTAAAATAATTAAGAGGAATCAGACAGGTAGGAGTAGGAGAACTCAATCATAAATAATTAGCCATGTTGAATAATATTTAAATCTCAACAGAATTCAACAAAAGAACATGTATATGATACAGGAGATAGATTCTCGTGAACAGCTGGTTGTGAGGGACTGATTGATAGATGCATGGTGGTACCACATTTGGAAGGAAAGCCAAACAAGTCAAGCGAGAAACAACTATACCTGACCAGATTATCGAATACCAGCTGTTCTGCTCGGTTAGTGATTACTGTCGGTATATAAAAAAACAGCGATGCCTTATATTTTGCCATTAATATCCATAGTTCACCATTGTAACAAATATTAGATTCGTTGCAGGTTTAACTGGCGATCTGGTGTATTCAAATAACCTGGTGTCTGTTGTGCCTGTTGGTCTTCTTAGTTTGCTTCTACTTGTCCAGGTAATGCTGAAGCAAAATAAGTTTTATTTTATGACAAGACTTGCTCTAGCTCCTCATGTTTTTCCAGTGTTATGTGCTTGTGCCTAATTCTTATTTTTCTTATATCAGACTAGACGGGTTAAATTTTTCTTTGATGATGAGGCTCTAGTGAGTTCAGCACAAACTCCTGGCGTCTTTTCCTTTTTCTTCTCATCTGAGATAATTTGATAAAGTTATGCCTGCTGGGTAATTACTACTCACCTTGATCTGTTGTACTATATATATATATAGTTACTAGTAAGATTAGTTGCTATCCATAAAAAAAAAAAGAGAAAGGATTTGCACCTGCCAGAATGCTTCAGTTTTGAATCTGATGCTTATTTGTTTTTTAACTGATAAAAAAAAGATTAGTTGCTATCCATAAATGGACGCCCATATAATATATGTTATTTATGTCTCTTGTTCCACTTTTGTTTTTTACTGATAATAATACCAGTCTTGATTTTATGTTATTCCCTCTGAATGATTCTCTTGTATAAAGTGTATTCAGGTAGACACCTTTTTCATATGTACGATGGATAATAATAGAGATTGTATGAGGCCTGCAGTAAGCCAGTATCTTCCCGTTATAAAGACACTCTACAGCTGCAGGTTTTGATTCTTTAAGATTCTCTTAATCGTTCTAATGTTCTAAAATTGTTACTATTCTCCCCTCTGTTTTACTTTTGTAGGTGAAATAAAATTTGTACTAACTAGGCTATAGAAAGGCCGTGTAGTTTAGATGTTTCCTCAGCTGACTGCACTAGATGTGAAACTTTTGGTCCTAGATTATTGAAGCGGTTGCACAAATTGGGGCAAGTAGGTGCTTTATTGAGGCATTGGCTCCTGTGTTTCGAAGTCCTTTGGATGTTGATCGATTATATTTCTAATCTGTATCTTCAAATCATGTACTGATGCAATTGGGGTAAGCCATACCTCTTCAGTGATTGTTTTCTTCTCTTGACAGATCTTTTGCAGAAAAATGCTTGCGAAAAATGGTCTATAAGGTGTGGCTGATCTCCATTGTTTAAATATAATGAGAGGCAAATTCTGTTGCCAATTTACTTGCTGAGTTGACAACAACCTGCTAGACATTGAACTACATCGAGGTAAGAAAAAAGCGTATTGATTGTGCTAGCCATAGCTTTGTTGAATGCGAACATTATGCCACTTTCCTGGTTTCTAACCAAACCTCTAAGGATCTTTTGGTAGCCATCTTCTGTTTAAACACCAGATTTTCTTTGTAACACCCATGGGGGAGGAATCCACTTCGAACAACCACTGTGTTGGATTGGCAACTTGGTGAAGTTGTCTTTGTCAGCTTGAATAAAAGCCATTTTTTTTTCACCAGGGGCAACCACACATAATCCATCTTGTGTTTAAGTTTGTTCCTAACATCATATATGACCCAAATCAGGTTAGTAATAACAGTAAAATGGTTGGAATATAACTTAGAGCACTTAGCAATCAAACAATCCAGTAGGCAAGTCATCAGTAGAAAAAAAAATTATATATAGGAAGTTTTCCCAAAGATGAGAAACTGCATCACACTAAAATGTTGGATCAAGGTGCTGACAAAGTCGATCTGAGTTGTAAGACACAGATGGACTCACTTTATGTATGAGTAAATGTGAAAGCTTTGAAACCAGAGACACAAGAATGGAACTTGTATTAATAATTCAGATGAATTACAAAGCAGTCTTCTACGCCTAGGGTTACACAAAAGGACTTTGTCTAACTCCTACACTAGCTCCTCTAAAAATTGATCAACGTAAATTAGGGAGGAACAAGTGCAACAAGCTCTCTAAGCTGGGTAGATATATCTTAGCACAAAAACTAACTTTTCAAAAGCAATCTCTCTCTAGTAAATTTGTAAGCGGAAAGCGTAAAAAGAGACAAGCGACTTCTAAATGTTTAAATACTAATAAGACTATGGTAAACCACTCCAATATTAAGCCATCATGTTTGGGAAGATGCTCCATGTCTTCTCCACTAAGCATAAGGCGGCAATATCTCAACTGCCATGCGGTTGTCTCACTTTGACTATCTTCAACCCCAATCTCCTTGTTTATCGATCTAATAAATAGTGAACGAGGTTAGTAGTTATTTCCATAGATTTCTTCATGTTTTATCATCAAATGCCCGTATCTTATCTTCTAGAATTTTCAAAGGAATTCTTTGACACAACACGACTCCTTCGCATAATAGGACTTCTAGTTTCAGTATGACTCTGTATGTGATCTGTACTAGCTCTAAGGGTGCCATTGTTAGAAAAACTAGGGTTCTAATAATTTCCTTCTTTTGTTGATGATGACAAACTCAGTGTATCTCTCAGTTCCTGAAACAAGAAAGAACAAGGCCAAGAAAACAAAGTAGGGGACCGAACTCTATTGTGATTCCCCTTAACTCAAGAATAAAAAACATTCCCCCTAAAATAATTTTTTCGAAGGCAACTTGCTTGCCAGATAGAGTCTGGTTGACAGACAAACTCCATATGTCTTGACGCTTCTTCTATGTCTGTGGGCAGGCTCTGTCTGACTTGTTATCTTTTCATTGGGAGTTACTGTTTGTCAAACTTAGACTCTCTATGTCTTGTTTTTTTTTTGTTACATCAGTTCTCTGATTGGCTCTTATTGACAGCTAAGCTTTGGAAATCTTCAGTAAAACTCTAGCATCTTCAGGAATCAACATGTTATCCCTTTTGCTGATGATGCCAAAGCCACTCGAGTGAATCCCATAGCAAGAGTTAACCTGCAACAAAAAGATATACAAGAAAAACAAGCTTGGAAAACCCAACCTCGCTGATTGATTCCCCCTTAGTGCAATATTCCCCCTAAGTTTGAGCATATCATTTAAAATAAGACCATGAAGAGAAGAGCATAATGAAATTAAGCTAAGCTTAAACAGATAACAACCAGCTTGACCATCCAGTAGGGCAAAAACCATAAGTGCTTATTAAGTGTTTCTTCCACCAAGGACATAAATCGGCTTTACTGGGAACAAGATTCACCGCTTACCCCTTTTTTGATATCATCAAAGAAAAATAGGTGAAGTTTATCAAACATCCAAAAGTAATCACATGGCTAGAGCTAACCGATAGAGTTTGCTAAGGTTTAATGAAAAACACCGCCACGGTAAACAATTTCTTAGAAAAGCTTTAAAAAAAGAGCATGTGTGTGGGCTAGGAGAATGAAGTTCAAGACTTACTTTGTATCTTGGGATTAACTCATTCATCAAGCCAACCTTGGTAGTGAAGCATATGCACCAAAGCACTTATACCCATCTTCGCAAGCTAGCCTAAGTTGAACAGTTTTCTAGTTACCACATTGCGGGACTTCGGCCACACCCCGTTAGGCAACCCATAGATATTGACGATTATAGAAGTCTAGCCTTGTTGTGAAGCGCGAACCAGAGTCGCGTGACTTACATTCTTGGAAATGGTGTCCAGAGCAAAAGTCTTCTTTTGATTGATCGTAACTTGAAGCGAACGATGCTACTTTGCTTGGTTTTGGCCTTCTTGTGGGACTTCGTTCCTTCTTTTTAAGGAATCCACTTCAACTTCATTGGTATTTTTGGGAGGATTGACTTTGGTAATATTCTTGGAAGAGGGGGGGGGGATTGACTCTAGTAGTAAATATTGAGCGGATTTACACTGGTAGTATTATTGGGCGGATTGACTTTGATAATATTGTTGGGCGGATTAACTCTGGAAGTATTATTGGGTAGGCTGAAGACAAGGGGCATTGATGGACTCGGGCAGCAAGTGCCCCTCGAATTAGATAAACAAAGAGAGGGGAGGAAGGTCCCGTTGCTTTTTTACGCTTTCATATCGATACATGAGTTCATCTGCTTACTACAGGGATGAACCCATCCCATAATATGAGCCATAAAAGAAAACACCTAGTAAATCGACCATAATCATTTAATAACTATTATTGATCCAAATCGTAGGAATCAATAGAAAAAGGCACGAGACCATAACGTGTAGCAACCAGTGAAGGAATGTGATTGGGGCACTAGGCTGCTATAGGGGTCAATTTTGGATCTAGATGGTTTCATTTATGGGCTTAGGGTATGTAAGAGCTGGACATTGGAATTGTGGCATGGTGGATGTAGATGATTCGGTCGAATTTGTAAGAAAAACTGGCAGGTTTCCAATAAACATTTGCAGACAAAGTTTAGTTGAACTAGTTGACCAAAGAGAGTTTAGTTGCCAGAGAGAGCATATATGAGTACCTAGACTCTGCCTTTAAAAGGGAGAGGATATATGACCACCCTCAGTCAGAGCAGGTCACTCCAAGGTGTGTGCAAAAGAACTCGAACGCAGCCCTGGGTAACGCCGTGATGATGATATCAACAAGCTAGAGTATGTGGAAACATAGTTTAATTAGATTAAGATCTTCTTCACACAATCTTGTAAAAATGAGAACTCAATATGGTTAGAGAATGGAGTCTGCTTGATTTGGGCAATAGGATCCATAGATAGAGTCTGCTTGGATATTTATATCGGAAGGCCCATATCAACATATTCAACAATGTACTATGAGCATGACCCTGCCCGGCATGCCAAAAATTTGATTTTTGTGTTGCACGCTTAAGCAAAGTTGACATGTATCACTTAAAGAGTTGCAGTGTTAATCAAATACAGGTTTTCAACTCAAATTCTAATGGCTTTTAAAATTTTTAACCTTTTACTTAATTAAAAATTTGACAAACAACAGGAGAAAAAAATTCTAGATTGTAGAGACCATAAAATAAGAGAGATGTATCTTGTTTGATAAAGAAAGTGGAGGTGTTACCAATTTAAGAAATCCGAATTATTTTACCTTGTTTATTGATTTCGAATGTGACCTGACCTCCATTGTTAGAAGAAATTGAAGTGAACTTCATATGAGATATCTGGAATGTAGCGCGAGTAGCACTTCCTTTAGGCAAAAATATCATTGGTTAGCTTTAGGGACCCAGATATACCGGGTTCTCTTTTCAAGCAAGAATTTATCAATTTTTCTCGGGCTTCTAAAATTGCTGAGATGCAAATCATATTAAAAGTCAAATGACCGCTAAGCTTATCCTATGCATAGTTTTGGTGACCAAAACCACCACAATAGCCATATATTTTGGATGGAGGAAGTCGAAATATTTATAATTCCATTTAAACTTGTTTTCAAACTTATTCTTCTGAAATAATATTTGTCTAGCATGGTTCGCCGTTGATACTCCTTTGGCAAAGTTGATCTTACCATTTAGCCACTTACACTCTTCAATTGTTGGCTGGACAATGGTTTGATAGACTCTAGTTCCATGGCCAACATGCTTACCCTTTTTTGAAGAAAGAGTTTGTCTGCTTTGGTTTCAACAAGTTTGGTAGTGGCCCATTAAGGAATTTGGTCTGTGCTGACTTCTTTCACTAACATCACATGTTTGAATTGAAGGGATGGTGTCACCTTGGACTTACCTCTAAACTCAACTGCTTGGGAGTGGAGTTTGTCAGCGACTAGTTTTAATTCCAATAACTCAATCTGGGTGTGAATGAGTCTCGCTTTATGATCTTTATTTTCCTTCCTGAGAGACTCTCACAACTTGGTGGACTCTGTCAACTGCTTAAGGAGTTCCTCATATTGAGTCTCGTAGCGCTCTAGTTCTCTCTGAAACTAGAAAATTCAGTTACAGGACTCTTCTAATACATTCTACAGACATGTGATTTCCTCTTAACACCTTTGTTTCTCTCTTTTTTATTCTCTCAAGATTTTATTGATCAACCTGGAAAAACCAGTAGGAGTTATAATGAAAAGATTAGAATCAAAGATGTGAAATCGTTACCTCATGGTCAAGGATGGTTTTCTTGCATGACTCATGCGCCATAAGACACATTAGTCCAGAGGTGTTGGAGTCCAGATCCTTAGTGTCAGAGTCTGAGTCTCCCCATGCAGCATTTGCTAAGAAGGACTCATGGATATCTTTGCCTTTGTTTGTTTTGATCGAGCAATCTCATGCAAATTGTCTCTCTTTACTGCATTTGAAGTAGACTATGGCTTCTTAATTGTGCTCAGAATCAATTCTCTTGTGGACCAACGGTCACAAATGGAAGTTAATGGACTGTAGATGAAACTCCATTTCATTTTCCCATTGAGCACGAGAGATTATCTCTAACATGTTGAGAGTGTGAATAAATGTCAGGCAACTTGGCTCTAATACCATGTGTTGGATCGAGGTGCTGACCGAGTCAGTCTAAGTTGTTAGACACAGACGGACTCGCTTTATATATGAGTGAATGTAAAAGCTATTAAACCAGAGGTACAAGAATAGAAAACTTGTGTAAATAATTGAAACAAATTACAAACAAGTCTTCTACGCTTAGGTTTAGACAGAAGGACTCTGTCTAACTCCTATACTAGCTCTTCTAAATATATATAGATCAATCTAAATCAGAGATGAACAAGTGCAACAAGCTCTCTAAGCTGGATAGATATATCTAACCTAGCTCTTCTAACTAACTTTCCGAAAGCAATCTCTCTCAATGTAATTCGCACTCTCTCTAGAAAATTCATAAGTGGAAAGCGTAAAAAGAGACAAATGACTTCTCCAGTTTAAATACTAATAGGACTAAGGTAACCACTCCAATATTAAGCCATGATGTTCAGGAAGATGCTCCACGTCTTTTCCACTAAGCATAAGGTGGTAATATCTCAACTGTCATGTGGTTGACTCGCTTTGACTCTCTTCAACCCCAATCTCCTTGTTTATCGGTGTTGATCGATAGTGAATGTGGTTAGTAGTTATCTCCACAGATTTCTCCACGTTTTATCATTAGATGTGCCCATATTATCTTCTGGATTTTTTGAATGAATTCTTTGATACAACACGACCTCTTCCCACATTAGGACTTCTGGTTTCAGGATGACTCTCTCTGTGATCTATACTAGCTGTGAGGGAGCCATTGTCAACAAAACTAGGGTTCTTACATGAAACAAGGCATGTCCCATGGTTTCAATGTTTTCATAGAAGAAACAAGCTGGAGAACCACCAACTCTAATAGAGAGGTTGGCTGGGCAGGGAATGGCTTGGTTAAGAACTTTTGAAAAGAGGAGTCCACTATATATGTTATGATAGTGAACAACTAAGACACTAAATGACGAATTGTAATAGAGCCACATCATGGTTAGATTGATGAACAATGTCGATCCACTGTGACGATCCATATGCTGCATAACCTTGATACAAATGTCATATGTATCTGCATACAACAATTGCACATTAATAACCGACATCAAAGTAACTTCAAATCAATACTAGTGATGTACCGCATTGTAAAGAAACTTGAGAGAGAACCATATCTATAGGAGTGAGTCACTATTGTCTTCACCATTTCTAACGTTGAGCACTTGTTCAATTTTTTCCAGGTTTTAGTGAAACTTATGAACAAAAAAGAAAGGGGGAAGAAGCTGACTTTACTAAGGATGAGGGATACGGAATTTCAACAACCTCTACAAAAAAGGAGAGCATCCAATTCAAAGAAGATGTGAAAATATATGGGTGTGGGTGATAGTGGAACAAATTAAACTTATTGCAGTACAAACCTATTTATGTGAAAAAATTTAAGTACAATGAGAATTAAGATTATGTCTGATTATTAACCGTTAATTACCATTAATAATTATTGATGTTCTCTGTGCCAACCACTTCCTCTCCAGTACAAACCATCATCAAGTGAGTACATTTTTATATTACAATCTGTTTTTTATTGTAAATGTTGGTTGTTTTTGCAAATGTTAGAGCAACCTAGCCTATAAAAAACTTGTCATTTTAAAAAATGAGTGAAGCACCACTAGAATATTATCTCCCCACTTTCTTATCCAACTTGTGTAATTATATGTGCTAGTTACCCGGCTAATAGAATTTCAGCATGAAGAACTTGGCGATGGTGTCATAGTACAAGGTGGAGACTATTCACTTGTCAACAAAGGATTGGAAGAAAAATATTAAGAGAAGGAAAAGATAAAAATAAAAAAAATAAAAAAAACTGTACATGCGGGGGAAAGAGTTGGGGTGAATATGATTTTTGTTATTTAGAGAGAGAAACAATTTTTTTTTTCAAAATGATATAACTTACAAAATATAAGTGCAAAAATAAAAAAAATTATACCATTGTTCATCATTTTCATGCTCTTCAAAACAAAATGCATCATGAATATGTTTTGGTAAACTTATGTTTTTAGAAGGATATATATTACGTATTTTTAAGTGAATCTTATTCATTAATAAATTAATCTTCTTTAATAATATAATGAACCTTATTCATTAACAAAATGAATCTTATCCCAAACACTTTAAAAACCACCATAGGAAAGTTAAAAACGTCGAAGGCAATTTTATGGTTTGTAGTGCAGGGTTTAGGGTCGTTAGACCCTAAACCCTAAACCACAAACCCTAAAAAACTATCGAGTCAGTGACAACAATATAAAGTGTAGAACTAATGCCAAAAATATTACCCTACCCCCCAAACACCCTAAAAACCACCCTAGGAATGCTAAAAACGTCGAAGACATTTTCAGGGTTTGTAGTGTAGGGTTTAGGGTCTAACCCTAAACCACAAACCCTAAAAACTGTTGAGTCAGTGACGATAATATAAGGTGTAGAACTAATGCCAAAAAGATTACCCTACCCCCCAAACACCCTAAAAACCACCATAGGAATGCTAAAAACGTCGAAGGCATTTTTATGGTTTGTAGTGCAGGGTTTAGGGCAAAAAACTGTCGAGTCAGTGACGACAATATAAAGTGTAGAACTAATGCCAAAAAGATTATACTACCCCCCAAACACCCTAAAAACCACCCTAGGAATGCTAAAAACGTCAAAGGGTTTGTAGTACAGGGTTTATGGTCTAACGACCTTTGATTCACTTTTTAACAACTTTTGATTCAATTTTTAACACCTTTGATTCACTTTTCTTAAACTTAAGATTCACAATGAATCTTAAAACATATGTACATACAAAATTTATGTTATTTGGACTTAGATCTAATAAACTACAACATCTTAAAGTTTTAGAAAATATAAAACACAAAAGGACAAAATAGATAACACATACCAATCTTCCCCAACGCCATACTACAACCTAGCGCAATCACTAGGTTCGAAAACGCCTTTTTTTTTTTGCTAAATGTGCTAAGGGTCATTCTTTTTCTGCATATATAAGTTTAAGTCTAATTTTCTAGCCAATTGTTGATTGAATACACCCAAAATTGGAATTTTTATGTCATTTTTTGTTGGATGCGTCTGGGAACTAGTCACTTGTTTAGGAGATGACCATGCACTGGTCATTTATTTGTTTTGGTTGACTTGGGTAAATGCGTCTTTTTATTCTAAATACCACATATATCACTACAACAATATTACTTTTTTGGCAACTTGTAGACTATCAAATAGTGCATGTTGAAGGTTGCACCTAAAAGTTACAACAAATAGGACAACATTATGATGCACTACTTGACCATAGTAAAAGGGGCACAAATAATACTTGCACTAACAGATAGTATCAATTGGAACAAAAGTTTATGTTGCCCTATTTGTTGATGTCACCTACTAATTGATATTATATAATAGTGCATCTTCAACTAATTGCACCAATAATGCATTAAATATCATTATTTAAATATGATCAGTTGGTGCAAAACAAAAGCTTACACTAATATATATACTACCTGTTGGTGCCTATCTTCTGTCGCACTAATAGGTTGTATTTGTTGGTGCAATTTTTTCCTGTTGCCTTATTTGTATAATGGTCAAAGAGAAAATCTATTGGTACAACTTTTTCTCGCACTATTTGGTTTTATCAAATAGTGTACCTTTGTATTGTCGCCCCATCAGTCTAATATAATTATACCATCCGGTAAGAGCGGAAGGCGATGCCAAAGGCGATGTCGAAGCCGATAGTTCCATACCCCTAATCTCACGCTAATACAAGTACTGAAGGCGATGTCGAAGATGACCTGGAACCCTAAGCCCCCATGAGTCGAAGCTGTCACACCGTTTCAGCTGTATTTTCCAGTCCCTCCGTTCCGTTGCTGTGCTTCAACAATAATTTGGTTTTCTGAGAGTCGAAGCCGACACACCGATTCGCCAGTCGAAGCCCGAGATTGTCGCATTAAAATTATTTTGGATTTCACCGTGCACTGCCATTTCCTGCTAATCAAGGTTTCAGAGTTTGTAGAATGAGAATTGTGGTCTCTCCCACCATGTCAGCAAGCAAGAATCGTAACCTTGAAGATGTTATGTCCGTTTCCGCTCAGAATATTGTGGGTCCTTTCGTTTTCTGATCAGGCTCTGCTGGGGGATGCCCACTGTCGCCAGAAATAATGTCGATGTTGGTCTTCAATTGTCGGGGCTTGGGTACAGCTTCGTCAATTCGTTGGGTTAAGCGAGTTGTTAGAGCTAGAGCACCTTTGTTTTTCTTTCTATCTGAAACAAAATTGTCATCTTATGAAATGAGGCATGTGGCCTCTCATTTTGGTGAGTACTTTTGGGTAGCCGGGGACAGTGAAGGAAGGTCAGCGGGGGTGGCTTTGTTTTGGAGGGATATTACAAATGTTTCAGTTCTTAGTCTGTCCAGCAGGCATGTTGATGTGGTTGTCACTGAGCCGAGGGGTATGAAATGGCGCCTAACTGGTTTGTATGGCTGGTCGGCATCTGTTGATAAATGGAGGACTTGGAGTTTTTTGCGTTATTTGTCAGCCCAATGGTTGGGGCCTTGGTTGGCTTGTGGTGACTTTAATGAGGTTTTATATTCGGTTGAGCATCTGGGTCATCGTCCTCGTTCACCATCTGCTATGTCTGCGTTTCGTAGTTGTATCTCAGATTGCAATTTACATGACTTGGGCTATAGAGGCACATGTTTTACATACACGAAGAGAGCAGTGGGATCTCTCCCTGTTAAATCTCGTCTTGATCGGTTCTTTTGTAATGACCAGTGGCGGCTTTGCTACCCTGATGCGCAAAATTACCATCTTCCGTGGGGTCATTCGGATCATAAGCCTATCCATCTGATCCTTCAACCATCGATTCGTAGGGGGCCAAAGCCTTTCCGATTTGAGAATTGTTGGGCTAACAACACCCACTGCAAGTCCTTAGTTCACCAGGTTTGGAATGATTGTGGTTCTGCTACGCCTTATCACATTAAAGTGCGACGTTGTGGACAACGGTTACGTGCATGGGGAACGCAACAGATTTGGATTGAAAAACGACGGCTCTTTCAAGTGCAAAATGAGATCCAGGCTCTCGCCTCTGCACCCCCAACGCCAAATAATATCACTCAGTGGCGTCATCTTACCCGTTCCTTGGATGACTTGCTTCTTCAAGAGGAGGTTAGGCTTCAACAGCGTTCCCGCCAGTCATGGTTACAAGCTGGAGATCGCAACTCAGCCTATTTCCACGCTCGTACGAGGTCTCGAGCTCGGAAAAATGCAATCTATGCCCTTTCTTCCCCAACGTCTCCTTCGCAAACTTCCTGGCATGGTATTGAGTCTGTTGCACGGAATTTCTTTGTGGACCTATTTACTTCTTCTAATCCGGTTTCTGATCCGCACTTACTCTCTTGTGTTGAAAATCGAGTTCCGCTGCATTTATATGACTCCATGGGATTGCCCTATACTCGCGAAGAAGTAATTGTAGCTTACAAGCAGATGTCACCATCTAAGGCACCGGGTCCAGATGGTATCAATGGCGTTTTTCTCCAAACATTTTGGCCTCTCATCAGTGAAGATTTTATTAATTCAGCGCTGAACTTTCTCAACAATGCTTCTGTGCCTCCAGACCTTAATCATACTCATTTGATCCTCGTTCCGAAATCCAAGAATGCCTCCACCATTACAGACTTTCGACCCATTTCACTTTGCAACACCTTGTATCGGGTCATCTCTAAGGTGTTAGTCAACAGAATACGGCCAGTTATGCCACATGTCATTTCTACGAATCAGAGTGCTTTTGTCGAAGGTCGTCTGATCTCCGATCAGATTCTTCTTGCCCATGAGTTACTACATATGATGCGACAGTCTCGGGCTCACTCTAGGGGTTTCTTTGCTTACAAAGTAGACATGTCCAAGGCTTTTGATCGGGTTGAATGGTCTTTCCTCCTTGATGTCCTAAAGAGCATGGGTTTTCATCCCCATTGGATATCCTTAATCCAGCGGAGTCTATCCTCAATAACTATGGACGTCCTTATTAATGGCTACCCCGGTGCCTCTTTTCACCCAAGCCGGGGTTTACGTCAAGGTGACCCCCTGTCTCCCTTTTTATTTATCTGTTGTATGGAGGTTCTCTCATCGACTCTGCAACTAGCTTCGGATACAGGTCTTTACTCCGGTTTTACGGTACGGGGCCTAGGCATTCCTATCACCAATCTTCTCTTTGCTGATGATTGTATCTTGTTTGGCTCTGCTTCTATTTCGAATGTGCATGCTCTTCGTCATCTCTTACTAGACTTCGCGGACGCTTCGGGGCAGCAGATTAATAATGACAAATCAGCCATTATGTTCTCAAACAGCTTAGGGCAGGGTCTTCGTTATAATATTACTCAAATACTTGGGGCCCGCCAGGTATCTGATTTGGGGTTGTATCTGGGTTTTCCCAGTTATGTGGGCCGAAACCGTTCTGCTGTCTTTGCGTATATTAAGGACCGTGTTTTCAAAAGGCTTCAATCTTGGAATAAGAAGATATCTCAAGCGGGCCGCACAGTCCTTATCAAATCAGTTCTTCAAGCCATCCCTACTTATATCATGTCTATTATTGCTCTTCCCCGCTCTTTCTTAAAGCAGCTGCAGTCTCTCCTTGCACGGTTCTGGTGGTCTGGGTCGCCTTCCACTCAATCCATTCATTGGTGTAAATGGTCATCTCTTTGCACTGATATTGCCTCAGGGGGGCTAGGGTTTCGGGATTTGATATCTTTCAATCGAGCTCTCTTGGCCAAGCAATTGTGGCGCATTCTTCAGCACCCAACTTCCCTACTTTCCCGGTTTTATCATGCTCGTTACCTTGCTCAACATGATCTCTGGACCTACATCCCCTCTTCGTACACTAGTCCGATTTGGCGAGCGTTAATGAGTGTTCGTGATCTCATCCATTTTGGTAAGCGTCGACGTATCTTTGATGGTATAACTACTCCTATCTCAGCTCCCTGGCTCCTGGATAAGCCAGGTGGTAAGCCTTTTGTTTGGCAACTTCCTATTGCACAGCTCCATCATGGGAAGGTAGCTGATCTGTTGGATGGCTCGGGTCAATGGAACATTCCATTACTCCACCAATGGTTTCCTAGGGACGATGTTGCCTCCATTCTTCAGGTCCCACTGCGACGGGGTCCATTGCCGTATGATTCCTGGACCTGGGGTCTTACATCCACGGGGGCCTTTTCCGTCAAATCAGCCTATTATGCGGCCCTTCATCTTGCTCAGTCTTCAAATGCTTCCTCTAGCAGTCCATCTTCAAGGGGTTCTGCATCCAAACGCCTTTGGAAGTGTTCTATTCCCCCACGTGTTCGTCTGTTCGGGTGGAAGTTACTTCAGGGTATCGTGCCATGTAAAGCTATTCTACAACGTCGTCTTCATGTGGCCATGGAGCACACCTGTCACTTTTGTGGGGAAACTGAAACTCTCATCCATTCCTTTGTTCACTGCCCTACTATCCAGGGTTATTGGCCAATGATGGCTTTGCTTGCCCCTTCTATCCCAAATACTGATAAGGCTTTCTCTGATTGGTTTCATCATGAATGTTGTACTCGCTCAGTTGCAGCCTTATCCTATCTCACATGTTTCCTCTGGCGATTATGGTATGCACGTTGTCAGGCTACTCATGATTCTTCCATCTCTTTTGCCTGGGGGTGGTGCCAAGCAGACGCCTTTCTAAGTTCGGCTTCAGCTGCTCACGGATCCAATACGGTGGCTCTTGCTACGCATCGCTCTTCTCACCCTGACTATGTGGACATTGCGGTCGATGGCGGTATTGATTTACATAAACGTTTGGGTGTGGCGTTTCATATTAAGCGAGCTAATACTCATCTTTCTGCTGGGGTCCATGGTTTCACAGGACTTGCTTCCCTCTACGGTTGAATGCCTTGCCTTGCAATTTGCCGTAAGACATGCAGCTACAGAAGGTCATTCCCTGTATACGTGCCTCGCTGACTGCGAGCCAATGATTCGTTACCTCCAAGGCTCCACGACTTCGCTACATGCGGAATCAGCAGCCATCCTTCACTCAGTTTTGGCTGAATTAGCATGTTTCGACGATGTTGTTTGGTTCTATATTCCACGCTCAAATAATCTAATCGCTCATAACCTAGCTACAGCTGCTAGAAAGTCTCAACTTCTTAGTTGTTGTTGGAAAGCGCTTGACTTTCCTGACTTTGTACTCAACATTTGCTCTTAATATAATATCAAATCTCACTTTTCAAAAAAAAAAAAAAAAAAATTATACCATCCGGTACATGATCAAATGGGGTCCAGCATAATTGCTCTAAAGGAGATTATCTATTGGTGCAATTTTAACTTTTTGCACTATTTGTTAGCGTTAAATAGTGCGACTCTATGTATTGGCACCAGTAAAATTTCTTTTCTAAACAATATTGTCTCCTCTTCTCTTAAACCCTAACTGTTCTCTTCTTCATCTTCGCTCCGGCAATTCTGCAATCTTAACTGGCAAACAATCGTCGGTTGCTTTCAATCTTCACTCACTGTAATTTCTCAATCCTTCTAGCGATTAAAGTAACATACATGCTCTACCACTCTTTTCGATCTCCACCCACGGTAATTTTGCAATCCTAACTGGCGAACAAGGATGCTCTGCGACATCAGTCACGGTAATTCTGCAATCCAAACTGGCGAACAAGGATTTGTTGCTCTACTCACTCACGGTAATTTTGCAAACCTAAACGGTGACCAAGGAACTGCATGCTCTGCGCCAGTCACTCACGGTAATCCTGCAATCCTAACTAATAATTCAATTAAATTTAGATTGGTACCTTCTTTATAAGGAATCAAATCAATAATTTGAATCGCCAGCTTCGTCTCTGTATATAGTGTGATTTCCTTTCACAGTTCCCACCAGTTTCAATCATTAAATTGTCTTCCAATTGCACGGGTCGATTTGCTTGGTTAATCGACCAGTAGACACTCCATGCTGTCATTCAGTTGTCTGTGAGTTACAGGGTCGATTCCCCTGCTTAAAAGCTTCCTCTTTATGGGTGTGTTCCAGTAGTTCTTAATCTTGTTATTGGTTCTTCCTGGTAATCTACCGGCTATTAGTGACCATCATATATAACCAATTGAACTGCTAGCTGTAATTTTTATTTTTAGATTTAACTAAGAGGTCATTCTTATGGTGTACATATCATAATTAGCTACGGCAGCCTACATGCATGTAGTAGTTATGTTTAGACTTCAAAATGACAGTGGGAGAGAGGGATGAGGAGTTTATATGTATATATAATTAAAATTCGGTAGTAATTAAGTAGTACCTTGCATTTTGGAAAGGTGTTTTCTAAGTTTGGCTTCACATTCTTTACAGTGGAGAGAAACCTTATGGACAACCATCTGTAACACAACATATGTGAGTAATTAATTTACTGCAGCAACTATAAATAGAGATGAACCATGATTGATTGGTCATGTGTGTTGGATTCTAAAATATCAATCAGGATAGATACTATGATACATATACTTGAATACACTCATGTTTTAGTGCAAAACGTATATACAACATCATTGCTGCACTACAGTTACAAAATTGCTGAAATTCATATTTGATTGCTAACTCATATGGTATGGTTATCCTAACGGTTGGACCAATCCAACCTGAAAGAGGATGATTTGGGGACGTTGATAGTTCAGCTACCAGGTATCTGGCTGCTTGTCCTTATTAATTGCTCCATAATTGAACTTGTCTAAATGAATTCCTCATGATGTCATCATTTAGGGGTATTTAGGTTTCTTCCCAATAATGTTGCACTGAGATAAGTGTCTAATTTATTTTTCACTTTCTTGCTGGGAGTTGTTGCCTTGCGAATTCTAGCCAATTCTCAGTGTTAATTTATATGTTATATGTAACAGTGAAAAGAATAAGAAGAGCGCACATCTGTTTCTAATTCTTATGGATGTTGATGGAAATTCTGTTCATGATATATGTTCCATCTGTGTATGGAAAGTGCGGTTACCTCCACCACTTCATTAATTGAATCAAGCCTTAAAGGTCAAATTCGAGGGCACTTGTTTCATAATATTTGAGCTGCTATTATCAGTAGTGAATTTCATCAACTTTCGTTAATAGAAACTTATAAGTATACATTCCAACATTATTAATTAAGTAATCAATAATCAATGTTTTCCAGCTATCTAGCTAGAAAACAAAAATAAAGTCCACAAAGGAAATCCACCACACAAGAACACATTTATATGACTTAATTTCTCCCCTTTTAGAGCATGCTGATAGTACCTGATTTCTCCCCATTCTCATGCCATACCTATCTCTGCTTTGCTTATTAAAAGTGAAGTGTTCTTTTCACCTTTTTTAATTTAAAAGATTAATTTAACTCTGTTGTGCATATGTATTTCTCACTGGATTGAACAAAACTTTGCATTTTTGCTGCAGTAACTGAGGACAGAAGTTTGGCATGTCATTCACAGGTACCTTAGATAAATGCAAGGCGTGTGACAAGATGGTCTACTTCATCGATTTATTGATTGCAGATGGAGTTCCTTATCATAAGACCTGCTTCAAATGCAGCCACTGCAAAGGCACGCTCGTGGTATGTGTATGCTTTCCAATAATCTCTGTCATAGATAGATTAGATTTAATTGAAAATGGTGTGAATTTCTGTTTGTACAATTAAGTGATGTTGTTGTGTATTTTTTTTCGGTCATTTGATCTGATTTATATATAGATGAGCAATTACTCATCCATGGATGGATTCCTTCACCGCAAGCCTCATTTTGAGCAACTCTTCAAGGAATCTGGTGACTTCAGCAAGAATTTCCAAATAGGTTTGAACTAAATCTCTGTTTTTTTCTTCCTTTTTACCCATACCTGCTGCAATTGTCCTGATTGATTTATTTTGTGTGATGTGATGTGGATGATCGATCTGATAATATCAGTGCAAAAGGAGAATTTATGACTGAATACATATATATGCAATCTGCATCAATCTGCAACGGTTGGTAGTTACTCTTCCTTTTAATCACTGCAGATTTCTATATTACTGTTAACTCCTCTATTTTCAAGGTTTGCAAGACGATAAGTTCTTTGTTTATAACAACTCTTTTTGGTAAGTTCTTTGTTCATATCTTTGTTGTTTGATTTGGCCTACTTTCTCTGTTCATGTCTCAAATGCTCGTCTTTTAACATGGTGTAAGTCCTATACTTTAAGATTGATGTACATACCCTTTGCTTTTGTTGTTTATCATCCAAATTCTTCGTGGTTTCTGCGCAATTATGTTGTTGCTGGTATTTGAGCATTGTTGTTGCTGCTATCTGAGCGTTGCTACTGCTGCTATCTGAGCGTTGCTACTGCTGCTATCTGAGCATTGCTATTAAACTAGATTAGACAGCATAATGTATACCTTTTGCACTCTATAATGGGTGCAAATGTTAACTGAAAATGTTGTTTAAATAATAGGTGGAAGTTGGGAATTATAGTATAGTATTTCGTATGTGATTTGTCTTGTGAGATTGAAGTTAAGAATAATCTATTCTTACTATGTGCTTTTGATGATGAGGTATTTAATGGTTTGTACTGATTTGATGTCTAGGTTTGATGAAGACAAAACTAGCTGTGTCATGTTGGACTCAGTTGTGTTTCCACTATTAGAGCGTGTAATTTTGGCATTCGGTGAGATAATGAAGGTATATTTTTGGTGAGGGATCTTGAGTCCCATTATACATTCGCACCCATTATACAGTTGATTGAAACATGCTATTAAACTAGATTAGACAGCATTAATGCTTACCTTCCGCATTCTATAATTGCCTCAAAGTTTCAGCTGTCATACCATGCTATTTCTGACAGTTTCAAACAACAACAAAGTTATAAAACATTTTTCTTATTTTTACATTGTTCCATGATAAATTCTCTAGTTGTGTTCAATCTTAGTCTCTGATTAAAAAGACACGATATAAGCATAAAATACTTCTGATTAGTTTCATTTTCACTCTCAGGTATGCAGAGGCCATCAGATTGTTGAAGCAGCTGCTGTTGCTGAGACTCATATTTTAGAATTTTTTATGTTTTGAACAGATGAAGCAGTTGTATTGTGTTTTTCTGAATAGTTGTTGTATGCTTCATTGATGTGTAGAAACATGAAAATTACCTATGTATAGAAAATTAGAAACAAAATGAAATTATATTGTTTGTGGTAAATAATATATAATATTTTGACTCATGGGCTAATTTCTGTAGTAGAAACATTTATGGAATTTGAGTGTTTAGTATGCACACAGCGTGGTGCACCATTTCTGCAGGATTTTGTTTTTTTGTTTTCACATCTAAAAGATCAATTAGGGCAACTATTTTTGCACCAAATGTGATAGTGATATCAAATAGAGTAATAACTGTAAAATGCACTAATGGAAGGATATCAAATAGTGTAATTTTTAAGGTTTTCCCTTTTTGTGTTTAGTATAATTGTAGCATGTTTATGCACCAAGTGGAGCAATGTTCTTAATACCCTATTTGTAAATATGAAATGGTGCAAAAAAGTCACCACATTCCTTATCTATAGTGCCACCGCATCCATCAAGTATGGAGGCATGATGGAGCTCAATTTTTTAGGCACATCATTCAAATGTAATGCCAACACTATGTGTGTTCCCCTCAAATGGAGCAACATATAAAATCTTGGCAAAATTCTACGCCACTTCATGTGTGGCTGGCGATGATAGATTTTGGTCTTTTCAATATCAGGGGTATAATGGTATTTTTGCCCCGTTTTCATTTTTCCTCATGAAACTGTCAGTATCAAATTCATTCGGATGTTGCCTCCATTACACTTTTTCTTTTTTTTCAAAACTTTAAAATGTTATAGTTTGTTAAATATAAGTCCAAATAACATATATTTTATATTGTTATTCATCATAAATTGAGCTCTTCGAAATATGATTCAACATATATATATTTTAACAAACTTAAATTTTTTTTTAATGTATATATGTTATAAAATTCGTATGAATATTACTAAAAGCTTCATATTTTCCACCGGTGTTAGTTTCTTTGACGGTGTTATATTTTTCTTCAATGGGGGTTATTAACTAAACTACATTAGCATTCTTTGACGGTGTTTAGCTTTTAGCTTCTTCGATGATTTAAATGTCATAGGGTGTGTTTGGGTTTAGGGTATCTTTTTGTTGTTCATTTTACTCCCTTACAATACACCTTTGATGGTTTAACTATTATAGGGTATGTTTTAGGGGTTCGATTTTCTTTTTCTTGGATGGATTGTATAAGGGTAGGGTTTCTTTTTCTTGGGCGGTGGTTCATCCCAACCACATTAGCTTTTCTATGGTTTTAGCTGTCTTAGATTGACCACTACATTAAATTCAATAGGGTTCATTTTATTATTGAAAAAATCATTTTGTTAATGAATAAGATTCACTTTTAAAATGTGTAATATATACTCATTCCAAAAACATAACATTCTAAGTTTACCAAATATATTCATGATGCATCTTATTTCAAAGTTACCCTTGGGAAGATCTACTATGGACCATGTATTGTTCATCTTTAAAGCTTCAAACTCATCTGTGATGGCCTTTACCCATCTAGGGTCATTGCTGGTCATCTCAAAGTTTGAGGGTTCATCTAGACTGTTTAACTAATCAAGGAAAGTGCTGACATTTTGGTTTAGAGAGAAGGAGAGGATAGTTTGTTGTGGTATGTGGTCTGTGAGACTATTAATGGTGGATAGAAAAGAATTGTTTGGATTTCCTTGGTCGAGTCTAGCTGCAAGGATAGTGGAGAATAAGTTTTGTTTATTCTGAATAGTTTAGCATACATAGTCATTATATTTTGAAGGGAAACTGTGTGTCCTGGTGGACCTTCTAAGATTAGTGGTTTCATTTGATTGGTTTTCTTGTTCTGGATTTCTCTCATCTCTCTCTGAATTTTCTTCATTTGTTTCATCATTAATTTTTGTGTTATGTTCTCTGGTCTGTGTGTTTTGGGAATCATCTTTAATGTATTGGCCATGGAAAGGGAAGATTTCATCATTTTCATTGTTGTTGAGGGTGTCTCTCCACTCCTTCTCTTTCAGGGGGTAAATGTTCTCAAAGTATGAGATATCTCGGCTGATTTTTATTGAGCTTTCCTTCAAAGACAAAACTTTAGCTCCTTTTGTATTTTTACAAAGACCAAGGTAAATGCAAGGGAAAGCTCTTGAATCCAATTTGCTTCTGTTTGGATTAATGTTTGTGATGTAGCATAGGCATCCAAAACTTCTTAAGTAATTGTAATTTGGTCTAGTGTTATAGAGTTTCTCAAAAGGAGTTTGGCCATGGATAGCTTTACTAGGAATCCTATTGATTATGTATGTAGATTGTTCAACACAATGACCCCAATATTGATCCTCTAGACCAAATTGGAAAAGTAGGGCTCTAGCTACTTCCATGATATGACACTGCTTCCTCTCAACTACCCCATTTCATTGGGGAGTGTGAGGACAACTGGTTTCATGGATGATTCCTTTCCTTTTGTGAAATTCAATTCCCTCTATTGATTTTCCTAATTCTTTTGCATTGTCGCTGCTGATAACTTTGATCTTTCTGTCCATTTGTGTTTCAATGAGGGTTATAAAGTTCTAAATTTCTTGTAAAGCTTCAGATTTTTGCCTGAGGAGTCTAACCCAAGTCCCCCTTGTGTATTCATCTACAAGAGTAAGGAAATATCTATAGCCCTTTGTTGTTTGGGTTCTCATTGGACCACAAACATCAAAATGTATCATCTCAAAAGGTTGAACAGTTTTTATGGTAGAAGTTGGAAATTTGAGTCTTTTGCTTTTAGCTTTAAAGCATATAGTACAAGGAACAATGTCAGATTTAGGGCTAGCATGTTTGTTGATTCTCAGTTCTGGTATCCTACATAGTTTGTGGAATGGCATGTGTCCTAACCTATGATGCCACAAGGACAAGTCTTTATTTCATCAATGTTTACAAATCTACTGCAAGCACTGGTGCAAGAAAGGAAACAACTTTTCCGTTTCAAGATAAATTCACTTAAAGCTCCAGAAAATACAGACCAGATGTCTGTCTGCCTATTTTTACACAAATTCCATTCTTAGAATCCTGAAATTCACGGTAATTTGGAAAGAAAACATCAGAAACTGCTAAGGCCTCAATCAGCTTGTGCAAGAAACTAAATTAAATTTGAAAGATGGCAGGAACATGATATTTCTCAAACATTCAACATTATCAATAATTAGATTTCCATCACTATGAACAACATTCTTGTGACCATCAGGAAGGGTAACATCCCTGCTAGTTTTTAACAGTTTGCAATTAGACAACAGAGATGCATTTCCAGTTATATGTTCAGTCGCCCCAGAGTCAATACTCCATGATTTTTCAAGCAGTTTCTAGACTGAATCACACTTCAAGCTGAAACATGGCAAAAAAATTACTTTGAGTTGAGAATTACCTGAAAAATCACCAAAAAAGTTGAGATTATTGTTTTTGTTCGAGCCCTTCTGTTGTTGCAGGTAATTAACCAACTGACTTAGTTGCTTCGTGCTTAAGCCTTGAACTGGGGATTCGTTTCACTCCTCTTCTCTTGAGCCACTTGTTCTCCTTTCCTCTTCGTTAGCCGAACCAACTCATATTTCCTTCGATCTTCTACTCTCATCGCTTGGAAAGCCGTTGAGCCACTAACAAGATTCACGAAGGTGCCCTACCTTTCCATAATTAGAGCACTTTGGTGGCTTTTTCTTACTGGACTTGTTGAATTTTGCACTGATTTCTTGTTTTCGATGGTTTATCATCCCAAAATTCCCTTTCTGTTTATGACCCAAAAAATTGTTGTTCCCCCCTTTCGTAATTAGAGCAACAGATTGTGGTTCTTCTTCTTTTCCTTCGGTTGCGGTCCTCTGTTGTTCCTCCTGAAGAACAAGTGAAAAAATCTCTTCTAGAGGAGGCGTTTCCTTCATAGCAAGGATTTGTCCTCGTATCTGAAGGTATGACTTGTTGAGTCCCATGAGGAAGTGAAATACCCCGAACTTAGTTATAGTGATTAAATCATTATAATAAAGTAATTAAGGGCCTAATAGTGCCTAGAGAATATTGGTGAAGAAAGTAAAACCAAAGAAAAGAAGAAAACGCTTAAAAAACGAAAAATGTAAAAACGAGCGTTACATAACCGTAGGAGTTATGTCGGCCTTGAATAGGATCCTAGGTGGGTTCCTAAGGCTTAATAATGCCTAAATAATATGTAGAAACAATTCTCAAAGAAAACGGATTAAAAGCACAAAAGAACCTTAAAGCGCGTTTTTCGAGGAAACCGGGAAAACGTGACTTTAAGCGGGTCAAATAGACTCGTAATAATTTTGGTCAACCAAATAGTCATTAATAAACATTAATGAAGGTCTATAACCAATAAAATCAATTAAATGAGAAAATAGTAAAAACTGTAAAAAAACCGGGAAGTTGTGGGGTGAGAGTGTAAATAAACTAAACTAGTGTGTCCACTTTTAGAAATAAAAATTTAAAAAGCTGTGTGAGGGATGTGTGTGACCGGCCAGCTCCCTTGCCCTCTCACTCTTTTATTTCTCCTAATGCACTACAAGACAAAACAATAAAGTAAATAAGTTACTTTAGTATACTCTCTCTCCTACCCCTCTCTTATTTCTCACGTACTGCACTCCCCCTCACTCTCTGATTCTCTCTTCTTCCCCAAGCTGCCTCCCATGGTGATTTTGAAAACCCACACCAACCATCCACTTTTCTCCTCTTGTTAAGTACTCAAACCTCCACCAAAAATTACAAAATTGGTACCATTGGATTCCTCTCATCAGGGAGAGCATTTTCCTCTTTTCCAAATTCGAAAACAACCAACTTCATATCCAATTGGTTTTGAATATGAAGACCACCATTAGCCCTCTCCTTCACCTTGTTGGTCTAAGGTAAAAAGAAATCCGAAAATGCTAGCATTTCTTGCTCTTATGTGCAAAATAGAAATTCCTAAGTCTTGAGTTCTTCTACCTTGTTTGCCCAGCCGATTTTGGCTTCCTTTGGAGAGTGGAAATCTTATTTTTGTTGCTATCCAACACTCCATCCATATACTTGCAAGGTAATGCATTTCCTAAACCCTAAAAATGTACCTTAAAGCTTAAAGATGATTTAAGGGTTAGGTTGTATTGAAATGGTGTTATGTAATGGGCTGTAACAGTAGGAATTGAACTTCCATAACCGGTGGCTTAAGAAATAGAGGAAAGGAAAGGAAGAAGGAAGGAAGAAAGGAGAAGGAAAGAAAGGCTAGAAAGAACAAGGTAAATTACACTCACCTTGTGTAGCTTTTGTATGCCTATTGTAACAGATTTTTAGTAGCTTGGAATGAGTATTGTAAATGATATTGAGTAGTAGTATAATATGGAAGAAGACCAAAATGTTTTAAAGCTTTAAAAGACATTTAAAAGCTTGTATAAACCTAGATGGAAATAGATGTTAGTGCAGGAATTCAAATGAGTGTTTAATGTTTAGTGTGTATATTGATAATGAATATATTGAACAGGTTGTAAACTGTGTGATGAGTACATTGATGTGGTGAGAATACCTAGGAATGTAGGGAAACTCTGTCAAATTTTGGTTAAGAATTTAAGGACTTGAGTGCTGTTGCAGAGGAAAGAACATGGATATGTTCAGAGAAGAAAATGTGTGGTTATTACCTTGGTTTGTATTTAGGAGGAAGAGGTGTAGTCGAGTGAAACTAGTAATGGAGTAATGTGAGGTGTTTAACTAAGTTATGCTAGATTGAGAATCATTTTAGCTAGTGGGAAGAAGAAATGAAAAATCTGTAGCATCTGTTGGAGAAGAAGAAACTGTAACAGAAAGAAAAACTAGCAGTAAAATCTGTAAGTTGACAGATTATTATAGAGGTTGGATTAGGTTAGTTTTAAGTGCCTAATCAATGTTAAAACATGCTAGATTATATGTAGGAATATTGGGGAAGAGGTTGGTAGAAGTTTGGAGTTGAAACATAATCAAAAACAAGCAAATTAACCATTACTGCAACTGGTCCGGGTTTGTAAACAAGTACAGAAACCCGGACGAGGCAAAAATCACGGCAGAACATAGTAGCAGTGGGATGGTCCGGGTTTACAAACCAGGACACAAACCCGGACCACCCCAATTTCGTACCCGAGAGATTTCCAAACTAATGGTCCGGGTTTGTAAACTAGGACCTAAACCCGGACCACCTCTAAATCACACCCGAGACTGACCAAACATATTGGTCCGGGTTTGTAAACCCGGACATAAACCCGGACCACCCCATTTTCTTCACAGAATCCATTTTAAAGCTAATCTAAGGTAGGGTAATGATAGTATAAGGTAATTAACACTTGATTAATGATGTTTAATGGTCATTAAGACTATAAACAAGCTTAGAAAATAATTGTAAGTAAGTAACTTATGTAAAAGGATTTGAATAACAATGAGTTAGTAAGTATAAACTGGGAAACCTTAGAAAAGTAATAAGTAAGGTTAATTAAAGTTAATTAACCGCTCGATCGCATGTATGTGATAGGATTCGAATAGTCAAACACTGAAGGGGAGTCGATGATTCCAAGTCAACGGTGAACGGTATGATTTCCTCATGCTCTGTATCCTAACCTGGTTACCCCGATTTGTGTGCTTATTTGATCACCTAAATAAGATAAATGCACGAATCGGATTTTAATGCACTTACTTTTGCTTGTTTATATTGTTCTCGTTTTATTGCCTTGAACATTTAGTTTGTATAATACATGAAATGAATGGAAGAGAATGAAGTGTATGTGTATCTTGTTGTGTACTTGTGTAATGTATTATCCCTTGGTATGGATGTGATGACATCTACTAATTCCTAACCACCTAACTCCTAACTTGAGTAATGAGTAAAATGGAATGAGTAGAAGTCCGAAATAGCTTCAGCTACGCGTGAGGATAAGGAGACACAAGATGTTGGATCCGATTCCTGGCCTGAATCCTTTCTATGGACCAAACCCCTTAAATGGGTAGCATCCTAGATTGGTGAGCCACCCTAAAGCCCGATGGTGGGACGGTGTAGTCCCTGCTCGGAGGTCACACTGACTTGACTTGAGTAAGTAAGTAAGTAAGTAAAGTATTGTATGAGTAATGGTCTTGGCTAGTGTAAGTCATTGACCTTGAGTAAAAGAGTAATGAACACCCGATTTACCCGGGTGGGTAAAAGAAGCTAACAAGCATTGTGTATGTATTGTAGAAGCGTATTACCGTAAAGGTAAGTGTGAATGGTTGACTTGTAATGTCTTCCTTGTATGTATTGAAATGTATGTATGTATGTTGTGATGTATTGTAGTATTATGAATGAAAACATGTATGTATGTATGAGTAAAATAAACCGCATGTATTCGACCAAGTAGTCGGCGTACCCTCGCTAGTACGCGGGGTATGCGGATTTCATATGCAGCGTAAGCTGAGCCCCTTGGGGCACTGTTTTTATTCTACAGGTACCTGAAGCCGATATGGTCGCTGAAAGAGACCGGCTGCTATGTTTAGTTAAGGGATGAATTGTAGATAGTAAAGAATGGTATAAGGCTTGTAGCCCTTGAAGTGCCGGTGTACCTACCAAGGGGTACACCATTAAGTATTTGGAAAGTATGTAGTTTGTGAGGAATGGGTAGATGCTAGACTCTTAATAAGTATGTATAAACTTGAAAGATTTGTTGTATTTGGATTTGGACCTTAGTAAACTCGGTATATTGTATTGTAAGTATGGAGTATTGTATTGAATGGAGAATTGTAGTACTCGGTTTGTAATTGGAGTATGGATTGTAATTATGTAGTACTCGGGTATTCTGGTCCATCAGACCGATGCTGTAAGTAGAAGTAGGCCTTGTTAGTCACGTGGGTGGCTAACGGCGTTGTATCACCCGCCGAGGAGTATGAATTATCCGCTGCGTAAGTATGGTAGTACGAGGTGATTGGATGGCAATGACGATATTAGCGGTAGGGGTGTTACAGGAAGTGTACACCTCTTCTTCTTCTCTTCTCTTTCTTTGAAGATCTTTCGACTTACAAGACGAACAACATACGCAGTCCTCAGTGGGCAGAGCTAATTTGTACTCAGCCCAAACCTCCTTCAACCGCATAAAGTAATCTGTGGCATTTTCATCTCCTTGCTTCAAGTCGGCGATTTGTGTCTTTATATTATGGAGGGTGGTGAGATTCTTGGCTTCGAACCTACGAGACTACCATCCCCAGACTTCTTTCGGATCATCGCAGTAAGCCACGCTTCTGGCTATGTTTGGGGCCAAAGCAGTGATGAGCCAGGAACATACCATCGAGTTTACGCGATCCCAGGCTGCAACTCGAATCGGATCTTCTTTGCTTGGTGGTTTGATGAGAGATGACAAAGCTCTTGTACTCATCCAACAATTCACCTTCGATCACAGTGAACACTATCTTTTTGTTCTCCTCATCAACTATAATCTTCTCCTTTGCACTAAGTTTTTTCCCATCTGCATCCATCCATATGTACTTACAATCATATTTGATGCTCTGCAGATTCTTATTATAAATCGTGTCATTATTTGACATAGAAAGATATTTATATCTTTTCTATTGGGATATATCTACCCCTCCTATGTTTTTAGTAAACTTTAACTTCGTCATTTAGGTTGTAATTTCTCTTTTCTTTAATAAAATTTAGAGTAAATTACTGGAAACTCCCTTGAGGTTTTGGGATAATACAGTTAATTCCCTCGTGTTTATTATAATTATTCATAACCACTTTGAGATTAATGTATCTTTAACTACGAGCCCCCGAACTATAACACCATTATCATGAAGTAAACTACGTGTTGACCTATCAGTTTAATCACATTAATATGTCAGGCTGGACAACAAAACTGATTAATCAACATCGTCTAACTCTCCATCATCCTATTTCTAAGGCATTTTTTAGGTAGTGTTGACATTTTTAGGAAAATAACAATCCTGATTAAGCAGTGTTTTTTTTTCCAGTCTATCATTATTAATGTGATTAAGCTGACGAATCTGCACATAGTTAACATCTTGATAATGAAGTTATAGTTTAGGGGCTCATAATCAAAGATACCATAACCTTAAGGTGGTTATCAATAATTATGATAAACACAAGGGGGTTAACTGCATTATCCTAAATCCTCAAGGAGTTCCGCGTAATTCTCTTTAAAATTTATCTTACCTTTCAAAAAAATAAAAGATAAGTATATCGTATAATATAACATTTAAAGTTCATTTATTATTGAGTTATTAAGATGTAAAGCATTTTCTTGTAACATAGTATTATACTATTATTATCTACAAAGCAGTTAATATGCGTTGAAGGAATAGTATTATTTTCCCACTACCACCGTCTCTGTGCAATCTTCATCAGCAAGGCAATATAGGAAATTATGAATCGTGAAATTCGAAACTTAATTGAAAGCGATGATATGAATGTGTTTACCTTGGATGTAGCACCAGCAAATGATAGAGCCTGTCTTGCCGTATTCACCTTCATGAAGTTCGCAGGCGTCAAGGATATCAGAGACGTTTGAAATACTGTGCGGGTCTTTGCACCATATGTTATGAAACTTATCAGCACATGATCTCAGTTCAAATTCAGACACCAGCCTTCCTTTAAGACCCATGATCGATCGATGTTTATTCTAATTGCTTCGAGCAGAGTAACTGGAGAACGATTTCTTAAAGTGATGGAAGATTGGAAGGGGTTATTTGGAGGTGATGACGATGAGGCTGATGAACTCCCAGCAAGGCCTTATTTATATACTATAGTGGCTTGAAGCTAGACAATTCATTTTGCGTGGACCAAGATGTGCAGCTTAGCCACTCTTCGAAGTCGAACCATCGCCAACCCTCCAGGTTTGTATAAAGGCTTAAATGTGAGCCCTTGGATTTAAATGATCTAATCCTATTCATTAATGTAATTTCCTTCCTAACTACAACTATCTCATTCCTTCCCCACGCGACGCTACGCACGCGACCCATCCCGATCATCTTCTCCACTTCTCCTCTTCATTCTCTTCTCTTCTTCTATCTCTTTCTCTGTTTTTTCGTTGGCCAAAAACCAAAGAGTGTATGCTGTACTGATTAATGGCATCCACAATATCATCATCATCATCGTCAGATTTAGGGTTCATCTAAATGAGTGAGTTATGATTCATTTCTAACCTCTCACTCTATATTTGTCACAAGCAATTCATGCTCACAATTCATTTCTAATCACTTCAACTGCTCAGATCGAGAAGACAACTTCGGAGCAGATCGAGAAGACAACTTCGGAGCAGATCGAGAAGACAAATTCAATTGCGTACCAACACTTGTTATAGTCATGTCTCCTTGCTTACCAACACTTGTTTGTACCGAACAGATTACACACAACATAAGTCCAACACCGCTCATGTTTATCTCGTAAGAGTAGCAGAGTTTCAACACGACACGGCTGCAGCAGACGTCACGAACACCCCTCAGGACAACTTCAATTGCTCCAGATGAGATGTAATATTACCAATTCGTTCTCCAGTTCACTTCATTCTGCAGAAACAACTTCAATTGCTCCAGATCGAGAAGGTAAAACAATGACTCTGGTTCTTCCCTTCTTCCACATCATCCTCCTATAACAAATTTAACACCTGAGTTTATTATGCTCTGGATGCTTTTGTGGCTTGCTGTGCTCCTTCCAGAGCAATCGACTGATGCATGTCTTCGATTATCTTCATAGTTTGAACTTGCTGTGCTCATTGTAATCACAGTTATTATTTGTATCTTTGAATCTGCAGTCACCGTTATTATTTGTGGCTTCCTGTCTTCTGGTCATCATCACTGATAGGAAGTGTACAACAGCAAGGAAAAATATGATAGGATATGTTTCTGATAATGATCTCTTTCAATTGTCAATTTTCCATCAGATGTACCATGTAAAGATATATCAATGAAGATTGAGCTGGAGATGTAATATTGCTAATTAATAAGAATATATGATTGAGTGAACTGTACTATAAGGGATTGATGGATTCATTTTCTAAGAACCCTTATAGATTTTGGTGGTTATAACTGAATTTTGTTTGAACAATTAAAAATACAGAATGAAACCTGAAAAAAAAGTCAGTTCCATTATAATCCTTCTGTTAACGAATGGCACCAGATGCGTCTATTTTTTTTTTGGGAGGACAACGTCAGATGCATTTGTAGCATTGAACAGATACAACTGCTTATATTCAATGCGTTTTTTTGGTCATTATGCCCCCCTTCATTCTGTTTTGCTCTATATTGATTTACGATGCAATGTTTATCTTGTGTACTCATTGTTGTTGTTATTTTCCTATTGTGCTTCAATACTTATGTGTTAGGTTATTTGTGATGGAGGTTGCTTCTGTTCATCTGAATATCAACTTAAATGATGCCGGAGTTGCTCATTGTGCCTCACCGTCTTCAACACTTATCGATTTGAATCAAGATGTTGATATATTTGAGTTTGGTGACCAACAAGGTTATTCTGAACCTCATATAGTTTGTTGTGACGATGAAACTAATTGTGATGGTTAGTTTCGTTTCATGTTTGATCTTTTTCCAATATGATTATAGTTTAAATTTCTGTTTGCTTATCTTAAATGGTTAATACAATACCTGATAGTGGTAAATATTTTTCTGTTTGTCTCCATCATAGGTCATGATGTAACACCCCCAAACACTGGCCTAGGAGTTAGGGGTATTACACGCCGCGTATTATTACATAATAACGCAAGGCTCTAATAAATGAACTTAAACAATAATCAAACAAGGCCCAAAACGAATACTTGAATAAAGTATAATCAAAATGATGTCATAACATCCCAAAAGTCATTACAAAACCCACCAAACGAACATCAAAAGCGGAAGCTATCTAAAGAGGCCCAAAGGCTCAAAGCCAAGTACAAATGTCTCAAAAGAATTCAGAACAACATAACAACTAAACTCCAGAGCTGAGCAAAGTGACCTTCGCTGATCAATCTGCAATGTTAGATAGAGTAGGGGAATGAGCAAACAACTATGCCCAGTAGATGACCAACTTCATCAACCAGCATGCTCAAAACATTTTGAGAATATTAACAAAACAGAAGGAGTCGCAAGGAGTCCATAATCATGTAAGAAAATAGAAGCAGAAGTCCACACAATAAAGGACCAAACAGAGTCAGAAGCAGACGGAATCAGAAAACAGAGCGGGACACTAGTTGATCACGGCATACAGACAGAACGAGCAACCAGCTCGTGAACAGAACGAGGAAACCTCACTCGTAAACAGAACAGATGAAACACCTGTGAATAGAACGGGGAACATCACCCGTGAACAGAAGGATCCTACATAGCGCACTACGAGATAGCGAGACCAACCATCCAAAGGTTCAGACACAGAGATAACTAGGTCCCAAAACAGAAGCTTAAAACAATTAAGCATGTGTGCACTAAAGGCACCAGAAAGCACATAGTTAGCTTGGAAATCAGAAGGGGAAACCAACCCCGCAAACGGAAGTCAAAACGGAGCTCAGACAAGCAAGTTATGGTCAAAACAGCAGCTTGTCCGAACATGTGTCCGGACGTCAATGTTCGGACACAAGCCGAACCTTAAAACAGGGGCAGAGACAGAGGTGTCCGAACATCAAAGCTCGGACTGATGTTCGGACGCTTTTCAGAAAACAAATACGTGTAGAGTCCGAGCTTGTGTCCGGACATCGATGTTCGGACACAAGTCGAAGCAAAATCAGAAGAATGAGAACAGTGTGTCCGAACTTCTCTCCGGACTTACAAGTTCGGACACCATTCAAGACTTGTAAGTCGGACTCGTCCTCGCACCCCGTCCGAACATCGAAGCTCGGACGGAAGTTCGGACACGTCAAAAAGTTCAGAAATTCAAAGCGCAAAAGGGCATGTCCGAACTTCCAAGGTCGGACGGAAGTTCGGACGCGTCAAAAAACTCAGAAAACAGAGGCGATTTCACACATACCGAAGCACCAAAACAATGTCAAAACATTATGAGTTTGTAGAAAACAACCTTGGGGGTTTGTACACTATTAAACAACACTTAAACAGACGCATTCGCAAACCCAGAGCAGAGACAGAACACATTCAATTCCAGAATTGAAACTCCCCAAGGCTGAACACACCGACTGAATCCATAAGCCACCTACCTCGATAATCAGCAGACGAAATTCCAAAATCTGAAGCAGCAGAACTCGAATCCAAGCAGATACCCAAACGCAGACCGAATCGTAATTCCAAACAGCCACTGAATTCTAAACAACGCAGAGGCAACCCTCAATCAGAACTGAACAAATCCACCAAAACTGAAACTGTAATCCAAAGACTGTAACACAATTCTCACCTGAATCCGATAGCAAGGTAGTCAACGGGAAGAAATCGGACCCAGCTACGCCGAGGATTGAAGATTCTGACAATCAGATTACAGAAACCCAAATCAGAAGGAGAGAAGTTCCCCAATCGCAGAATCGAACGAGAATTGACCACTCTCTTACCTTGTACTGAAACCGGCACCACGATGAGGTATACTCCACAACAGAATTCCAAGAAACCACAATCCACAGCACTTGAGAGGATGAGCAGCACGCAACTTTGAGAGAGAGAAACAGAGAAAAGAAGAGCGGCGAGGAGAGCGTCTTCACTTTTCAAAACTAAACGGAAATAGGTGAGTGGATATGAACGTGATTAGGAAGTGGGTATTACTGATTAAAAGGGTTAAGGGAATTAATTAAGAGGAAGGAAATAATTCTAATATGAGAGTCCTCTCACCAGAAAATAGAACGGATGGGGAAAAGACCTCTTCGCCCCCGGCTTCTTTAATAAGGATTCCATGTCCTAAACGACAATAAACCAGCTTAAGGTAACATCAAACGAAATAGAACGCAACGAAATCTATGGGTTATAACACATGATGCTTTGGATCCTTCTGATAAGGAATATTGGAGCAAGTTGGAATTTTCCTCGGTTACTGATTGCAGATCCTTTTACGCTTTGTATGCTAACAAAGTTGGTTTTGGCATCAGGCAAAACTACAAAAAAGAACACAGAAAGTTGCATATTCCTAGCTATATCAACTTTTGCTGCAGTAAGCAAGGTATTTCTGTAACAAAAGAGGCAACTAAGGTTGATAAACAAGCTGAGAAAGTGGCTGAAAAAACTGCAGAGATAGGGGATGAAAAAGCTGTTGAGAAAGGAGCTAAGAGCAGGGCTGATAAAGGGGCTAAGAAAAGGGCTGATAAAGGAATCCATAAAAGACGTAAAAAACGTCAAACGAGAGTGACTAGAACGGACTGTAAAGCTCATATATACTTCCGCTACGTTGCACATAAGGAAGTTTATATGATTAATAGATGGGAACTGTTCACAACCATCCCTTGCATGACGAATCCGATTCACATCTTCTTAGGTCCAATAGATGTATAGATGAAGCTCAATCTGCTCTAGCTTCATCTATTGAAAGAGCTGGAATTCCTTTGCGGTCGTCATACGAGCTTATGGGTATTTTTGCTGGTGGTAAAGATGCTCTTGGTTTCTTAAAGCAGGATTTGAAGAACCATTTGTCTAGAAAAAGACAAAAGTACATGAAACCTTTCGAAGGAACACTTCTAATGGAACATTTCCGTGATGAAAGTTTCCGCTCTCCTTTGTTTTATTATAATTGGAAGTTGATCGTGATCAGAAGATTGCAAATATCTTTTGGGCTGATGCAAGGATGAGGTTGGACTACTCGATCTTTGGTGACGTTGTTACTTTTGACACAACCTTCCGAACTAATAAAGCCAACCGGCCACTTGGTATGCATGTTTTGTCCAATCTTGAGATGCATTTCGTTTTTCCCTTTTGCTAATTTATTATTATATATGGCTAAGATATTATGCATCTATGGATACTATTTATATGGGTAATGGTAAACTTTTTGCATATTCGTTAAATTTTTATGTGTATTGTTTACTTGTTGATAATCTTAAAAGATCTTGATTTGCTATTGCAGCTGTCTTCGTTGGGGTGAATCATCATAGAAAGACTACTGTTTTTGGGGCAGCACTATTATATGATGAAACAAAGGATTCTTTCATTTGGTTGTTTAATTCCTTTCTGAGATGTATGCACAACAAGGCACCAATGACTATCCTTACCGATCAAGACACCGCAATGGCTGGTGGCATCAAGGCAGTGTTTCCTACCACATTTCATGGTCTTTGCACTTGGCATTTGTTTCAAAATGGGATGCAAAGGATAGGTAGTAAGTTCAAGATTGTGAGGGATCATTTAAACCATCTTATGTATAACGTGAATCTGAAAATGATTTTGATAAGTCATGGTTGTTGATGGTTGAGACTCATTTCTACCAAAGATCTCATGGTCATCCATGGTTGGAGAGGATATATCATAAGAGGCAACAATGGTCTTCTGCCTGGATGAGACGAAACTTCACTGCTGGTATGAGATCCACTCAGCTCAGTGAGTCATTTAATTCTGCCTTCAAGTCTACTATAGCTTCTCCGTTGGATATTGACAAGTTCTTTGACCATTTTAATAAGGTGCTTGATAGTAAGAGGTGTGAAGAGGTGAAGCTAGATTTTGATATGATTGAGTACTTGCCTCGTAATGACTTTCAAGCATCACCCATTGTTTGTGCTGCTGCAAGTTTTTACACTCATAATGTTTTCCAGTATTTCCAAGAGCAGTTCAGATTGATGTTTTCTTACAAGTTTGAGCCACTTGGTGGAGTATGTGTGTCATCAGAAACACATTATGAGGTGTTTAAAAAGATTGACGGTGCTAAGGTTGATATCCTTCATGTGGTTGTTGATATTGAGCATGTTCTTCTTCACTGCTCTTGTTTGTTGTTTGAGAGTTTTGGTATATTATGTTGCCATATTCTAAGAGTTATGGATGTGATGAGCAGTACGACATGTTGTGAGATGATGTCCACTATACCTGCAAAGTATCTTCTTTCTCGTTGGTCTAAAAGTGCTAAGAGTGGATGCATTTATCCTTCTTCATTGACTGGTGACTCTACTCATATCAAAGATCGTTTCCCATGTTTGACTGCTGCATATGCCAAGCTTGTAGTTGGGGTGTGTGACCGCAACGATGCATATGAGATCATTCAGTCTCATCTTCTGATTTTAAAGGATAGTTGGAGAATTTGATTAAGCCCGTAGATGAAGTTGCTGGTTATGCTTATACTCATCAAGGTTGTATAACTTAACTTTCTCTTATTGCACAATTTATGTCATATGTGTATATGGTTTTATAGTTGTATATTATTAATTGTATCATGTGTGTTGTCTTGTCATTGTTTATGCAGGTCATCTGAGTAGCTCTGTGCTCGAAACAACTTTGAAAATTAAAGAATCTACTATTAAGGTGAAAAAAATACTGAGGAGTCGAGTTGAGCTTCAACAAGAGAAGGAAAAGAAGAAGAGCAAGGCTATAGTTAGGAATGACGGTTCTCAACCGTTCATGCAGTTTATATAGATGATAGCACAAGTTCAGTACTATAATAATGCAACATTTGTTTAGTGAACTCAACATTCAGTTTTATTAGTTAAATTCTTTGGTAAAATAGTGATAGATACCTATATCTTACAATACGTATACCATTTCTATGATTTTTTTTATGCACTCGTTGTTTGAATGTAATTCAAATTTTGCAAGACTTTTAGTTGCAATTGAAATTCATTTCCCATCTTCAAGAAATTAATTTCCAATTGTTTCATCTAACAGATTAATTTTTTTTAATGACCTTATGTGTATATTGAACTTATATTGTACATGTACTGCTATTAGTTGAAGTTTTAGATAGGGACAAATGTTAGCCACAGACATTAACTGATATATGCCATGGGTGTACAAATATATATGCCACAGACCCATGAAATATTTGCCACGAATGTATATCGTAGATATACAAAAAGTACTCGATAATCGTTGCTTAATTCTAACAGATCAATTGTATTTAATGAAACTAGTATATATTTGGTTGGATAAAATTTTAAAGCTTATAACGTTCATGTATGGCTAATAATCCCTTATTAGCTGAAGTTTTAGATACAGTTTAACGTTAGCCATTTGCTTTGAAAAATATATGTCATGTATTTACTAATATATGTGCCATACACGTATGAAATATGTGCCACGAGTGTATATCGTTGATAGACAAAAACTACTCAATATTCATTGCTTAATTCTAACAGATTAATTGTATTTAATGACCCTATGTGTATATTGAACTTATATTGTACATGTACTGCTATTAGCTGAAGTTTTAGACAGGGACAAATGTTAGCCATAGAAATTAAACAATATATGCCATGGGTGAACAAATATATATGCCACAGACCCATGAAATATTTGCCACGAATGTTAAATATACAAAAAGTACTCGATAATCGTTGCTTAATTATAACAGATCAATTGTATTTAATGAAACCAGTATATATTTGGTTGGATAAAATTTTAAAGCTTATAACATTCATGTATGGCTAATAATCCCTTATTAGCTGAAGTTTTAGATATAGATTAACGTTAGTCATTGCTTTTAAAAAATATATGCCATGTATTTACTAATATATGTGCCATACACGTATGAAATATGTGCCACGAGTGTATATCATTGATAGACAAAAACTACTCAATATTCATTGCTTAATTCTAACAGATTAATTGTATTTAATGACCCTATGTGTATATTGAACTTATATTGTACATGTACTGCTATTAGCTGAAGTTTTAGACAGGGACAAATGTTAGCCATAGACATTAAACAATATATGCCACGGGTGAACAAATATATATGCCACAGACCCATGAAATATTTGCCACGAATGTATATCGTAAATATACAAAAAGTACTCGATAATCGTTGCTTAATTCTAACAGATCAATTGTATTTAATGAAACTAGTATATATTTGGTTGGATAAAATTTTCAATCTTATAACGTTCATGTATGACTAATAATCTCTTATTAGTTGAAGTTTTAGATATAGATTAACATTAGCCATTGCTTTAAAAAATATATGTCATGTATTTACTAATATATGTGCCATACACGTATGAAATATGTGCCACGACTGTATATCGTTGATAGACAAAAACTACTCAATATTCATTGCTTGAATCTAACAGATTAATTGTATTTAATGACCCTATGTGTATATTGAACTTATATTGTACATGTACTGCTATTAGCTGAAGTTTTAGAAAGGGACAAATGTTAGCCATAGACATTAAACAATATACGCCATGGTTGAACAAATATATATGCCACAGGCCCATGAAATATTTGCCATGAAAATTGACAACTGATTCAGGCACACTCCTTGCCGTTTTATCGCAGTTGTTAGTAGAAATGTGTGACTATCTCTACCTAGGCAGTGTACCTATCGTTTTGCGGAATAGTGAATTGAGTGGGGTTGTCGATCTCAGGGACCTCGTTCAATTAATTGACAATTTATTTACTAACCGAGAAACTAAACTAAGAAAACAGGAAACGTCACTTTTTCAGGTTTAACTTAATTTAATAAAAAGAATGACTAAACAAACTAACATAAAATAATGAAATAGTAAAAAGATAAAAATAAACTAAAAAACGAAATAAAGATTGAATCTAACGAAGCACCCCGGATTGTTCTGCAAACTTTCACTCTATTATGATATTAATAAACTCTTTCCTAATTCTGCAATAAACTCAGGAATCTTAATTAATGCATTGACCGGTCCCTGTACAACGAATCCTAACTGGCAGAAATAACAAGCCGCAAACCATGCCCAAGTCAATTCTTACCAATCGCTTTATTACCAATTCCTATTGGAGACAGATTAACCTATAGGCAAACCATGCTTCTAGTCGTTAATCCGGTTTAACTTCCTATGTCTTGTTAACTAATCTCAGCGCCGCATTTTGATTAGAAAACTACAAGGATTGCTTTAATAATTAGCTAGATAATTAAAGCACATGAAGAACAGGAACTAAACTACTGCAGTTATAATCAGAGAAAAAGATTACAAAATAACTATAAAGATTCGGTTTGCTATCCCAACCCGGGGAGCTAAATTAACTACGCTAACATAACTCTAAAAATAACGAAAACAACAAAGGAAGAAAACATTGACAATTAGATAAAAAGGGAAGAAGAAACTCTGTTAGAAGATTCTCGCTCCGCCTTTTGTCGTCACGTGTCTCTGCATTAATCATCTGTCAGATGTGTGGAATGCTAATAATGATAGAATTGTGGGTGTGGAAGGGGAGATTGAGAGGCCGAAGCCTCTCGCTGGTGTGGCGGCGTACAGACGTGAATGTAGCGTGAGTCCTCTCGAACCCTATTTCTCCTTCTTATAAGTAGCCGCCATCTAGTTTTTATCAAAGTATGTTTTTCTATCTTTGGATGATGACTCACGTGGTGTGCACCAGCCGCCAAGGTATGTACCAACCATGATATAATTTTCATTTTTTTCAGCGTAAATGATATTATAATGATTATATCATCATATGTGATAACCGTGATTCTTGGCATGAATAATCCACGTGAATAAGTGGTACTACGTTGGTGTGCAGCAGTAACTAATAGTTTGTGAATGCATGGCTTTTGTTGGGTTGTAATCCTCAATGTAAATCCAATATTTTCCTGCATTTTACATATAAAATGTATCAGTTAACATCAAACATAAATATAAGAAAAAGTATATGATAAGTGAGAAATATGACATGAATTGTTATCAAAATAGGAAGAATTATAGTGCTAAAAGTAGATATATTTTGCACTTATCAAACTTCCTCACACTTAGTTTTTGTTTGTCCTCAAGCAAATAAAGAATAAAACTATCTCTAAGGTCGTAGTGTCAAACCTCAGGATCGAATAAGTGCAGAAGGAAATCAAACGAAGTGGCAATCAAAAGAATAATCCTGCTCTTAGCTGTAGGTTTTTACAAACAGTGAAATAGAACAGTTATGTAAAAGCATGGACAAGTTTGATTGCATAAACTAAATATAGGATAGCTTGGGATCTTCCACCAATTTCTTTCCTCTAACCTTTGGATAACAAGGGGTGTGAAGTAACACCTTATTCCGTGATACCTTTCAACACCACATACTCATGATCAGAAACAAAAAATTAAACTGCAATTAACTTTTCTTTCGCTTGCAAAAACATTCTTATTCAAGAAATATATACAAAACAAAAAAATTATTGAGAATTGCAGAGTTATTCCGTAACCCAGACTTTTCTCTCTATCCTTGTATCGGTGTTGGGCCAACTATCCCAGATCCCGTGACCTTAGGTAGATAGGTGTTAAGGCACCCCTAGGACTTAATAACCGGATAGACGAGGCCTGCTTTTGTTAGGAAAATTTCTGATCAGCGGAGTACCTTGCCTTATCCTTTCATTCCAAACTTTCACATTATTTCCAAAATCCCAAACTAAACTAATTCAGTCTACACAATCAGCTAATCCGCCAAATGTCAGTGAAAACAGAATTAGTTTGAATAAAAACAAGTTAGATTAGTCAAACAGCTTTAAGCAAGAGAATTCTTGAGGTTGTCACCTGGCTCAATTTCAAACTTCCACAAACATTTTCACCCAAGAATTCAATATTTATAGGCACTCAAAGAAGTGATTCTCTCAAAGCAATAGGACAAACAAAAACAAGTGTGGCATATAAGCGCAACTGACATATTTTCAGGGAAAGGTCTCTACTTCCTCACACTTAAGAGGAGCAATGTCCTCATTGTTCAAAAATAATAATCAAGAAAAAACCTTTCCAAATATGCCAGACTCATGAAGGATTTCATTCAGGACCATAAGGACTAACATAAAAATAAACTTTAAGCATAAAAGTCATGATAGATTGAACATAAACATTAAAAATAAGGAGAAACTGAAACTCCCCTGATAGAATGAGGAAGGTTCCCTTCCTCACACTTACGCTCGAACAAGGGGGTAGTGTTCCTCACACTTGCGTCCAAGCAAGTGTCCAGCCTTGGAGAAGATCAAACACCATAATAAAAATTTCACCTGCACACACACTCACAACTACCACAAAACGCTAAAAAGTGTCACATTAAAAGCACATACACCATTACCACTTTTAAATAAATGAAAAAAAACAAAAACAAAACAAAACAAAACAAAATCAACCTAGGACATAAATTAATGCAGTAAATAAAACTACCGAAACAAAAATAAAAACAAAAAAATAAAAATTTAACAACTGGGTTGCCTCCCAGTTAGCTGCCCGTCTTTATAGTCTTTGGCTAGACTCCCGCTTCGTTATCCTGGATCAAAAACAAAAGTAGACAACAACTTTTCCAGGAAAACGAAGTAGGCAGTAATTAAAATCAAACCACCTGGATCAAAACAAAACGTTACGTTGGCAAATAAGATAGGAAAATGAATACTCCATAAAACCTGATGTTTGAGGAGATACTGCCGGTAACGCTGTTCAATCAGAAGACCAGGTGTGAATGGCCTTTCTTCCTCAAATTTGAGGACATAAACGTCCTCCTCCTTTTGTTGAGGCTCCTGGAAGCAAGGTTGAAATTGCAGATCAATTGGTGGTGGCACTTTTTCCTCAGATTCGAGAATATAGATATCCTCTTCCGGTTGTTGAGGCTTCATGGAAAATTCATTCTGGCAGACAATTGTGGTAGAAGCTTTAATCTCTTCATCTTCTATGAAATCGTCCTCAACTGGTGTTTCTACCGGCTCGGAGTTAGGCTCAGGCAAGATATTCTGCTCTACAGGCGAAGGACTTTCCCACCAATAAAGTTCTCGATCAGATTGTGGTGGTGGTTGATATCCAATCAGTCTCTGAAAAGCAAGTACTGCTTCCCTCTTACGCTGTAAAGCTCGTTCCACCATCAATTTCGTCTCTGCATCGTAACTGCTCTCCATTCTCAGTAACTAGTCTACAAAAACAAAAATAAAAATACAAAGTAAAATAGAACTAATACTAGAGAAGGAACAAAGAAAAAAAATCAACTAACTCAAAAGAATAAAACTAAAATACAAATAAACAGTCAAATTAAATTATGCACTAGTAAATAAACAAGTATATCCTGACTGAAAAAAAATGGAAACAATCGAACGAAAAACTATTCAATCGAAATAAAATTTAATCTTAAAAGCTAGAACAAAGATATACTTAAACCTAAAATCTAATTTACGTACAACTAAAGAAAAAAATCAAGAAAAAGAAAAAAAATAATACAAAAATAAAAGAAGATAAAACTCAAATAAAATCTCAATCAGATAAATAAAAATATCAATTAACTGTGTCAGAGGTCCCCGGCAACGGCGCCAAAAACTTGTTAGCAGAAATGTGTGACTATCTCTATCTAGGCAGTGTACCTATCGTTTTGCGGAATAGTGAATTGAGTGGGGTTGTCGATCTCAGGGACCTCGTTCAATTAATTGACAATTTATTTACTAACTGAGAAACTAAACTAAGAAAACAGGAAACGTCACTTTTTCAGGTTTAACTTAATTTAATAAAAAGAATGACTAAACAAACTAACATAAAATAATGAAATAGTAAAAAGATAAAAATAAACTAAAAAACGAAATAAAGATTGAATCTAACGAAGCACCCCGGATTGTTCTGCAAACTTTCACTCTATTATGATATTAATAAACTCTTTCCTAATTCTGCAATAAACTCAGGAATCTTAATTAATGCATTGACCGGTCCCTGTACAACGAATCCTAACTGGCAGAAATAACAAGCCGCAAACCATGCCCAAGTCAATTCTTACCAATCGCTTTATTACCAATTCCTATTGGAGACAGATTAACCTATAGGCAAACTATGCTTCTAGTCGTTAATCCAGTTTAACTTCCTATGTCTTGTTAACTAATCTCAGCGCCGCATTTTGATTAGAAAACGACAAGGATTGCTTTAATAATTAGCTAGATAATTAAAGCACATGAAGAACAGGAACTAAACTACTGCAGTTATAATCAGAGAAAAAGATTACAAAATAACTATAAAGATTCGGTTTGCTATCCCAACCCGGGGAGCTAAATTAACTACGCTAACATAACTCTAAAAATAACGAAAACAACAAAGGAAGAAAACATTGACAGATTAGATAAAAAGGGCAGAAGAAACTCTGTTAGAAGATTCTCGCTTCGCCTTTTGTCGTCACGTATCTCTACATTAATCATCTGTCAGATATGTGGAATGCTAATAATGATAGAATTGTGGGTGTGGAAGGGGAGATTGAGAGGCCGAAGCCTCTCACTGGTGTGGCGGCGTACAGACGTGAATGTAGCGTGAGTCCTCTCGAACCCTATTTCTCCTTCTTATAAGTAGCCGCCATCTAGTTTTTATCAAAGTATGTTTTTCTATCTTTGGATGATGACTCACGTGGTGTGCACCAGCCGCCAAGGTATGTACCAACCATGATATAATTTTCATTTTTTTCAGCGTAAATGATATTATAATGATTATATCATCATATGTGATAACCGTGATTCTTGGCATGAATAATCCACGTGAATAAGTGGTACTACGTTGGTGTGCAGCAGTAACTAATAGTTTGTGAATGCATGGCTTTTGTTGGGTTGTAATCCTCAATGTAAATCCAATATTTTCCATATAAAATGTATCAGTTCACATCAAACATAAATATAAGAAAAAGTATATGATAAGTGAGAAATATGACATGAATTGTTATCAAAATAGGAAGAATTATAGTGCTAAAAGTAGATATATTTTGCACTTATCAGCAGTCATCATCACTTTCTTCACAATCTAAGCTAGTTCCTGAAGTTGACCATTCATCAGAATAAATTGGACTTCCTAGACTACTAGCTCCACCATCCTTCTGAAACAGAACAGTTCCAACATAAACAAGTTAACCAACAAGCCAATTCTCAGAACTAGTTTGTTTCTTCCATCAGAGAAGCCTGCACAATAACCATTAAATATACCAGAATGCGCAGGGAATATGGGCAAGCCGTAGATTTTTCGCAACATTCCTTTATTTAATAGTTTATGTTTTTATAACAAATGTTAACCATAGGCATTACATAATCTATGCCATATATGTAAAAACATAAGTGCCGTAGGCATATAAAATATTAGCTGTCATTGGCCCAAACAGTAACTTTACAACTAAAATAACTAGCTGTGAAACAAGCAGCTAACCCACGCTAATCCAAAGTGGGAAGAGTTTTGAAAAAAAATCCAAGCTAAGTAGCAATCTCAAACATTCCTTTTTTTTTCATTTTATTTTGCAACCATACTCCGGGCCACACTCCTAGTTGTCCTCTTCTGTCGCTTGCCTTCATTCTTCCATCTCTGACTCAGCAATTCCTCTGCTTTCTTGTTCACATTACTCACCACAACTTGAGCACAAATCTGAGCCATCAATAGCTTAATTTTGTTCTGTTTTGGCCATTCTACTATCCAAGCTTGCAAACTATGTCCATTCTATTTCTCCATCAGCTTGCATATTAGCGGCCCGCAACTGTCTCCATCATCTTGAATCGGCACCGTTTCTATATTCCACTTTTTATTCTTGAAGGATGTATTTGTGAAAGATACAATGTATTCATCAACAATACTCACCTGCAGTTGCATAAACATTAAACAACATAAATATGATCAAAAGATTAAAATCCAAACTTTAAATGTACTTGCAACTTACAATGAATTTGGCTATCTTCTCCACCTCTTTGAATCTGTTATGTTTGAGAGTATCCAAATATTGAAGTTTTCCTTCTCGCGTATTTATCACAAAACATCTCCAATGTGAATTCTTTACGCATGGGAAAAAATCTGATAACACAACACAATATATTGTGTCAAGCTTTAGAAGAGACACTTATGCCAATAAACCATTATGCCTTCTTACTATCTTACCATTTCACAATCAGTCAATTGTGTTTGATATCTCCCCCATCTCGTGTGTTTGTCAAGGTAGGCTTCAAGGAAATTTTTCTTCCTTTGTTTGTTACCTTCAGCTTTACTCTGTGATACAAAATCAACTATATAGATTTCTAAACTATTCAGCTTTGCTAATTTCAAGCTAGTTCCAAAATGGGCCTAAAATTTATCAACAACAGCTATGCCACAGTATCCTCATCTCCTTAATCAGAAAATATAGATTTTGTTATAGATGTGCAACAATGCCATAGTATCGCATAGGAATCTTACCAGAACATAAGTAGAGAAACAAAAACGCTTTGGGTTGTTTCCATTGGTGGAAGTTTGTAGTTCCTTCCAGCTCAAACTACTTGCATAACAATTGATAATCTTATCATCCAGCCAATCATTTCCTTTTAACTTCAGCAAGTCTTTCTTATGCAACTGATTGTCTTCATCATCAAACATCAATGTATTCCTATTGATGATAAAAATAAATCATATGTGAACATGCTTTCATTGGGTCCCACAGGTCATATATGACCTTAAAAAACTTTGGATTTGGCATTAGACAAAAATATAACACCTTAGCATCATCCATTTAAAGTTTTATCAATTTTGGACAACATTTAAGCCTCGTTTAAGTTGATCAAATATTAAAAAAATTGTCAGATGTAAAATAGAGTAAACCACATGGGTGGGAAAAGTAATTTTTGAAACCTCATGGGTGGGGTCTATAATTTCACCAAATGTCATGGGTGGGGGATGTAATTTTCCCTAAATATAAACTATACAAATAATATTTTAATAACCTTGCAGTCGAAACCAGAGAGGACGAAGACAAGACTGAATCTAAAATCTAAAAACAGAGGTGAGGGCAACCCTTTCGTCAAAATATCTGCAAGCTGACTGGTGGAGGGAACGAGGAACACCCTAGCTTGACCAAGAGCAACTTTTTCCTGAACAAAGTGGGTGTCAATTTCTATATGCTTTGTACGTTGATGTTGAACTGTGTTGGAACCCTAGGTTTTGCCGATAATGGTATCAAAGTATGTCTGAATGACAGAAGAAGTCAACCTGTGAGAAGGAGTCTATCTGTACAATGAAACAAAGATGTGGCGAGCCAAGAACGAGTTCGATGCAAAAACAAGTCTTACTAATCAAAGTAGCAGCGAGAAAATGCACACATAAAGCTAGAACGTGGAGACGTCAAAGAAAATAACCGTCCATCACTCTCAAGGTCGGCCAATAAAGTAGATTGCAGTAGAGGCACGTCAGAGTGAGTCAGTCATGTGGCAATTGAGTCGGAACGAGTCAACCGCAAGCAGTTGAAGATATTCCCGCCTTATGCTTAGTGGAGGTCGTAGAAACATCATTTTAAATGTTATTGGAGTAGTTACTTTGACTTTTATCAGTATTTAACCAGTTAGAAGCCATTTGCAATAGTTAAGGCTTTCACTTACACATTTCTAGAGAGAGAGTCACACTGAGAGAGAGCTTTCAGTTTGAGAGATTATTTTCGAGGCTAAGTTCGTTCTACGCTCACATAGATTCATCTTGCTTATAGATCATTTGCACCCAAACACTCCACATGTTGCATTGATCAATCTTTAAAGGTTTGAGTATATTATGCCCCAGATTTTTTTCCTTCGTTTCTGATTCGCAAAGGGAGTTTTCTAACGTATTGATCTTATGTTAGTTCTTTTATTATATTCTTCGGTCTTTTGTATTCACTTTGAGGAAGGAGGATTACATTGTCTTTTTTTTTCCCTTTGCTGTTTATTTATAAGTAAGAGAGGGATCACTATTATTAATTCATTCCTTTTGTTATTTATTCGTTAGTTAGTAAAAGGATTACTAATTCCCCTTTTCCTTCTTTTCTTGTGATGTTTTTATTAATAAAGGAAGGAGTTTCTAATTTAATTTAGTTTTCCTTTCCCTATCCTTCCTGACAATATTTCCTGTCAGTTCTCTCGCTTTCACGAACCTCCGCTCTGCAAAGTCTCCAACCCCCTTTGCACTCTTCTTCAAATTCTTCCTCTCTGCAACTCAATTGATCTGATGCGCTGTTGTTCGAGTCCGTAGATCTCGAGTGGGGATTCCAAGTTGATTATCGTATTTCGTTCCAGTTCTTCTCCCAATTTGTTCGTGCGTTTGTTAATTCAAGTGGAGATTCGAGGAGTCTGATGTGTAGAGTCCTCTGAGATTGCATTGCTTCGGATGTGAGGTAGGTGGTGGATGAATTCGGTTGTGTGTGTTCAACCACGGGGATTTGTGATTTTGTTCGTTGTCCGTATATGTTTATGTTCTCCTCTGATAGTGATGTTTCTGGATTGATTTTGGTTGCTTTTCGATCGGTCAAAACCCCGTGGAAATATGTTTTCAATTGGTTATTTTGCTACTATAAGTTATGTATGTTTTGTGGGGGATTTGTGGCTTGGTTCTGGCTGATTTTCGCAATTGATTTTGCAGTTTTCGCTGTGTCCGAACATGTGTCCGAACATTGAAGTTCGGACATCATGCGCGGGCAGATTTTCTGACTCTCAGCTAAGGTCCGAACATGCAAGGTCGGACGCATGTTCGGACCGGCCTTTGTTTTTGCATAACTTCTTCGTCTAAGCTCCGTTTTGAGTGCCGTTTGCGGCGTTGGATTCCTCTTTTCGAGTACTATATCTGTTTTGATATGTTTTAGCACATGTATATGTTTACTTTGATTTGAAAATCTTCAGAATCCTTTGAACTCTGATTTGCTTTGAAAGTGAGTTTCAGCTTCTGACTTTGGTTTTGACTTTCGTATTTCATTGGTCATGGTTTAAGACATCTGTTTCAGCTTTGATACAGTTTCCATTGTGTTAAGGCCTTGTACTTTGGGGTGTTGCTCTGGAACACCTGTTGTCTGTTTGATTAAGCTTCTGATTTGGGACCTAATCTTCTCTGTGTCTGAGTCGTGGATGGCTGGGTCTAGCTATCCCGTAGCATGCTGCGTAGGACGTCCTTCTGTTATCTCACGGTGTCTCCCCATTCTTTTCATAGGTGTCTCACATGTTCTGTTCACGAGTGATGTTTCCTCGTTCTGTTAACGGACTCGCTCCGTTCTGTCTGTATGCTTTGAATGCTAGAGTCCCACCTTCGTTCGTATTCTGTCTGCTTCTGTCTGTTCTCTCTGCTTCTGTATTTGACAGACTACGGTGTGCTTTCTGTCCTTTGAACACCTCTGTTTGTCTTGCTCTGCTCCGTCTGTTCTGGCTGTTTTTGAACCTTGATAGACTGCTGTGTAGGGATATAAATGTTTTGTTCTATTCAAGTGCACACTATCTGGTTATGTAATTTTTTTTTAATTGTATGTATTGTGAACTACACCTATCTGGTTATGTAATAATTTGTACGTGTGTTGTGATACACTTATCAGATTTTAATTTGAAATCTAAATTTATTTTGCGTTCATAAAAAGTTTTATCATATTTGTACAGAACGTTAGCGTAAGTAACATTGTCATTAACTTAGTAAAAAGTATAATTAAAAAAACATATGCATTCAACACCGGGCAACACATGAGTAGACCACCTGTAGCTTGCTGATTGTACCAGTGATATGGCATCACACACTTTGCCTTATTATATTAAAAACATTATGAATCTAACACGAGAGAGATCCGCAAACTAAATCCCACCACAACTAGGCAGCCAGCAAGCAGCAGCGTTTTGATCGATCAGGCATTGAGGTGATGAGTCTCGACGTGTTCACTGCAGGCAACGATGACTCCCATAGTAGCAGTTGGGATGGGCACAGTGTCGGCAAGCTTCTCATAATCAATGGTCCATTTGACGAGATCAATTCCATTACCCTCGTCTGTGACATGAAGAGTGATGACGAAGCTCTTGTACTCTTCCAGTAGTTCACCACCGATCACAGTGAACACCATCTTTTTGTTCTCCTCATCAACTGTAATCTTCTGCTTAGAACTAAGTTTTTTCCCATCTGCATCCATCCATACATATGTATTTACAATCATTCATATATATTGATAACAAATTAATTAAGAATTGTCATCAACAAGGCAATTTGGGAAATAAAGAATTCTGAAATTTGAAACTTAATTGGAAGCGATGCATGCTATATATTAGACCTGGCAATTTGACCCAACCGAAACCCAACCCGAACCCGACCCATACTTTTGCGGGTTAGGGTCTTGATTATTGACCAATTTATTTTTTGGGTTGGGTTAGGGTAATAAGCTAATTTTGTGGGTTGGGTTAGGGTGGAGATCTAAACCCATGACCCAACCCGAAAACCCGAAAATATATTGTTAATAATAAAAAAATAAAAATATTAATTTACATGTATATATCATTTTCAGATCAAACTATACCTTAGCCTTAAGCCCAAGTGTAGTTGGACTATCCAACCTTTAATAATATCACACAATCTTAACTAAGCAAACGGCCCAACCACCTGCATATCAAATAAAGGGCCCAACCAGACGTCAACATAATGTTGAAATCCCTAAGGCTCTCGTCTTGTAGACTCACATCCATCTTTAATTTCTACACCGTTGTTCACTCAAGGTTTGTTTTTCTTATTATCATTGGCATTAAGTTTCTGAGAATATATGTATGTTTAGATTATCTAGAATGGTGAACAAAACTATAATATATTTTGTAAGATCTTGATTATAGACCTGTAGTGAAATTTGAAGTAAACAATGCGGATAGCGTGCTGCATAAAAGTTCCTTAACTGTTAGTAATGATTAAGTGATTGTGATTGTACTTTTCTCGGACATGAGCACTCAATTTAAAGGGTGTAATATTTTAAAACTATCTGTCATAGTTTTAGGCTTAAAGCACTTAGTTTATTGATAATTTCTAACTTTAAAACATTTATCTTTAGTGTATTTCTCTAATGCATAATGAAGATTATCTTTTCGTTCCCTTTTTTCTTAAAGGCACTAAGATCATGTGCATGTCTAGATAGAATTCCTTCCCAACAGAGGTAGAACTGCAGCTCAGATTAATAAAAAATAAACTTATGGAAAAAGTACAAGTTACTCTATTCATTGGAAATTGGTGCAATACTTTAGATTCTTCGCATAACATGGAATTCGTTTAAAGTTAGGTCGATTAAGCAAAGATTACATCTAATTAATTTCTACTCTTAATCCATCTAAATTATTGTATGCCTAAAAATGGGTTGGGTGGGTTGGGTTAGGGTTGAAGGATTTTAAACGGGTTGGGTTAGGGTCAAGATTTTCTGACCCATCAATTTTTGGGTTGGTTGGGTTGATGATATTTTAAATGGGTTGGGTTAGGGTAAATATCAACCCGACCCATCGACCCAATTGCCAGGTCTATATATATATATATATGGAGGATTTGGGGCTTAACTAAACAATTACCAAATAATTAATCTTCATATATTTTAAGTATCGCCATTATGCTGAACCTTAAAAATATATATATATATATATCTATATGAATGTGTATACCTTGGATGTAGCGCCAGCAAATGGTAGAGTCTGTCTTGCCGTATTCACCTTCATGAAGTTCGCAAGCGTCAAGGACATCAGAGACGTTTGACATACTGTGTGGATCTTTGCACCACATGTCATGGAACTTATCAGCGCATGATCTCAGTTCAAATTCAGACACCAGCCTTCCTTTAAGACCCATGATCAATGTTTATTCTTTTGTGGATTAATTGTTTCGAGCAGAGTAACTGGAGAACGATTTCTTAGATGGAAGGGCTTATTTGGAGGTATGGATGATGTTGATGAAACTCCCAGCAAGGCCTTATTTATATACTATTAATGTAGTAGCGTGCGCGCACCGGTCAAGCCACTAATACATTGTTTTTTTTATTGGTGGATGATTTCAAATCACATTATGGTCGAAGGATATCTCTCCATCAATTTCAATACGGACCAATCCGCAGGGCAAGACAGCAATACATACTGTTCAATATCAAATGTGTTCTATCTAAAACGAGATTAACGTGATCAACAATTAGTCGTTTTCTGGGGTCATTTGGTTAATTACCCCTTTTGCGTTGACCCATGTACTGCTTAGTCACAGACTAGAGCTGATAAGCCGTAGACTTATCATATTTTACGTACTAGATTTAGGATTATATTTATCTAAATAAGGTTAAATATATGTTATTTATGTTATATTTTATATTAAGTCTATTATTTGTTCAGATTTATGTTTTTACATGTTTTTCATACATGGAAATAATTTTTGACCAAGATGCCGGACATAAGGCCGGATGTCCTCTGCACGGCACAAGTACGGAGTAGAAACATGTTACTGCCGGATCCGATGCCGGGTAGTTCCCACCCGGCATAAGTAAAAAAATTACCACGGTTGACCAAACGTCAGTAGTTAATGGCCGTTACCACTCTAGCCCCTGCAGGGTATGGTGCCGGACATCTCCTGTCCGGCACAGGCGTCGGTTCGCACAGATTTGACGGTTTTGACCGTTAACAGTTGGCACGTGTTTTATTAGGTGCCGGATGACTATTACCCGGCATGTCACCCGGCATACATGGATTTTGTTGCCTATAAATAGGACGAGAAGGGCTACACTTTCAGACATTCCAACATACCTATACACTCCATCCACGCTTCATTTCCGCCCACATTCCATTGTTGGCGTCCAAGACATTTCTACAGATCCATCCACGAAGAAGAAGAGAAGATTTCCTTTTCGGGTTAAGGCTTTGATCAATCTCCTTCTCCCTTTATGTATTTCTTCCTTATTTGGAGTGGATGGTGAAGTAGAGATCTTTGTTAGTTTGGTTAGGGATGAGTTCTTCCTTGTAAACACTTTGATCATTCAATATATATTTCCAAGTTTTACTAAGACTTAGATCTTCATAAAAGGCGGAATGAGATTGCTACTTGTTCTCCTACCTTCTAAATTCTACTGGAGGTTCAAAAGACAAAGGTGTTTTGGTTAAAGAGTCTTAGTGGTCTTTCACCATTGTTAGATGCGGAGGTGTAGATGACAAAACTGAAAGAGTTGAATAGCCTTATTCATTTTCGTTATTCCAGTCGGATACTGACGAAAGATCTTTGGGTTCGAATTGGGTAGCGAGTCCTTACTTTAAAGATTTAAGGCTAGGACAGGAATTCGCATTTTTGTTCTTGTCGGATCTAGTGTCGGATTGGTTGTGTCCAGCATATTCAATGTCTTTGAATATGCCGCGCATAAACTATCCGGCTCGTTCATTTGTTCAGGTGATTTCAGAAACTTGTTATGTATTAAATGTTCACAGTGGTACTTGGGGTTGATCTAGTCCCGAATCATACATTTAGTTAGGATTTTAGTTAGATATTTTAGATTAGAGTTACATTTACTTCCCCCCTTATTTTAGAATAGGTTATTACCGGGATTAGGACTAGTTTTCTATAAGTCTCTTGGGTTCGATACTCTCGGTCGTAATATATTTACACTATACCCCGACTGGGTTTTATTTACTACCCGTAGTAGAGTTGTAGGATTATTTTAGTTATTCTTTTATTTATTCTTTTGTACATCCTTTCCCCCTACAATTTTCCCTTAGCAAGAGCCAATCAAGAAAAAGAAAACAAATGATTGAATATGTTGATTTGCGTTTTGTCCTTACCCTCAGGTTTCTATAGAGAATGAGTTGACTGGGCCGGGGATACGTCATGTAGACAACTATGCCATATAGCTCATAATTTGAGGTGGCAATTCGGACAATCTTTTGGGTTTGGTTTGGTTAGGTTTGGTTTGGTTCGGGTAAGTTTTGAACTATATAATATTCAGCTTGGGTCGGACTGGGTCGGGTGAATTCAGTTTTTCAGGTTTAGTTCGGGTTTATGAAGTTACGGGTTGGTTTGGATCGATTTGATTGTATTTTGGTTAGGGTGATTTTCGTCTAGGATGGTTTTGGTTTGGTTTCCTATCGTTCGGGTTAGTCAATGGTGCATTCGGTTTTTTCGGCCTATGAGTCTAATTCGGGTGAATTATTTGAGTTGGGCTAAGCCGATACAAATTTGTAAGTGTCATATTAAAATAACCATTTTTTATTTACGATTACATATATCTCAATAAAATTAGGCTAAGTTGACTACTCATGTCATTAATTAATGAAGGTTTATGCCCCATATATGGGCAACACATAGCGGTGCACTGATCGATGTTATCTGTTAGTGCAAGTTTTGGGTTATGCACCCTTTGCTATGCTAAGGTAGTGCAATTTCAAATTGCCCTATTTGATATATCATTTTTGATTGACAATCTAAAAATAAAAATCCCCGATTTCACTCCTCTATCATTTAATATCATCTATTAGTGCACGAATTAAAATTGCACCATTTTATTATGTCTTACATAGGGGCAACAACCTCATGTTGCACCAATTGATAACCATCTTTTAGGTGCGACTCCATAAATTGCACGATTTGATATCATTAATTAGTACGTATTTCACAGATGCACCAATTGATACAATATCTATTAGTACAATAATTTAAAGTTTCACTATTTGAAGTCGTCAATTAGTGCACCCGTTAAATTCCGCCCATTGCACGGGCATATTGTACTCATACACCTAAGGGGGTGACATAATATAATTGCACTTTTTGACATAAACAATTAGTGCACTAGGTTTTTGCTCTATTTGTTATTAGTTTTAGGTGCAACTTTCAATTACCCTGATTGATGACACATATATTGCACCAACAAATCAACATTGTTATAGGGATACTTTGTTATCCTATCTTTGCTCACCTGAATAGTGGTAAACTTTTTATTTTATTTTTATAATAAAGTAGGTAACATAACATTCTTGTTAGTGTGCTTTGATGATAGATATTCTATGGTGACAAATGTATTGTTGGAGAATCAAAGTATATTTAAAGACAACTAGATATTAAAAATAATAATATTATTTTATGATTTCGTTTAGTTTGGATTATTATCGGTTTATTTTTGACTCGGGTTGCTTTGGGTTTAGGGTGATTATCGGGTTTCGGCTGACTATGGTTTAGATAGCTTCAGTTTGAATATTTTCGGTTCGGATGATTGTGGATAGTGGTTGAATTTCGATCCTATCAAATCTCGGTTCAACATGGTTTGATTCGGTTCATTGTGGGTTTTGGATCATTTTTTCAATTGTCCATACAATTGAGAATTGGATTTCGATTCGGTTCGATTCGAAAGGAGGCTGGGATAGTGATTTTTCCAAACTTCCCCTGGAATAGTTAGTGAGATCTAGTTATTGATAGATCTCATTTCCAACTAACGTTTGGATCACAAATCGTGTATCATCATTGGTGCGTTTACCTTTTTGATCGTATAAATCTAGTAAAAATCTGTTTTTTTTGTTATGAAGGTTTTTGTAACGTCTCTAAATCATTATTATATATGTTATTAGTTACAAGTATTTCGTTACCAAAGATAATACTAAAGATTTGAATAATTTGTTGAGACTACAATAACAATATAATTGTTACAAAATAATATTTTTAGTGATGATATCTCACTGGTATGGCTATCAAAATCGTGAGCATCAGCATGTAGCTAGGTTCCAGATCCAAGTGGTAGTTTCATGGCCCTTAGCTATTGTCCTTGAAAAATGACAAGGTCTGGCCCATTGTTCAAATGAGGTCTGATCCCGGGTGTCTTCCAGTGGTCTTAACGCGTTTGAAGAAGTCGTGTCCGCCGCCGAGCAAGGAGCGAGAGAAGAGAAAACCAACCGCTAACTAATTTGATCTTTCGTTACGTTATCTCCTGCAGTAACATGTAACGGTTTTTATCGTTACAAAAAATTAGTTCAATAACAATTTTAATTTTTGATAATGATAATTATCTTTACCAAAAAACTTAATTTTAGTAAGAGTATTCTAACACTGAGAAAATGACACGAAACACTTCATTCTCATAGATCTTTAGTGGTTCAAAGGGAAGAATAGGTTGTGTTCATGTTTTCCAATCTTATTTGTTTTGGTTAACAGTCTCGATAAAACCTTTCTGAAGTTTAACAAGATATAACCATAAGAAGTTCATCTATCCTCTAAAACTTGTAACTTGCCTGATCATAATTAAATCCAGCGCTGTAGCACTACGTGACTACAGTCAGTGGTCAAATACTAACCAGCTATGACGAGAGATTAAGATCTCAGTTGTTGATCTACTTATTTCTTTATTTATTTTTTCGAGAAGAGATTGTTTCCCTATATTAGGGATTTGTAGTAGGGTAGTCTAAAAAAATTCGTAACCGCGGTATCTGACCAAAATTAAAGTGAACTGTATTTGTTTCCAGGTAAATCGTATCGGTTATTGCGATATGGTTAACTGAACCATGTAAATTGATTGGTTTCCGTTTCAGTAACGATATTGAATTTTTCAGAACGGTTAACCATTCGGTTAACTGTGGTTAACCGATTATATAAACAATAGTAAAAAAACTTAAAATATTAATGTTCAGCTTATATAATATTAATGTTAGCTCTTGAGGGAATATGCACAATATTATATTTTTTGTCACATGTGTTTGATTTGTCACTCATGTTTTAGGTGAATGATCAATGTTGTAATATTAATAGTATGGGTCTCATCAATAGAAAAAATACACGGCTACAAGGTTAACCGATGAAATCGAACCGAATTAAAAGTTAACCGGTCTAAACGGAATGGTAATAGAATTGAATTTTAGAAAATCGAATTAAACGGTTAACCGAATCCGGTTAACCAATCTAAATGAAATAATAATGAAATTGAATTTTAGAAAACCAAAGACTCGGTTAACCGAAAGTGATTAACCGAATAAGATGATTACCCTATCATGGGCAGCTAGGTGTATATATGCAGTATTTATGGATGGAGAATATATGCGATCATTACTGTTGCTTGTGCAGCTATCCAAATCAGAACCGGACAGCGAGTGGGTGGTTTCTTGTTTCGCAATCTTTGCTGATTTTCCTTCCATTCCAAAGCTTGAGAAACGGATTTTGACCAATTGTGGTGAAAACCCTACAGCCCGCTTCACATTAGCTAATTAATAGGGGGATTGATAAACTGTTAACCGGACCCGGATTAACTATATTGACGGTTAGTCAAATTTAGGCTTCATTCTTTTATCCGTTTCAACGTATAGCTGATGTTAGTTGACAGTTAAAATTAGAAATGGTTAATGTCGGTTTCATTATTGTTTTACAGTTAACCGATGTATATGTATGTTTTTTCTTATAATTAGTGAACAACTTTAGTGTGGTTGACCGTCGATTTGGTAAGATTTTATTAGTCTAGTATATCTCTAGTAATTAACTATATAATTATATACTTATTTTTAGTAAATCTAATAATTAATCATATAGTTTTATACTTATACTAAAAAAATAAAAATAAAATTACAAGGTTATAAGTTTTTTTATTAACCAGATTCCATAAAATCAATAATCGAAACCGGATAATTAAATAGTTCTATTTAACCGAACCAGTAAACCAATTCGATTAATCGGTTTCAGGTTTCAGTTTCAGATTCTTTAGTTCTGATGTCGGTTTTCTGTGAACACCCCTACGAATTAGCATTATTTAAAACCAAATAATGCCAATAATACCACTGCTATCTTAAATGACAAACTCGCTGGAGCTGTGGATCGTGATTCATGCTGATACCTACCAATATAATAAAATATAAACGCTCATCATTCATCTTGATTGATAAGGGATGATGTAGGGATGGGAAGATGACTTTTCAACGAATCTTAGCATGGTAGAGACTCTTAAAAAGAAATAACAACTAACCTAATGTCTAGTATAATATGTTAAATACGATCTCAAATAGGCAGAAGCACATAGAAATTCCGATCCATGACTTCAATTCCCTAATAGGACACTCTGTCCACTTATTCTCGGAACAGTGATGATTTTTGCACAAGACCAGCATTTGACAATTGCTGGTCTCAAATTTGTACAGAACCAGCATTTGGAGAGTGCTGTTTCCGATTTTTTTTTTATTTTGCACAAGACTACCTGTGCAAGTCGAAACCAGCACTTGCCAAGTGCGGTTTCTTTGACAGTTTCAGGTGGGCGACATCCCTTCCTTCCATATAAATACCTCACTAACCCTCCCTCATTCTTCACACAAATCTCCTCATGTTTTCTTAATATTGTGGAGATCTTGTATGTGCACGGGCACGCTTGAAAGAGCGCCATCAAAATTGATGGCGCTCTTTCAAGTAGTGAATGTGCGGTTACAAGATTTCTATAATATTTAGAAGACATAAGGATCTCCCTTATAAAGTTTTTGGAGATCATATAGGCACTTGTGCACTGTTTGAGAGACCTCTGTTGTTGGCAGATTCAGGCAGTGATCTGCAGAATCTGCCAATGACAGAGCTTTTTCAGGCAGTTCACTAAATCTAGTTTAACTTTTAAAGAACTGTGTTTTGTTTATGCAGTCCTTTCTAACACTGGAGTACGAGGAAGTTGCATTTGCAGCTTTTTTTTACTCATGTGTTTGGCTGACTTGTGTATATGTAGATCAACATAATATTAGACTTTGTACATTGTTATATTATCGCATAACATACGAGTTTATAAAAACATCAGTGAACCATAAAACGTGGTTAAAAATTAACATTACACCCTTTTTTTGTTGTGATTGCTAAAGGCACGACCTGTCAATGCAGGAGCGATTAAAACACATTAAACATAGGAAAATTAATAAAATACTTGCCAAACTTACGGTTACTACCCCTAAACGGACATGACTTTTTTGAGTGCCCCGGCTGTCTACAAATTGAGCAGTGTCTAGGCTCCCTGTCTTGTGTTTCATCCATCTCTGTACGGATTCGTGAGTGAGATGGGCGCCGATCTACTCTCTCATTATCTTTCTTTCCAACATTGGGTTTGGCACAAGGACAAAACCGTTGTACTCTGGCCAGTTGCTCTCGTTTCCTAGGGTATTAAAACGAACTTCCCCAAATGCTTTAATCATCGTATCCAACTTGTAGACATCATCAACATAGTCTTGCCATCGAGCTCCTGAGTTTGCACACACGGCTATAACATGAGAACAAGGGTACTTGAATGCTTGCCACTCTTCGCATTCGCAAGTTTTGTCAATCATCGACACCCTAAACTTCCCACGAGGACATCTTGCAGTACTATCCCCTTGGTCATCAACTTCATAAATAGGTGTAACCGGGTCACAAAGTATAACACCATGCCTCCTTTCGTAGTGGCCGTTTACGTTCATTGAATTCACTAAATGCTCTGTAAACATAGCATTTGAATTTCTCTGTGCAGTATACGTTTGGACGTTATGCACAAAATAACCCATTAATTTATATAGTGTGGCCTCTACTATTGATTTCACCGGTAGCATGCGAGCACCCTTCATCACTCCGTTAAAACACTCCACCAAATTAGATGTCATATGACCCCACCGCCTACCATCGTCGTAAGCTCTGCACCACTTTTCCAGGGGTAGTTGGTCTAGAAAAGTTGCAATCTCTGGCTTTGCCGACTTTAAATGCAACATCCTACGTTCCACTTTATCCCTTGAAAACAAGTAAGCTGCATTTCCAACAATGTATACGTATACAGTTGTAAGCATCAACAAGTAATGGCGCTTGGAAATGTGAAATATAAGAAGGTTGTAGATTAATACCAGTGTTTATTAAATAGTCTTTCAACTCCTTGTTTTTGAATCTTGCATTGAAGTTTGAAGCAATGTGTCGGATACAGTAGTAGTGGTATCCAAACGGTGGTTGCCAATATACCTCCTCTTGCATCGTCTTGATGATTCCTTGACAACGATCGGATATGATAGAAACACCACTTCGTAAGCCAACTACATGACCACGCACATGGTACATGAAGTACTTCCATGCTTCGTTAGTTTCCCCTTCGACTATTGCAAAAGCAATAGGGATAACTTTGTTATTACCATCTTGAGCACATGCTACTAACAACTTACCCTTAAATTTACCATACAAGTGGGTACCGTCTACTTGAAGTATGAGCTTTAAATATCGAAAAGCTGTAATGCATGGTCTAAATGCCCAAAAACACCGAACAAACCTCCTAATCGTAACCCCATCCTCATTCGTCTCCACACATGATGTCATGTCCACCACGGTGTTAGGCACAAAATTTTGAATTGCAAGTAGGTACCTGGGTAACTGGGCAAAAGAGTCCTTCCAATTTCCGTAAATTTGGTCGATTGCCTCACACTTGGCTAGCCAAGCCTTTCTGTATGATATTCGTCTGCTGAATTCGTTCTGCACGAGCTGTATCACGTTCTTGATGCTTATAGTCGGGTATGTTCTGATAGAAGGGAGGATAAATGAGGCGATAAAATGATACTTTAGCTGACGATGATCTTGACTACCCAGGGTTGGGTTACATGTGTGAGCAACATATTTTTTTAACTTCCACTCCAACGTGTACCTGGAAGCCACCGCACGTAGGTAAAATGGACAGTCACCTTGCTCGTTCTTACAACTGATGCAGAAAATATTGCTCGAACTCTTTACCGGTGCGAAATCCAAATTTTTCCGGATGTGGTACTGGCGCACTGCAGTTACAAGCTCTTCTTTAGACTCGAACAACTGATTTTCAACAAATTCTTGTCCCACGCTCCAGTATGGAGCTCCAGTAACGTACACGTCGGACTGCATACTATTCACAGCACTCCAGTCGATTGTGCTTATGAATGACGGAACATGTGCCTACGCAGCACCCATGAATGATCGTGAGGAACTAGCACCACAATGTGGGTTAGACGTACCGGTGCCATCATCCTCAATATCTGGGCCGTCTGGAAGATTTTCTGGCTCCACTTCATCATCATTTACATCTTCTTCCTCCAAGGCTTCTTCTGGTACGTAAGAGTTATCATCTTCATCGTCTGATGGTAAATTTTGGCGATTAAGATCCATGAGATAAAATGAATGGTAATTCATTATGTGGTTGTATTTTTGATAGTTTGAAATATGTAAAAGATGTCTAGAGGGATGAAAGATATTATCTAGAATTTATTTGCTAGGACTGGTTTGGATAACACTGTGATTGAAGATAGTTTGAGAGATACTCCATACAACGGACAACCATATGGAGATTATGCGGATATATATATTGACGGACGAGCCAAAAGGGCGAATGCGAAGAAGTAGCATTTGGGAAATGCGGTTTTTTACATTTGTCTGCAGTAAGTTCTGACGCGACTGTACAATCACACATGATGGTGACACGTTTTCAACTTTACAATCTACAGGAACCGCATTTCGCAAATGCGGTTCCTTTCACATTCTTCTGCAGGAAGTTCTGACTCGACTGTACAATTGCACATGACTGTGACACGTTTTCAACTTTAAAGTCTACAGGAACCACATTTCGAAAGTGTGAGACCTTTTACATTCATCTGCAGGAAGTTCTGACGCGACTGTAAAGTTTCACATGACTGTGACATGTTTTCAACTTTAGAGTCTACAGGAACCACATTTCGCAAATACGGTTCCTTTTACATTCGTCATAAATGTTTGCTTGATTATTGGGACTAGCGTTGTACTATTGTTTAGGACGACATATATATAAGGGAGTATGTAAGGGCTAGTGCACTCATATCTGATTAATACCCTAGTAATTGTTCGGATGACAGTGGAGACACCACTAATATGATTAAACGTACTCAAGCCAGATGGCTTTAAGTATCTTTGTACTATTTTTGTCTTTGTATTGTGTTTTAAGTTAGTGAAATATGTAGCTTCTGCTGTGTCAGGTTGTGCCTTAAGCAAGCACAAGATAAAAGGTAAGTTATGTTTATGTGTACTTTTGTTATGTGGTAATGTTAAACATAAGAACAATATTATTATTAGCAAAAGCGTATAACCATAAAATTGATGCTGAAATTTATAAATAGAAGGATGACATTTTATTGAAATTTTTGGGGTGCTTGCTTAAGGCACGACCTGACATAGCAGGAGCTACATAGTACACTAATTTGTTTGTAAATAAAAAAATTAAAACTAAAGTCATCCAACGTAAAACACAATTATCCATCAACCTTTGGTTCGTACTCCACCAGTAGTTGAATTTTGGCCATGCGTCGTCTGTTGGTCATGAAGTTTTCAACCATAACACGTACATCTTCATCATTAGCTATCTCCATTTGGCTCCAGAATGGCATTGGGTGTGAGAATACCATTTTTCGGTATACTATGGACGTCGGTACAAACTTATCATCACCGCAATCTAGTGTACATTCAACTAGGAATTTGAAATAGTTATAGTCGAAAAAAGGCGCAATGGTAAGAGGACGAATCGTGGAATATTCTGTAGGTTCAAATTGAAAACCGCATTCATCAAACGACAGGAGGTAATGCAAGTGAACTTCGCAAGGAATGAACATTGTTCTCTATCAGCAAAGGAGGTGAGTGAGAACTACCCGTACGAAGATCTGTCACTAACAGCCCGCTATATATACAACAACCAATAAACAGCTACATCCGCATTACCCAAACGCGGCTCCTTCGATAGTTAAACAAGTTAAAAAAATTGGCAGTGGTGAATTATGCGAGTTATGTTTATTCCGTACTATCTGTACCGTCATAAAACAACATCTACATTACCCAAACGCGGCTCCTTCGATAGTCAAACAAGTTAAAAAAATGGCAGTGGTGAATTATGTGAGTTATTGTTTATTCCGTACTATCTGTACCGTCAGAAAACCACATCCGCATTACCCAAACGCGGCTCCTTCGACAATTGCACATTATAAAAATGGGCACTTCATGACAACAAAGCTCGCACATTTTTATTCCCTCTACCTTAAGCGCCAATGGAGACATTACCGGTTCTAATATTTTTGGATTACGTTCCCGTTTTCAACATGTACGGTTTTGCATGGAGCCAACAGATGAAGGAAGAGGAGAGTGGCTTGAGATCCCTTATAATACTAATATCTCATACGCTCACTTGAAATTGTTGATCGAAGACACAATATCAGACGATGTCCAGCGTTACCGTGTCACGTCTATTATATATAGGAGGGCGCACTTTTCCATGGCCACGATGGGGTACAATGCCGATAAACAATGACTATGATGTGCGGAACATGATACACAACTTTATCCCAATCCAGGACGACGTCGATGCAATGCACCTTATGATCGATTACGATCCAGAAGCGGCAGTTTAATGTGGTTTTGGTTACATTTTGTAAGTGTCCATTGCTATGATAAGGATGACTGAACGAATGTGTAGTACTGTGTTATGCGATGGATTTGTATTATTAATATAATATGACCTCCGTAGTACGCTATTATTGCATTAATTTTAGAAGGTGACCTCCGTCACTTTAGGAAAACGTAACTAGCTAGTGAACTGCCTAATACAAACACATATTATTCGTAAGTAGAAAGATGATATCCCGACAACAAACGTACTAACACAACGCACTTGTCTCCTTCATTTCCTTGGACTTATTCTAGATCATCATCTGACGCAACACCATATATAGCCCCCAGTTCCCCCAGACTTGTCCTCGTTGGAGGTAATGGTACGGTGTTGTCCTCTCTGAAGGCATAAACGACATACAGTTCAACCCTTATGTAACATTGTTGGTTGAAGACGAATTGATTAATCATCCATTCTATGTCGGCGTCACCCTTTATCTCTAGTGGCCCCCAAAAAGGGTGTGGATAAGAAGACAACAATAATCGATGGAGAATGGATTCGACCACGCAATGGTAACCGTATTGTTCTTTCAGCCTCGTCTCAATGAGATTGTCAAAATCCTGGAACGTAATATCCAAGGGGAAATCAAAATCGGATTGATGCGTAGAATATGTTCTTTGGAAATACAAACCTGATTGGTTATGCATTACTTCAACGTCATGCAACATGGTGCACGGGATATCCATAAGGAACGCTGGTGGAGGTGAGACTTGCGTATAAGAAGAGAGTATGTTTTCTAACGATATTGAGTAATTGGCTGATGTTGTTAGATGTGTGTTGAATGATTGATGATGAGGGATATATATATACGGGGAACTGGCGGCGCCCGAGCTTAACGTTGCAAACCAACCGCATTTGCCAAATGCGGTTGTACAGTTCACGTTGTACTAACCGTTTGGGCTGTCAGTGACCGTTATTATTACAAAATAACCGCATTACACAAATACGGGTTTACATCAGCCGTTACGACTGTCACTATTGAATTATAAAAAGGATATGCGCATCCAAACTCAATAGGCACGTACTGCTGACAAATTCAGTATACTTGCATGGTACTTGAATTCTTCATACCTTACACCACGCCTTGATGATGATGATTTCGTAGAACAAGAGATGGTCTACGAGATGCGACGTAATATAATAGCACGTAGGATAGAGAGACAAAGGTCGGGAAACACTTAGATAATTTTTCAAATATTAAATATTGCGCAGCTTAGCCAATTCCCACATATTTATGAGACACTTGTAGAAGTCAAAATCGGATGAGGTTCGGACAAAATAATGTGTGCATGTATTACTACGTGTGTGCAAAATTTTAGAGTGAACGGATATCGTTTGACTGCTCAAATAAATGGCACCAGGCTGCAGTTTTTGAAATAATAAATATTGCGCAGCGTAGCCACTTCGCACATATTTATGAGACACTTGTAGAAGTCCAAATCCGATGAGGTTCGGACACAATAATGTGTGCATGTAGTACTACTTGTGTGCAAATTTTTAGAGTGAACGGATGTCGTTTGACTGCTCAAAAAAATGGCGCAAAATGGCAGCAGGCTGCAGTTTTTCAAATATTAAATATTGCGCAGCTTTGCCACTTCGCACATATTTATGAGACACTTGTAGAAGTCCAAATCAGATGAGGTTTGGACACAATAATGTGTCCAAACCAGAGAGTCTAAGGGTTGTTATGCATGTGTAAATGTTGTTAAGATACCCGGACCATGGAGTCCGAGGTTATCAAGTGAATATGTTATGTTATGTATGGATGTGAATGTGTTACCAGGACCATCAAGTCCGAGGGTGTGTTGTAAAATATGTTTGGGTTATGGAAGTTTATTTCCAAGTGATTCCTGTGTTCTAATCTAATGATGTGTGGGAAGTGTGAACTTTGAGGACGAAGTTCTTTTAAGGGGGTAGATTGAAATACCCCAAACCTTGATATGTGGTTTAAATATTAAACTATGGTATGTAAAGGCTAAAAAGTGCCTTAGAAACATTAGTGAACAATTTAAACCATAGTAAAATGCAATAAAGCACTAAGATACAGTTTGAGCAAAAACATGCTCTAAGCTAGGAGTGAACTTGGTTAGGACCCAAAGAGCCTACCAAGACTTAATAATATTCAATTATGATTAAATAAGGCAAATTAAGTCCTTAGGAAACCTTGGTAGACAATTAAACCAAACAGAACACAAGAAAATACCTTAAAGTCAATATGAGCAAAAATGTGCTCTAAGCTTGGGATAAATTTGTATAAGACCTAATGGTCATACCTATACCTTACAAGTATGTTAATGAACATATTAAATCAATTACCAAAGAAAACCAAGCTTGAAAACAAGTTAAAACACAAAATGTGCTCTAAGGAGTCTTAAAGCACGTTTTTGAAAAATTGTCTTGTAAATGAGTTTTGAATGGCTAAATGTCCATCATTACTCTTTAATTAACATGTGTACTATATAGTATCACATTTGGAAGTCTATATCAATGGGAAATAAAAAATTTCACTTCTATGTGCCTTGTTTTTGTGAATAGTGATTTTTATAAGCTAGTTTGTAACATATGTTATCATAAGTAATTAAATTGACAAATAAAGACTAAAGTACCCTTCTAACTAAATGGGGGCCGGTTTTTCAAGGTGTGAGTCACCAACTTGTAAAAGAAATCAAATAAGTAAAGTAAAGCTTAAAGTAAAGTACTATTTTTGCTTTATACATAAATATCTTAACAAAAGCAAACTTACCTCCTCATTCTCTTATTTCCTTTCATTTCCCACGGTAGCCATCTTCTTCCTCCCCTCCATTTACGATTTGCTACAGCTCCATCTCTTCTCCATCTTCATTTCTTTGCCAAATCCAACTCCATGCTCCAAATCAAATTCTAAGACTATATTTGTCTTAGTTAGACCAAGCTCTACACTTCTATCTTTTCAAATCTTCAAGAGCTCAATTTTGGTGCCATGGAGATTCACCATTGAAGGAGCTTGAGCTCACCTTTCTACATATTATTACTCTCCTTTGCTTCTAGGTAAGGAATCTCAAAGAAAAATCAAGTTTCCTTCATGTTTTTGCCTTGACCGAAATTGCACATTAATGGTGCTCTTGGTGTGACTTTGTTCTAGCTTCATTCCAACCTTTCATGGACTAGGTGGAGTCTTCTCTTCATAGATATTCAAACTCTCTTCAAAGATCAAGGTAAAACAACTACATTAATGTTTTTGAAACAATGTAAACCTAGGGTTTACAATGAGTTTAAGCTTGAAGCTTGTATACTCATTTCATTGCTTGTATATTGTTTAGTAGTTGACAAGGAATCAAATACCTTACCGGTTTTATAAGGAAACAAGAAAGAAGTTTGTGTGGAAAAGAGGTAAACATACTAACCTAATGTGGTATAATGCCTTAGGAGAAATGAGCTTATATTGCTTGTTAAAATGATCTAAGGAGCCAAAGGTGAATGACCTAGTGAAATGCTCTCAAGGGGTTTATTAAGGGCATATGTATTGTTGGGTGTATTTGCAGGTCAAAGGCATTATTTATGTGGGAAATTCAGTGTTTAAGGTTTATGTTATTTAAGGGCCTAAGAGCCATGTTATTTAAGGGCCTAAGTGCCAAGCAATTTAAGCTATGCACTATATTGTGATGTAGTGCTAAATGTATGAAGTTTGTGTATAAAAATGTGTTTGATGGATTTTAGGTGTTCTTGAATGAAATAAGGTAAAAACCTAAGTGTTTGGATGTGAGTATATACAAGAGAAGCTATGGCAAAATTTGGAAAAATGTATAAGGAGTTCTAAGTGTCTTAAATGAGTTTTGGTGAACTAGGAAGTGTTAAGAGATTTATAAGAAAAATGAGTGACAAATTGGACAATGTTTAAAGGTGAATCAAAGTGATATTTTGGGTATTAGAATATGCCTAAGTTCATGTATGAAGTTTGGGTAATCTGTGGATGAAGAGGATAGAAGAAACAAGACTTGAAATTGTCAAATTTGGGATTCTGTTACAGAGGCCCGGGACTTAGGTATTGGAAGATGTCCCGGACCATACATGAAAAACGGGCCGAGAGTTGGAAAACTGTCTTGGTCCGGGACTTGGGGTGAGTATAAGGTCCCGGACCACCCTATTAAAAACAGCCGAGAGTCTCTGTAAGTATTGGTCCGGGACTTAAGGTAAGGACCAAGTCCCGGACCACTCTAAAGATGTTGTTCAAGGTAAGAAAATGGTAAGAAGGGAGTAAGTGTTTAAGGAGTTATAAAAATGAGTTTTTATGGATGTTATATGAAGGATTAAAGGTGATAAATGATGTTAGAACATATTAGGATATTTGAGGTGAAGTTTGGAGTTAAATGGGCAAGGGGAAACAAAGGTCTGGGGCAGACCGACCTTGCGACCGAACTTGCCAAGGTCGGTCGAGCCCAGTTTACCCTGCGAGAATTAGTTTCTGGAATGGACCGACCTTGGGGACCGGACTTGCAAGGTCGGTCGGACTTGTATTTTCTGTATGGATTGAGTTTCTGGAATCGACCGAACATGCGACCGAACTTACAAGGTCGGTCGGAGTAGAAAATTTTGACGGTAAAGTGTTCTGGAATGGACCGACCTTGTGCATGGTCGGTCGGTAAGGTCGGTCGGACAAAAAAATGGTGTTTAAGGTATGGAAATGATGTGTAATGATGGGGATTGATGGTTAATGATGTTATGAGGTTGTTAAGGACATGTTAGTGAGTTTTAATGACAATTAAGTGGATGAAAAGTGTAATAAAATGTGAAAGTAAAACAAGTTAAAAAGCGAAGTTATGTAACTAAGTTAACGGGGAAAAATTATAAGCATTAGACATTAAATAATCATGCAACCCCGATGTTAATAAAAACACATGTAATGTTAACAGTTGTTCGAGAATTGCTCGAGGAACATAAGTGGACGAGGTAAAGTGGACTCCGGTGACAGGTATGGTTTTCTTGCAACCTGTGTCCTACCGGATTACACCGGCTTGTATGCCAATGTGTTTTCTGTGTGTTTGCCACGTTATAAGATAAATCATGAAACGAGTTTACAGTCGTTATTGTTGTTGTATGTTTACGTGCCGATACCGGTAACCTCAAATGCGCTTGAAGGGCTAGTTAACCACTATTAGGTAAACGTAAGAGAACGGTATCCGGTGATAACGTTTCCGACCTAAGGAACGTTCTAACCACGACTATGCGTGAGCTAGTTATGTGATGTATGTGTGTGAATGTATGACCCTCATTTCCCTTGTGTGTGTCTAACAAGACTTAACCCAATGATGTGATTGTTTAACTAAGTTCAATGATGAACTTCTGACAAGTGCTAACGGGGGAAGTGAGGAGTCCAGTCTGTTCCGGCCACGCGTGTGAGTATGGGGGTCGTTGTCATAGCAGGTTCGATCCTCTCCGTATGTTATGGTTGTTTTCCAATTTGGTTCCAACCTTCCCTTTAGCTTAACCAAGGCTATTACTGACTCACGTCGGGCCACAGGGGCATACTATGTTATGTTTGTTCGGTGTGCTTGGATCACTATATCCGAGACACCTTTGTTAAGTTATCCGTTCATTTAACGAGACGGTAACGAGTTATGTAACGAGCTTATCATGAGACTGGCAACATTCTCTAGGCTCACCAGTGTATTAACAGTGTTTGGGTCGGTTCCTAAGAGAACCATTCCCGTTATGTTGTGTGATGTTGTTGAAAAGCAATTTCTATTGCGATGTTATTATGTGCACGTTGAAACGTGAAAGTGTTGTTATGTTTTGTTATGTGAGGAACGAAATATGTTGTGAGTTATGGAGTGTGTGGATCATGGAAATGAATCCCAGTTTGTGATAAGAGGCGTTTAAGGATAACCCGATTTAAGGGCTAGTGTCGTCTATTAAGGAAGTAGCTCCATTAGAGGAGGAACACTCTAGGGATAATGAATACCATGAGTGACTTATCAAGTAAGGATGTATTATCCGTTTGTTGAGCCCATAGAGGCGAAATGTTATGTGTTGTGTGTTTACAGTTGCATGCATGATTTAAATATAATCAACTGCATGCTAAGACGACAATTAGTTGTGTGTGGCCCGGTAGCATGTGGGCTGCGGGATTACCATACCAGCAAAGGTGCTGAGCCCCTTGGGGGCCACCCTTTCTCTTCTTTTCTTATTTCAGGTACGAAGTGATGGAAGCCGTTCGAGAGTAGGACGGGTAGACATTGTACATGGGTAATCATTTAAGTGTATATATATACAGTAGGTGTAGTAAGACCGAAATTGTTGTCGGCATCAGTTTATAAATACTCGGTATAGTTGAAAGGTGTATGTTGTTGTTGTTGTTGTTGTTAATGGAAAGGGATAGTAATGTGTAGTCGCTCGGGAATTTAGCCCATCAGACCGGTACAATGTATGTGTATTAGCCTTGTTAGCCACGTGGGTGGTTAACGGCGTGTAACACCAACGAGTTAAGTTATTTAATGAGGTGTGTATTCCGCTGCAGATTGTTGTTATGTATTTGTTGTTGGATGGGGTGTTACAAAAAGTGGTATCAGAGCGAAGTATCGCTCTGATGACTGAATTACCGAGCTTAGAAAGTACCGAGTTAGGATTTAAGTACTTTGGGTTAAGGGTTGAGTGATAGCGTGAGAGATACGCTAGATAGGAATTACCAGTGTGTACTGGAAACCTACAATATCCATCCCGCCCTCCACAAACCCTGTTATATAACTTGGGAAACAGTGCCAGAGAGATGAAAGTTCACTCTTACTCGGGAATACCCGATCTGGCTGTTATTAAATACCTTTAGATTACGGAGAACCTGTCATACGGTAGATCCCGAAAACAGGGAATCCCGGAGACGGTTCCCATCTAAACAGTGTTAACCGCATTTCATAGCGAAGAGTGAAGAATCAGTGTATAGGAGAATAGAATTTCCGGCAACCTGGGTCGACATGCTGAGTAGTCGAGAGCAACCAGCTTGCAACGCACCAACCGTGCAACAGGCAAGAAGTGGATTAATGAAACCCGAGACGAGTGTCTACGGAACCACAATTGTTAAGTGATTCACCAACGGTATACCAACCGACAAAGGAACTACAACGTAGTGCCCAAACAAGAGACAAGTCTCAGTAACCACGACAAATACGTGGAACGGGCTACGAAGAGGAAACAATACAAGAGAAAAGGGGGTCTCCCAGAATGGGAAACACCCTAGTTGATGATTATCATGTGAAGACAGTGAGAAGTCACCTAGAGGAGTTATTATCAAGACAGTAAGATCAGTGAGGGCCAACAAGGCCACTGATGACAGTGCGGGTAAGAATAATACCGCAACCGGTAAGTGTTGAACCGATAGCCAGTTAGCATGGCGCACTTGCCATGGCAAGTGCTGCTATAACAGGGCTATTCGGGGAAATTTTAACAAATACGAAGTACTTGGTAAAGTTCCACGAAGTTAAGTGTGGAAGGGCTTAACAGCCTAACCCCTGTAATTGTAAGTACACCAGTCAGCAAGAAGCTAGACGTGGTTAAGGTAAGAAGATGTTGTGAAACCATGAAGAAATTTTTTGTTCTTTCAACCCAGATTTATTCAAACTCTCTTCTTTTCAAAACCAAAATTTTCTTTCAAACCAACGCTTCTTTCTAACCTTCTTCTAAACCAAACCAGTAAAACCAAGGGCAGTTGATAAGAATTCAACAATGGATAAACTTTCCCTCGATTAAGTTCGGGAAGCATGGAATGAATATTGTCACGGGACAATATAAGGGAGTTGACAACGGGATACTTCACCTAGGCGTGTGACGGACACTACGAGTGTACCAACTGAATTGTGGGACGACCGCACTCCGATAGGAGCTTGTGGGCCTGACAGACCTACTTATGGGTTAGTTGGGTAAGTAGTAATGTATCAGTATGGTACCCCACATATGTATGCGAGTAGAGTCCGGAATACGGGAAGTAGTCGACTCCGTTCTACGGTCAGCAGTATAAGTCGAACAACAGCTAAGGATTACCATGAATGGTTGAAGATAAGGAACTCAGTTAAGTTAACGAGATTAAAAGGATTAGTGAATTCCTTCCACGGAAATGTTTAAGGGTCAGGAGGTGCGAAGTGCACTAACTGAACGTAAAGACATCGTATATGACTTAAGGATCCTCAGGGATAAACATGATAGCTGGAATGGTGACCCAACCTGTACATGGCAAAGCAGATGCCTAATGTGGACACATTAATGTGCAATGAACGGGATGAAACTCCCAGAATGAGTACCTACACTATCAGGAAATGTTGATCTTCACAGAAGAAGATAATAACCAGTTAAGAACGTAAAAAGGCGTGGCTAACTGAATGTACCAATAACTGTGAACCAGATGTAATGGCATGATTTAGCAACACCCAGGAGCAATCCTTAAAGGGTGTTCACATCAACAATTGTTACACGAAACGACATGATAGAAGCACAAAGGTTGAAACTAACACCCAGCTTAGACATAAGTTGTCAGGAGACGGACTGACAACCCTAAGGGGCATCCCATGAAAGGAAACGGAATGCAACGACCTTGTCATGGAGCTCAATATAACGTCCAAACCATATAATATTGTATAGAGAAGTACATGTGTGTGGACAGCCTATAATGAGCGCAGCTCAAGGCAAATAAAGCTTATAAGCCATAAGCAAGATATGTTATATAACTTAGATTGATTGTAGAAGTTTATGTTGTATAAGTGAATAGAGCGGTAAACAAACCACTGCATTAAGAGTGGGGATACCTCTCGATATTCTGAGAACGCAGGAGCGGTAGTTATGTGGATCAAGTTCAAGAAATATGTTAAGGATGGACGATGTTATTATTGAAAGAGAGCAGTTAGCTTAGTAGTATGTGTGTATAAAGTGAAACACCGAGCTGAATAATGCCGGCTTGTGACTCGAATGATCAATGCTCAAGGAGCATTCAGTAGTCATCCAAATGAGTGATGAACCATAATACGAATGATGTAAGTATATGTGTGGAAGTTAGTGTGACAGTAAATACCATGTAAGTTAGTGTTATACAATAACTAAGAGCACGGTGCGCAGCAAGCGACCGTTGTATAAGCGCTGTTGAATAATGATGTGGAAGATAAGAGCAGTTATAAATTAAACTCAGTGGTGATGCAAGGTAAGTGATGTTAAACAGACTGGGCAATAAGCCAGTGGTAGGTACTATGTGATGAGGAACTCAGTGTGAATTCCTACTGCAATCGCATAAGGGATTTACTGTCAAGAGTTTACGCCTCTGCACTCTGTATGACTGAGTGTTTTGGTATTGCACTTGCGCAGTAATGATCGAGTGGGATAGCTAGGAATTGGAAACATGTTAATGGTGGAGGAATAATGTTGTAATGGCCGATGCATAGGAAATGCAAGGCCGCACCAATAAAAGAGTACTTGTGCAAAACCAAATGTGGAGACATGATTAACAGTAAGTGACTACAGTAGCACTAACTGCCAAATATCGGTATGGAATATACCCCAAATGTTGTAAATAGCTGAGAGAGCACTACACACTAGGTAGTAGCTCAATCTCAACCGATAGTAAGTCGGAAGGGAACAAGTCAATCATTGTGAAATACATAACTATTTATACAGTAAATTGTTATGGAAGTGGATAGAAAGTTTGTAACTCACCAAATTCGCTAACGGTAAAAGATACCACGCGTCGGTTGAGAAACCATTGTTACCAAGATGAAGGTGACAATTGGGGATGTACAATACAGTAAGAATAACAAAAAAAGGGCAATTAAGCTCTACAGTTACTAGAGTTTCGCAGCAGAAACTAGTGAGCCAGTGATTCAAGTGTCGAATGTACATGGTGAACATGAGTGAATGGCTAATTATTAACGCCTAGAAGCCTAACAGGCCAGAATCGAAACCAACTAAGAGTTTAAACAAACTCCAATGAGAATTCTTGGTTTAGGAACTAAACCGCCAATATGGTTAAGATCCTCTAATCAGAATGCATTGTAAAATAGACCGCGTGGAAGTTAAAACACTTCACGACGGCAGAACATTTTAAGCCAATGTTTAGTGATTGATTACGTGGGCGTAATCCCTTTTAAGGGGGGTAGAGCGCAAAACCACTTAGTGTGTATTACCGTACAAGTGTACGTAGTGTATGTGACTTATACTGTGCATAGCACAAAATAATTTGTTTTGATGATTGGTGTGTGTGTTATGTAAACATACGCATTCATTCATGGTTTAATTGTGGTAATTGCGCACAGAAGATGCGAATACCATTGTGATAAGTGTGTTTATTTGTTAACAGTGGTGTGTGATAATACAAGTGTGGGGAGTAGAGAAACTCCCGGGGAATAAAACCCCGACGGTGTATAAATGTAAACCATGTATTGTATTTTGATAATATATATATATATAATATACAGTGTTGTGATTTATAAAGGGGCATGAGACCGACATAGAACCTAGTGAGAATTAAATTCCCTAGGTAACTTGAATCAAGTTGGATTTGGATGATGATTGATAGACGGAGTTCTATCCTTTGGAGATGTAATGATTATGACTAGAAGGATTAAAAGATAGAAAATGGGATACGCTTGAATTAGTTGCTGGTTGAAAAAGAAGCTCCCAGTAAGTGGTCACAAATAACCACGTTAAGAAAGATACAAAGAGCATAAGTTGGACTTGGAGTTGTGTGTGTTTTCAAAAAGGATTTTGAATTGGTATTTATAAAACGTCGAAAGGTATTTTACATAGTTAAAGTTCTCTTACTTAACCTCACAAGGAAATTTTAAATTTAAGTGATTGTTTTGATCTCCCAAAGGCACGGGGACGGAAGGTGTCCATCGCGACCGGGTTCTGCGGGATCACAGTGTATATAAAGGATATTTTTGATTGCTATACATGCTATGACATGTTGTGTGGTATGTGTAATAAATGTTATTTTGACTTTGATCTCCTAAAGTGTATGCTATTAAGACCTATGAGTCTAAATGTGTTGTGTTACATAGACCTATGTGTCTAAATGTTGCTATGTTACCCAAGACCAGAGAGTCTAAGGGTTGTTATACATGTGTAAATGTTGTTAAGATACCCGGACCATGGAGTCCGAGGTTATCAAGTGAATATGTTATGTTATGTATGGATGTGAATGTGTTACCAGGACCATCAAGTCCGAGGGTGTGTTGTAAAATATGTTTGGGTTATGGAAGTTTATTTCCAAGTGATTCCTGTGTTCTAATCTAATGATGTGTGGGAAGTGTGAACTTTGAGGACGAAGTTCTTTTAAGGGGGGTAGATTGAAATACCCCAAACCTTGATATGTGGTTTAAATATTAAACTATGGTATGTAAAGGCTAAAAAGTGCCTTAGAAACATTAGTGAACAATTTAAACCATAGTAAAATGCAATAAAGCACTAAGATACAGTTTGAGCAAAAACATGCTCTAAGCTAGGAGTGAACTTGGTTAGGACCCAAAGAGCCTACCAAGACTTAATAATATTCAATTATGATTAAATAAGGCAAATTAAGTCCTTAGGAAACCTTGGTAGACAATTAAACCAAACAGAACACAAGAAAATACCTTAAAGTCAATATGAGCAAAAATGTGCTCTAAGCTTGGGATAAATTTGTATAAGACCTAATGGTCATACCTATACCTTACAAGTATGTTAATGAACATATTAAATCAATTACCAAAGAAAACCAAGCTTGAAAACAAGTTAAAACACAAAATGTGCTCTAAGGAGTCTTAAAGCACGTTTTTGAAAAATTGTCTTGTAAATGAGTTTTGAATGGCTAAATGTCCATCATTACTCTTTAATTAACATGTGTACTATATAGTATCACATTTGGAAGTCTATATCAATGGGAAATAAAAAATTTCACTTCTATGTGCCTTGTTTTGTGAATAGTGATTTTTATAAGCTAGTTTGTAACATATGTTATCATAAGTAATTAAATTGACAAATAAAGACTAAAGTACCCTTCTAACTAAATGGGGGCCGGTTTTTCAAGGTGTGAGTCACCAACTTGTAAAAGAAATCAAATAAGTAAAGTAAAGCTTAAAGTAAAGTACTATTTTTGCTTTATACATAAATATCTTAACAAAAGCAAACTTACCTCCTCATTCTCTTATTTCCTTTCATTTCCCACGGTAGCCATCTTCTTCCTCCCCTCCATTTACGATTTGCTACAGCTCCATCTCTTCTCCATCTCATTTCTTTGCCAAATCCAACTCCATGCTCCAAATCAAATTCTAAGACTATATTTGTCTTAGTTAGACCAAGCTCTACACTTCTATCTTTTCAAATCAAGAGCTCAATTTTGGTGCCATGGAGATTCACCATTGAAGGAGCTTGAGCTCACCTTTCTACATATTATTACTCTCCTTTGCTTCTAGGTAAGGAATCTCAAAGAAAAATCAAGTTTCCTTCATGTTTTTGCCTTGACCGAAATTGCACATTAATGGTGCTCTTGGTGTGACTTTGTTCTAGCTTCATTCCAACCTTTCATGGACTAGGTGGAGTCTTCTCTTCATAGATATTCAAACTCTCTTCAAAGATCAAGGTAAAACAACTACATTAATGTTTTTGAAACAATGTAAACCTAGGGTTTACAATGAGTTTAAGCTTGAAGCTTGTATACTCATTTCATTGCTTGTATATTGTTTAGTAGTTGACAAGGAATCAAATACCTTACCGGTTTTATAAGGAAACAAGAAAGAAGTTTGTGTGGAAAAGAGGTAAACATACTAACCTAATGTGGTATAATGCCTTAGGAGAAATGAGCTTATATTGCTTGTTAAAATGATCTAAGAAGCCAAAGGTGAATGACCTAGTGAAATGCTCTCAAGGGGTTTATTAAGGGCATATGTATTGTTGGGTGTATTTGCAGGTCAAAGGCATTATTTATGTGGGAAATTCAGTGTTTAAGGTTTATGTTATTTAAGGGCCTAAGAGCCATGTTATTTAAGGGCCTAAGTGCCAAGCAATTTAAGCTATGCACTATATTGTGATGTAGTGCTAAATGTATGAAGTTTGTGTATAAAAATGTGTTTGATGGATTTTAGGTGTTCTTGAATGAAATAAGGTAAAAACTTAAGTGTTTGGATGTGAGTATATACAAGAGAAGCTATGGCAAAATTTGGAAAAATGTATAAGGAGTTATAAGTGTCTTAAATGAGTTTTGGTGAACTAGGAAGTGTTAAGAGATTTATAAGAAAAATGAGTGACAAATTGGACAATGTTTAAAGGTGAATCAAAGTGATATTTTGGGTATTAGAATATGCCTAAGTTCATGTATGAAGTTTGGGTAATCTGTGGATGAAGAGGATAGAAGAAACAAGACTTGAAATTGTCAAATTTGGGATTCTGTTACAGAGGTCCTGGACTTAGGTATTGGAAGATGTCCCGGACCATACATGAAAAACGGGCCGAGAGTTGGAAAACTGTCTTGGTCCGGGACTTGGGGTGAGTATAAGGTCCCGGACCACCCTATTAAAAACAGCCGAGAGTCTCTGTAAGTATTGGTCCGGGACTTAAGGTAAGGACCAAGTCCCGGACCACTCTAAAGATGTTGTTCAAGGTAAGAAAATGGTAAGAAGGGAGTAAGTGTTTAAGGAGTTATAAAAATGAGTTTTTATGGATGTTATATGAAGGATTAAAGGTGATAAATGATGTTAGAACATATTAGGATATTTGAGGTGAAGTTTGGAGTTAAATGGGCAAGGGGAAACAAAGGTCTGGGGCAGACCGACCTTACGACCGAACTTGCCAAGGTCGGTCGAGCCCAGTTTACCCTGCGAGAATTAGTTTCTGGAATGGACCGACCTTGGGGACCGGACTTGCAAGGTCGGTCGGACTTGTATTTTCTGTACGGATTGAGTTTCTGGAATCGACCGAACATGCGACCGAACTTACAAGGTCGGTCGGAGTAGAAAATTTTGACGGTAAAGTGTTCTGGAATGGACCGACCTTGTGCAAGGTCGGTCGGTAAGGTCGGTCGGACAAAAAAATGGTGTTTAAGGTATGGAAATGATGTGTAATGATGGGGATTGATGGTTAATGATGTTATGAGGTTGTTAAGGACATGTTAGGTGAGTTTTAATGACAATTAAGTGGATGAAAAGTTGTAATAAAATGTGAAAGTAAAACAAGTTAAAAAGTGAAGTTATGTAACTAAGTTAACGGGGAAAAATTATAAGCATTAGACATTAAATAATCATGCAACCCCGATGTTAATAAAAACACATGTAATGTTAACAGTTGTTCGAGAATTGCTCGAGGAACATAAGTGGATGTGGTAAAGTGGACTCCGGTGACAGGTATGGTTTTCTTGCAACCTGTGTCCTACCGGATTACACCGGCTTGTATGCTAATGTGTTTTCTGTGTGTTTGCCACGTTATAAGATAAATCATGAAACGAGTTTACAGTCGTTATTGTTGTTGTATGTTTACGTGCCGATACCGGTAACCTCAAATGCGCTTGAAGGGCTAGTTAACCACTATTAGGTAAACGTAAGAGAACGATATCCGGTGATAACGTTTCCGACCTAAGGAACGTTCTAACCACGACTATGCGTGAGCTAGTTATGTGATGTATGTGTGTAATGTTTGTGTGTGAATGTATGACCCTCCTTTCCCTTGTGTGTGTCTAACAAGACTTAACCCAATGATGTGATTGTTTAACTAAGTTCAATGATGAACTTCTGACAAGTGCTAACGGGGGAAGTGAGGAGTCCGGTCTGTTCCGGCCACGCGTGTGAGTATGGGGGTCGTTGTCATAGCAGGTTCGATCCTCTCCGTATGTTATGGTTGTTTTCCAATTTGGTTTCCAACCTTCCCTTTAGCTTAACCAAGGCTATTACTGACTCACGTCGGGCCACAGGGGCATACTATGTTATGTTTGTTCGGTGTGCTTGGATCACTATATCCGAGACACCTTGTGTTAAGTTATCCGTTCATTTAACGAGACGGTAACGAGTTATGTAACGAGCTTATCATGAGACTGGCAACATTCTCTAGGCTCACCAGTGTATTAACAGTGTTTGGGTCGGTTCCTAAGAGAACCATTCCCGTTATGTTGTGTGATGTTGTTGTAAAGCAATTTCTATTGCGATGTTATTATGTGCACGTTGAAACGTGAAAGTGTTGTTATGTTTTGTTATGTGAGGAACGAAATATGTTGTGAGTTATGGAGTGTGTGGATCATGGAAATGAATCCCAGTTTGTGATAAGAGGCGTTTAAGGATAACCCGATTTAAGGGCAAGTGTCGTCTATTAAGGAAGTAGCTCCATTAGAGGAGGAACACTCTAGGGATAATGAATACCATGAGTGACTTATCAAGTAAGGATGTATTATCCATTTGTTGAGCCCATAGAGGCGAAATGTTATGTGTTGTGTGTTTACAGTTGCATGCATGATTTAAATATAATCAACCGCATGCTAAGACGACAATTAGTTGTGCGTGGCCCGGTAGCATGTGGGCTGCGGGATTACCATACCAGCAAAGGTGCTGTGCCCCTTGGGGGCCACCCTTTCTCTTCTTTTCTTATTTCAGGTACGAAGTGATGGAAGCCGTTCGAGAGTAGGACGGGTAGACATTGTACATGGGTAATCATTTAAGTGTATATATATACAGTAGGTGTAGTAAGACCGAAATTGTTGTCGGCATCAGTTTATAAATACTCGGTATAGTTGAAAGGTGTATGTTGTTGTTGTTGTTGTTAATGGAAAGGGATAGTAATGTGTAGTCGCTCGGGAATTTAGCCCATCAGACCGGTACAATATATGTGTATTAGCCTTGTTAGCCACGTGGGTGGTTAACGGCGTGTAACACCAACGAGTTAAGTTATTTAATGAGGTGTGTATTCCGCTGCAGATTGTTGTTATGTATTTGTTGTTGGATGGGGTGTTACAACGGATGTCGTTTGACTGCTCAAAAAAATGGCGCAATATGGCAGCAGGCTGCAGTTTTTGAAATATTAAATATTGCGCAGCTTAGCCACTTCGCACATATTTATGAGACACTTGTAGAACTCCAAATCAGATGAGGTTCGGACACAATAATGTGTGCATGTAGTACTACGTGTGTGCCAATTCTTAGAGTGAACGGATGTCGTTTGACTGCTTAAATAATGGGCGCAATACTGAATATCAAAAATCAAACGAAGGTGTAATCTTACAATTACTAATCCAAATAATAACAAAATACATTTTTTACTTTAAAAATAAACAAAAGGTACAAAAACTAAAATAAAAGAATGAAGATACACTATTGGTCAACGAGTCCACTCCCCGTATCTATCTGGTGGGTTCCTGTTCGACCGTAGCTGCATACGCAGACTCTCTAGCTGATACTCTTGCACAAGTGTGCGAGATGCTGCAGGTATCTACTCCAAGTAATCAATCTGTTGCTCGATGGTCATCTCATGGACTGATGCCTGCGGGGTATGCGGTGTAGTGACTATGGGTGTAGAAGGTGTAGGAGTTGGTTGAGTCAGGTGCTATGAAGTCTGACTAGGACCTGCCCCTACACTACCAGTAGAACCCAACAACTCAGAGAAACTAAAATTCCAACTAGAATTAAGGAAGTCATCAAATGACCCCGCATTACCCCCTGCACTACCACCAACTTCGGGTACTGGCTGATATGGAGCCGGAGTCTGCATCTGAGGAATGTATCCCGCAGTCGGCTGGGGTGTGTAACCAAAGTCTGGACCACCCACATAAGGCTGCAGATGTAGTGCTTGGGAATGTGGCTGCTCAACCGCTACCATCTGTCCAGCATCCACTGCTGCATCGTGCATATGCCCAGCGTCAACTGCTCCATCAAAATGATGATGGGGATCTACAGGCTCAGGAGGAGGAGAGTGATCATGATGTCTTGGCTGTCATGGCCGCCGCTCGCTGTGTCTCCTCCTGTGTGCAGCTCTCCGGGGTGCGTCATTGCCAATGCAATCCCAACTCGGCTGGAACACTGGGAATGCTGGGGGTGGGACTAAAGGCTCCTCTGGCTGTACATAACCAAACCGCATGTGCCCATATATCCCAGTCTGCTCAGCCACGTATCTCGCATACTGGCTGCTATCAGTGTCCTGGGACATATACTGAAATTGTTGCACTGCTTGTCCCTACAAAAGAAAAAGATATTAAGAAGCAAAAGGATGAAGAGATAATTATACAAACAACTAACCAAAATTATTGACATTTAAAAATTTAATACCAGAACTGCGTTCCTTCGAGCATCTGATGTGAACCAGTGGATACTGTGTTGTGAATACCACCTCATGTATGCAGACTGAGGTCCCAACGGTCGTGAAAGGGGATACGTGTGGAGAGGAATTCGCCGGTCATTTCTACTCTCCCATAGCTACAAATACGGACTGAGGTAAGATACCCAGTCAGTGGTGGTACGCCCAGAACGTTCTTGACTGTGAAGTCTGTCACAGTCAAGTGGAGCGGTGGGAATAGGTTGGTCTCTACCGAACTGACGCATGACTCGATCTGGTTGGTGTCCCTCAACAATATTAAAATGGATAAGAGGAACTACCAACGCATAGGCTTCAGCTCCTGGGTGGTGTGGTCGATCAGCATAAGGCAACCACCTCCACTGCAGTAGCAACACAAGAGTTAAATCTTTTAATTTAAAAAGTACACAATTCAAAGAAATTATTGAGTCTGCTTGTAACTTACTTCATCAGCAGAGGGTGGTGTAGACATATTATCAATCGCAGCCCTAGCATCCTGCAAAGTGCGGATGTGGGCAGCGTCCATCCGCAACCATCTATCAAACATTCAAAAAGACTTCTACCGTTAAACAACGAGCAAATTAAATCATTCAAAAATATATAAACTTAAGTTAACATACCGATAACATAATGGTGTATCATCATCAATCCGCTTAGTCCGACGTATAAAAAACCGTGGAATCCTCGCGTACGCCCATATAGTAAGCAATCTGGTGCAGCATATGAGGTATCCCGTAGATGTAATCTGTGTGGCCATGCATAGATGACATACATCCAGGCCAATACTGCAGATCCCCAACTGTACTGGCCAGCCACATTAAAATCCGCCAGTAGAGGCAAATAACAACAGTCAACAGAGTTTCCATTGGAGGATGGCATTAGCGTCCCCCCAAGCAGCCTCAAGATGTACGCCCTAGCATGCTGAGCAATCCTAGCAGGTGGAGCGTCATCAGTCAACTCTGGATCATCATTTTTGAAATTTTCAGATAGCCATGATAAATGAACATGGTGCCCCCTAATGTCCTCGATATCCGGCATCTTCCCCAATAAATCAGCGCATATTTCTTGAACATCCACATCAGTAGCACCTGTAACCGGCCTACCCTCGATAGGTAAACCGAAAAGCTCTGCCATGTCCTCTAATGTGATAGAAACCTCCCCGAATGGAAACATAAATGTATGGGTCTCCGGTCTCCATCTCTCAACCAAAGCATTGCATATGTAATTATTACCTTTCACGACTAACCTAGAAGGACCCCATAACCCAGCAGCTTGTAAATATGGGACAATCAATCTATGTGGGGCTTCATCCAACTTCACACCCCCACGCCCTCTCAAAACTCTATCCATATACTCCTAAATTTCATCATAAATAAATTCTCTAATTACTCTCTAACTTTTATTATTAAATTAACTAAAAAAAATAATTTTAACTAACTATTAAAAAAATTTAACAATTAGAATACTAACCTGACGTCCAGATAATATCGCACAAGAGATATGTGTCGTCTGCAGTAAAAACAGCTCCGTCTGATCTGGCCCGGGTCCTCCAGCTGTTCCGGCATATCTTTCAGCCATCTTACTTGCAAAATAATTTTGTAACTACTAAGCTCTCCTAAAATGAAAATATGAGAGAATATGAGAGATTATGAGAGAATATGAGAGAAATAAGGAGATTTGTGTGAAGAATGAGGGATGGTTAGTGGGGTATTTATAGGGAAGGAAGGGATGCCGCCCACCTTAAACTGTCAAAGGAACCGCACTTGGCAAGTGCTGGTTTCGACTCGCACAGGTACAGCACTTGCCAAGTGCTGGTCTTGTTCAAAAAAAAAAAAATCAGAAATATCACTCTCCAAATGCTGGTTCTGTACAAATTTGAGACCAGCAATTGCCAAATGCTGGTCTTGTGCAAAAATCGTCACTGTTCCAAGAATAAGTGGACAGAGTGTCCTATTAGGGAATTGAAGTCATGGATCGGAATTTCTATGTGCTTCTGCCTCTCAAATATCGTTGATAGTGTTTCGGGAGAATTGTGATGATTTGTTTGTTTTCATAATATTTCTAATTTATGGAAAAACAAAAGAGAATGAGATTACTTTAAATTCCTCCTATTTGATTCTTCATTTTCCAAACAATGGTATTCCTTTTCTTAATACTTTTGACCTGTGACCAGTGGCTATTGGCCGATGACAACCGATCGGTGACTAATTAATGGATATTGATTAACAATTGGTGGTCGTCGACTGGAAGTTTGGAGTTATTGATCATTAATCAATGGCTGTTAACTGGTAATTCAAATAGTAAAAAGAATCAATGATAATTATATTCTACTCCTCTCGTCCCCTTTCATGATTTGTTGTGCAAAAACAATAACAAAGTATATAAATAAATACAAGGAATAGACAAGTGCACCTAATCGATATAGTACAACAAGTGTCGTATCCATAAACAAATTGGTCATAACTTCCTAGTCTCGATAATTAAATGAAAACAATAAATTGGGGTTAACCAGTGGCAAGCTTGATTGTGCTAAATGGGTAATTGAAAGAACAACAAATAAATTAAAGATGATAGTTTGTTGGATTGGGTGGAGTTATTGATCATTAATCAATGGCTGTTAACTGGTAATTCAAATAGTAAAAAGAATCAAAGATAATTATATTCTACTCCCTTGTCCCCTTTCATGATTTGTTGTGCAAAAACAATATAACAAAGTATATAAATAAATGCAAGGAATAGACAAGTGCACCTAATGTGATTCCTTTGTAAATTCTGCAACCGCATTTGGTAAACGCAGTTCCTTCAATGTCGGGGGCTGCATTTGACAAATGTGTATATATACACGCGTCTTGAGTAATTGTAGTTTGCATTCGTTTTCTACCTATATAGCCACAATCTCACCTCTTATCTATTAAAAAATCTCAATCGTAGTGTATTTCCCATTTGCAATCCTCCAAATACTCTATTTTGTTCTCTTGATCTTACTAAAAAAATACAGGAATGAATTACCATTCATTCTACCTCATGGATCTTAGTCGTCAGAATTTACCTTATGATGATGAAGATGATATCTCTTGCGAATCTAATGAAGCACTTGAGCAGAAAGATCTAAAGATCTGGATCTGAAGCCAAAAAATCCCCTAGATGAGCCAGATGTAGTTGATGATGGCTTCGGTTCGTCTAGTCAAAACACGGGTGGGAGTTTTTCACAACCATATATGGGTGTTGGATCCTCTATTCCACAGATGCCAATCGCGCCATTCATAAGCCATATGGGCTTGGATGTTATAAATGGTATGCAGATTGACATATATCGTAGATGATATCTGTACCGGAGCGCTGATCAAGAGTTCATCATAAATCAGTTGCTTGAGTCCAAAGAAGATCTTGTCTCCGCAGTACGCCAATATCACATTCGTAACAATTTGGATTTCAGCCCCCTGAAGAGTTTGAGTACTTTTTCTACATAAATTGTAAAAACAAACAAGGTGATTGTCCATTTTATCTATGTGGTACCAAATACACCTTGCAGTGAAAGATTAAAAGATTTATTGCTCATACATGTCATCCTAACCTGGGTAGTGAAGATCATCGCCAAATGAAGTACCAATTTATCGCTTTTGTTATCCTCTTTTCCATCAAAAAAGATCCGACGATAAGCATCAATAATTTGATATAGCACATACAAAACTAGTTTAGTAGAAGAATCTATTACAATAAGGCATGGCTTGCCAAGTGTGAGGCTATCGAGTAAATATATGGAAATTGGAGTGACTCTTTTGAGCGAATACTTAGGTATCTTCTTGTAATTCAAAAATTTGTACCAAACACTGTGGTGTTCCTGAAGTTTGTCATCGAAAGAGATGACAATGGTATTGCGATTAGGGATTCATACGTTGTTTCGGGTCATGCATTGCAGCATTTCGTTACTTTAAGCCTCTACTTCAAGTTGATTACCCACTAGTATGGAAAATTTAAGGGTGAAACTGAAACTAATGAAGCATGACATTACTTTTTATACCATATGGTGGACATGTAGTTGGTCTACGAAATGGTGTTTCAATTATATTTGATTGTTGTCAAGGGAACATTAAGATAATACATGAAGAGGTATAGTCGACACATTGCGTCAAACTTTAATGCTTGGTTTAAAAACAAGGAGCTAACAGACTTTTTCACCAATACAGGTACTGCTTTTCATTCTTCATATTTGCATATTTTTTTAGTTTATTTTGGTTATGCTTACACATTTTTTCTTGTAGTAATTGCAACACACATATTTTCAAGTGAAAATTTTGAACGTAGGATTCAATGTTTGAAGGAAGCTAAGCCTAATATTGCTACTTTTTTGTCCATTGACCTTCTAAAAAGTTGTACAGGGAATACGATAAGGGTAGATGGTGGGGACATATGAATTCTAATCTGGTGAAGTGGTTCAATAGAGTGATGAAGAGTGCTCGTATGTTACCCGTAAAAGCAATTGTTGAGGCAACACTTTACAAGTTAATGGGGTATTTGCTCAAAGTATTCAGACATATATTGCGCAGAGAAATTCAAATGTTATGTTTATAGAGCATTTGGTGAACACGATGAATGTTAATGGTCTGTTCGCAAGAAGGCATCGGGTAATACTCTATGATACGGTTACCCCTGTATTTGAAGTTGAAGATGATGGTGATAGTACTTCAGGACGTCCTCATGGAAGTTTGGGTGACGATGGTTGACATAACTTGTGAATGTGAAAAGTGGCAAGCCTTCAAGTACCCTTGTTCGCACGTATTAGTTGTGTGTGCGAACTCAGGAACACGTTGACTAGAAGGTTTCCTCCCAAAGTAGCTCTAACTTATCTATTGTTTTCATCTCTAAGACCATGGAAAAACCCTTGAGCTAGAGAAGTTTCATTATGCCCAGGGTGAGGACACTGACGGAGCATCTTTTCAAATCGATCCTAAGTTTCACAAATCCTCTTAGAACCCAACAACTTGAAAGACAGTAGCCCTACTATCATTGAAATACCCCGAACTTAAATATGGTGATTAAATTATTCTAATATAGTATTTAAGGGCCTAATAGTGCCTAAGTAATTTTGGTAAGGAAAATAAATCCAAAAGAAATGAGGAAGAACGCTTAGAAAGTGGAAAACGCTAAAATAAGCGTTAAATAACCATAGGAGGTACGAGACCTCGGTTATAGTATCGGAAGGATTCCTAAGGCTTATTCATGCCTAATTAGTATGCGGAAACGATTCCTGAAGAAAACGGATCCAAGAAATGTATTAAAACGCTAAAAGAGCTTTAGCGCACGTTTTTCGAGGAAACCCGAAAACGTGACTTTAAGTGGTCAAACGGACCCGTAAAAATTATAAATCATTAAATAATAATTATTAAGCATTTATGGAAGCTTAATAACCAATAAAAATAAAGAAACGAGAAAATTCTGGAAAACGGGCCCGGTTAGTGAATAGTATCAAAACCGGGTAAAATAACGAGTGTTTTCTGTAAAAGACGAAAAACGCTCCAGCTAGTATTACAGAGGGGGCCGGTTTTTACTGGTGTAAACAGCTCTCTCTCACACACACACAAGTAACAAATAAGTAAATCAAAGAAAGCAAAAAGTAAAAAGTACAAAAGTAAATAACCCCCTCTCTCCTCTTATTCTCTCATTTCTCTTCTCTCTCTCCAACTCCCTTCCCTCTCTCACGATGGAACCCCCTCTCTGCAGCTCTCTTCTTCCTTCCTCCCTTCTTGTTGGCGATTTCAAAGCCCCAAAGGAAGCTCCCATGGCTTCCTCACTTTCTTCCACAAGCTCTAGCTCCATTTGAGCTCCAAATGTAAAATAAAATTCATATTTGAACTCCTCTCTCTACATTTCTATCCTTTCAAAATCCGAAAATGAGCAACTTCATCTCCATGAGTTTTCCCCATTTGAAGAGAAAAGCACACCATTGTGGAGCTTGGAGTCCCCCTTTCCAACAAGGTAAGAATCTCCATGAAAGACCTCATATTTCTCCATCTCTTTCTCTACCTCTTTGTAGGCCGATTTTTTCCCTCTCCTCTCTTACCTTGTTTTTCTCTTGCTTTGGAGCATTGTTTCAACCCTCCAATGTGGCGTAACCCCCTTCTTGATTCAAGGGTGAGAATCCCTCTAAAAACCCTCCCAAAGGTAAAACCCTAACTTGTATTCTAAGCCTTTTTATGGAATTAAATTCTCTAAGGGTTTTAGACGAGTAATTAAAATGCATTTTTGTTTTTGTTTCTTGGGTGTTGGGGTGGAGTTTGACAACTCCCCTCCCATGTGACCGATTGGTACAAGAAGAGAGGAAGAGAAGGATTGGAAAGGAGGAAAGGAATTTAAGCTCAAGGTAAGAGCTCTTCTTAATGCTTAATTTAAATGCATTAGAGTAAGTGGGAATGGGTGAACAAATAAAGAACCTAAACTATTGTATTGGTATTGTAGTTTGTGGAAATTTGAAGTACTAGTGAGTAAATGTGTGGAATTGTAGGCCTTAGAGCCAAAAGGATGGTGTATGTATATTAGTATTGCCACTTGAGGAAGTAATGATGTTTTGGTATTAGAATTGGAATATTGGAGTATTGAGATTTGTATGTGTGCTGGTAGAACCCTTGTGGTTTGGCTAGAATAGATGAACTATCTGTGCGAAACAGGATATGTGTGGATAAGTCAGAGAAGTAGGAGGGTTTTCAAAATTTTGGTAGGAATGTGCATTAAGAACGACTTGTGAAAGGGAGGAAACCCAGGTGTGTATGAGGATAGTAGAGAGGTTTGATGACCTGGTTAGATGATGGAAGTAATGTGAAGCTAAGGTACAAATCTGTAGCAAGGGTTATCAAAAATGCATTGTTAACTAAGTGAAAATTGGTGTGCAGGATTTTGTAAAATGAGTGATGGAACTTGGGTTGAGGTAGTGTAATGGCTGAAATGATGGCATGGTAGGATGAGGTATTTATAATGCTAGGAATGACATTAGTTGAGGAGGTATTGGATGGAGCATTGATTTTAAAAATCTGTAGCATAAGTGAAACAAAAACTGTTTCATGTGTTGGAAAAGAAGTAAGGAAATTGTGTAAGATGATTAATGGATTTAGTAGGGATTTGGTGGATGAATTAAGTATTTAAGGAAGCCTCTATGTGCTAAATCATGTGGGTTTCATGTAGGAAGTTTGGGGAAGCAATGGTGAAATTAGGAAAGAAAAACAGTCTGTAGCAATGTTCTGACTTCGTCCGACCCAGACGGTGAGTCGGACGTGGGTCGGACAAGGCGTGAGTAGCGGGACGTAAACATTCTGACTTCGTCCGACCCAGAAGGTGAGTCGGACGTGGGTCGGACAGGGCTAGGATAACAAAACCGAAACTTTCTGGAACGGTCCGACCCAGAGGAGTATGGGTCGGACGGAACAGTGCTGGGTCGGACGGGAAGAATTTCAGAGGACGTAAACCTACTGGAATGGTCCGACCCAGGGCTTGGGTCGGACGGTGGGTCGGACGGCCCTAACTTATAAAAAAAAGAGAAAAAAAAAACAAAAACAGTAGTAACATAGTAATCATATTATGTATGTATGTATGTAGGTAAGTACATAAATAAAGGACCTTAGTAATATACCATTAATGTGACAACAATGGTAAGGAAGTAAGTATGGGAGTAGGAAAACAAGTATGAAAAGTAATCAAGTAGGTTGAGAGTATGAGAACATTAAGTATACCGGATAACGGGGTAAGTACGGGAATAGTAATTATTTGTGTATCGTAAGAGTATAGTATTAATAATAATGTTGGAACATTATCAGTGGAACAAGTGTGAACCAAGGAACGAGGGAACACACGGTAGAGCTAACGCCGGTGAAAGGTATGAATTCCTCATGCCCCGTATGCTAACCGAGTTACGTTGATTTGTGTGCTGTATGCCGGCTAATCAAGACTAAAGCATGAAAATGGTTTATTGCCTTTCATTACATGTCTTGCTGCATGTTGCGTGAGCTAACCCTTCTTGATTGATTGTGTGGCTTCATTTGGTGCGTAGTACGACTCATAGATGAGTCGTGTGGTGTAGTGGCTCGTAGTAAGAGTCATGTTGTGAACTAATGGAACCGTAGCAACGCACTAAACTAACGAATCAACAAACGATAACACAACCCAACGAAACTCACTAGAATGTGAGAGAGTGTACGGGAGTAATAACCTTCCGATGACGGTAGGAGAACCGAATGGAATAATCCACAAACAAAAGTAGTGGAAGTATATAAGTAACCTCTAATAGAGGAATTAATCTTGGTGCAAGAGATGAACCATGAGAGTAGTAAAGAATGATGAGGGACCTCCAAACCCCTAGTAATTAGTCGACCCATTATGAGAGGACCCGACTGAAGTGAGTATGTCCCGAACATGAGAGTATTCGATACGTTGGGGAAACCCTTAAACCTGAGGATACTAGTCGGTGGTAATTCCCTAAGCTAGTGGAGGTTATCGAGAGAGACACTCCTAGGCTAATCCATGAGATTGTAATGTACTCTGAGAGAAGAGTGTTGGGAATTTGAGTAGTCCGGTAAAAGCGGGCATTTGAGTATTTGAGGAGCTAAGCGTATAGCCCTCGTATTGTAGGTCTGGTGGAGAGTCTTGTGTATGACTCCGCCCAGAGGCCAAAGTAATGAGTATTGCGTATGTATGAGCAAAGTAATGAGTACTGAGTAAGAAGTGAGTATGAGTATGCAACGAGTACCGAGTATCGAGTATGTATGAGTAAGCATTGAGTATTGAGTACGTAAGAGTAAGTATGGAGAATTGAGTAGTGAGTATGCACAAGTATAGTAACGAGTACAGAGTAAGGATCGCATACGAGTAAGGTATTGAACATGGAGTGCTGAGGATGCAAGAGTAAGGAGTAAGTATGAGTAGAGTAGCGAATATCGAACACAGTACGAAGAGTAATGAATGAATAACCAATACGAATGGTTGACTATTGAATTGTCTTCCTTAGTAAGTATTGAACTCGCATATTTATGTAGGTATTTTTGATTGTATTGTTGTAGTATGAGTATGTATGTATGCATGTAAAATGAACTCCATGTATATCCGACCCAAAGTAGTCGGCGTACCGCGGTTAGCACGCGGTATATGCGGATTTCATATGCAGCGTAAGCTGACCCCCTAGGGGGACCGTTTTTAGTGTGCAGGTACTCGAAGCTGACCACCGTTCGAGAGAGTAGGACGGGGACCGCTACGTAAGCATGGGTAGTTGTATAAAGGGGACTGTACTCGTAATGTATTGGGCAATTGGAAGTCCAAGCTGTATCGGTAAATTGAGGATTGTAGTATACTCGGTATAGTAAGGTATTGACGTTGTAATTGAATTATGGGTAAGTAAGCGATGGATAGTATTGTATTGTGTAGTGTACTCGGTATGTTCATATTCATCAGACCGATAGTATGTAGAATTGTAACTCGCCTTGTTAGTCACGTGGGTGACTAACGGCATTGTACACCCGCCGTGGAGTAAGTAATATCCGCTGCGAAGGTAAGCATGGTACGGTAATGACGGTATTAGCGGTAGGGGTGTTACAAAAAGTGGTATCAGAGCGAAGTATCGCTCTGATGGATGAAATACCGAGTTTAGGTAAATACCGAGTTAGGAAGTAGAGACGTAGGGCTAAGGGTTAAGTGTTAGCGTGTGAGGTACGCTAGTTAGGAACTTCCGTGTGAATCGGAAACCTACAACAACCATACCCCGCCCTCTGCGACCCACGGTATTAAGTTGGGAAAATAACGCCAGAGGGATGGAAAGACCTCTCACACTCGGGTAACACCCGATCTGGCAGTTGCAAGTAAACCTTATTAGAAAAAGAACCTGTCATTCGGTAGAGTCCAAGAACTGGAAGTCCCGAAGACGGTTCCCGTTGAATGACAAGGACCGCACTTAATGGTGGAGGAATGAGGATCCTAAACGCAAGGATAATGGAATTTATGGCACCATGGGGCGACACGCTTCGCAGTCCCGAGAACCATGTGTAGCCAGCAAGAAGTGAAGCACAATCGTGCAATGAAGCAAGGAAGATGGAGTAACAAGCCGAGACAAGAGAGTCTACGGACTGTAATCTTTGATGATACCAACAACGGTGTACAAACCGACTAAGGAATTAGTCGAGGTTGGATTAATACCAAACCTACACACCAAGAGGCTGTAATAACCGAACAACATAGTTCAGATAACTATGAAAGTATTCATAAAACATACATCTATAGAACTACAATGTGGTTCCTAAGGATAAGTCAAGTCTTGTTAGCCACAGTGAAGGTGTGAGACACCCGAAGTGACGACAACCAAGTCAAGTACACTAAGAACCAACTCAGGAGATTGATCACCAAGATCAAAAGGTCCAAGGAAGATCCAAAAAAAAACCACCAATTATGGATGGAAATGATACCGTAACCGGTATACGTTTACTGAAAAACAACCTACCCGCGCACTTGCCCAGGGCAAGTGCAGCAACTACAGACGGTTGGAAGACTTTTAACAACCCGCAAATACTTGCTAAAGTACCGCTATGACGAATGGAGCAAATATAGGATCACCAATCCTAGGTATTTAAATAACGAAACCACGGAAAGGCTTAACGGCTGCCCATTGTATTAAAAGTATACCAGTCAGCGAGAAGCTGGACTTGGTCAAGACCTCAATCATGGCAACGCCATGAAGAATTTCTTTTAACACCAAACCGTTATTTCAAAACCCAGAATTTTTCTTTCAAAACCACAAACCCTTCTTTTAAAAACTTGGATTTTTAAAACCAAACAACGGAATCACGGTGAGTATCATAGAGCGATACAAGAGAGTTTGTTGACTATAGAATACTTCACTAGGCGTGTGACGAACACTACGAGTGTACCCAAATAGGGATGTGGGACAACCGCACTCCGAAGGAGCTTGCGGGCCTGACAGATAGTTAGGTAAGTGGTAACGTGCCAAGACGGTACCCCACATATGTATACATGTAGTGTACGAAACACGGGAAGTAGTCAACTCCGTTCTACGGACCATAAGTAAATTTGAAACAGAACAGTTGGTTACCTCAACCGAACAAAGGAAACTCAGATAAGCTACAAGCTAAGGAGTCAGAAACTCACTTCAGGAGAACCACTAAGAGTTGAAAGTGCAAGAAGCACTAACAACGGGATAGGACATTGGATATGTCTCGAGGATATGAAGGTAAAGCATGATAACTGGAAGGAATACCCAGTCTAAGCACAGTAAGGCAAATGCCTAACATTAACACAGCAGTGTTCAATGAACGGGATAGAATTCCCAGAACAACTACCACAAACACACAGGGTGATGTTATAAGGTACCAGGAATACCATTCATCACTGGAAGGGATATCAAATCCATTATAACACAAGGAAAAACACCAATGGTCTACCCTAAGAACGGGAGACGTTACAACCCTCAACGGATAACTCAGATCCAGAACCGCAAGGTAGGACAATAAACTGAACATACTCATAAATGTCAGCCAGATGCTACCGTATAATCGGTACTACCCAGGAGCAATCCATAAAGGGTATCAAGTCAACACAGTTGAACGAGATGTCGTGGTAAAAACACCACAATCGGAACGAACATCCGGTTAGAACACCGACGGGATCCCACTTGATAGGGGATACCCCAAATTAATAAATGGTGTCGATCAATACCAGGATACAAAAGGGTCTCCAACATACGGAAGCGTGATGCGACGATCTTATCATGGAGCCCAGTATCACCTCCAACTCAGTGATAGCTTACGGAGAAGTAACCACTGGGGAACAGCCTATGATGAACAGAACTCTAGGCAACATGGCTAGTAGGCCATGAAACTGTTACCACACAACCCAACGGTTGCAAAACCAATGTGAACTATATGGAAAGTGGTCAAGGATGACACCGATAAAAGAGTAACAACCAATAATCGAGGATGCCCCTCATAAATGTGAGACCTCAAGAGCGGTGAACACATGGACCCCAAGAAGGGGATATCACCAGTAACCGTCAGGAAATATATTCCTTTCAGAACTACTAATGTAGTCAAGCTTGAGCATACAAATATTGTCAAGCAATGTGAAATAAGCTTCAACAGCAATTGTTCACAACCAAGGAGTAACCGGTTATTAAACCAATGATGCTCAGGGAGCTCAGAAAAATAAAGGAATACCATATTCTGTGTTTGCCAAATACATGGGGAACCATTGTATAAATGATAGAGATGCATGAGCTGAAGCTAGCAACAGTGGATGCCATGTAAACCAATACTGTGGGATCAGTAAGAACATGGTGCCAGCAGCAGGACGACAACGTATGCAAATAATCACCCAATACTATGGAGTTGTTAATACAAATGGTAGACAGACCGGGCAACAAGCCAGAAGTCTGCACCAAATAATGAAGCACCACCTGAAAGAGTAACGATCAGTCCTATTGTGACCTCATAAGAGACTTACTGCCAAGAGTTTACGCCTCTGCACTCTGTAGGACTGAGTGTTTTGGTATTGCACTTGTGCAGTTAATGATCTAGTGGGATAGCTAGGAATAGGGAAAATGTAAGTAGTGGTAAATTCTTCCTTTCACCAATAAACATGGCATAAGCCAGTTAAGCAAAAGCTCGGAAACAAACTGTGCGGCCTAAGGCCAAAGAAGCACGAAGAGTGTGAAACACACCAACAATCACAAGATGTGAATTCCACTGGAATAAAGGTGAAAGGAGACTTAAGGAAGTCACAAGGACCGACGCATCGAAAATGCAAGGTCGTACAAGTAAAGAACACTTGTAATGAACCAGAGAAACTGGTATAGTTCAGAAGCTACTAACAATAGCGGAAGCACTACAACTAAGTAGTGACTTAACCTCACCCGATAATAAGTCGGAGGAGCCAAGTGAATGATCACTACCAAACACAACAGTAAGTATATAGATTGCCAGAGAACTGGTTACAATCTAAAACTCATCGTGTTTGAGCACGGTAAAAGAACACCACACATGGTCACTAAAGAGATGATGGGTAACACGTTAAGAATAACAATAAGGGCGAATAACCCAAGTTATCAGGGTCGCGCAGCAGAAGCTAGTGGGCCCAGAATTCTAAGTGAAGTACACCTAGTGAATAAAAGGTTAATCATTAATGCCTTAAAGCCATTCAGGCTAGAACCGAACCCGGTTAAGAGTTAAATAACTCCGATGAAAATTCTTGATGCAGGGACTAACCGATAGTACGGTTAAGACCCGTTGATCAAGGAACATTGTATAATAGACCGCATGGAAATTGAACCACTCCACGACAGCTGAATGCCTTCGACCAATGTCCAATGTTGATACATGGTAGATTACGTGGGCGTAATCCCTTTTAAGGGGGTAGAGCGAAAACCGCGAAATGTATGTTTTACGTGATAGGTGCGTAAACTACAATGCGCATAGCGCAAAAGAATTCGCTTTGATGGTTGATACTTATGTTACATAAACATTTGCATTCACTCATCGTGTAATTGTAGTTATTGGAGAAATAAGAATAAGAAAGGAGTAGAGAAGCTCCAGGGGAATGAGAACCCCATTGGTAATAGTATGAGGAATGAGTATGTATGGGAGACTTGAGGAGTATAAATCGGTATGGAACCAATGTATGTAATGAGTATAAATCGGCACAAAACCGATGTATTTTATGAGTATGAATTTGGTATAGCAGATTAATGGGATATTATACCTATGAATTTCTTAAGTATAGTAGTTGGAGAAGATGCAGTAACAATTGATGAGATGATTAGTAAGTAAGTAAGTGAATCATATAAATTGGAAAATGTATGTGTATGATTATGAGTAGCAAGATTAAAAAGATAGAAAATGGAATGATGTTTGACGAGCTGTCTGTTTGTATTGAGGTGGGAAGTGGAACTTGATTTGTTAGCGATCAAGGGAAGCTGAACACAAATTGGGGTGGAAGGATAATTCAACACCAATGCTGATCACATTGGGGTTGAAGGACTCTGGAAGCTCCCTTAAGTGGTCACAGTAATAACACTAGTATTAGGAACAATCATCATAAACGGTATTTGGGAGATGTATGCAAGTTTTCAAAATGAATTTCCAAAACTAATTTGGGTACAATGTTTTCTTCAAACTTGAGAATGAGGATCGGTTTTGAAACCGCTCCCACGGGCACTAGTGGATCTTCCATGCCTAGGCACGGGTATCCGGTCGAAACCATAAGAGGTGAAGCTAGTTTTGAGTCTGTGGAAGTGTAGAGTAGTTTGAAACCACTACACCGGTTGTATGGTGACAGTGTGTGTTTTGTATTTTTCCAAAGGCACTGGGGGAGTGTAGTCCCGAAGTAAGTATGAGTAAAGTATGAGTAAGTATGAGTAAGTGCCTGAGGATCTCTATATGTGCAAATGAATTTGATTAGAACCAAAGGACTGTAGAGCCAGAAAGTGTAAGTGCTCAAGTCATGATGGCCGTGAACCAGAAAGCGTAAGTGTTCAAACGTGACCGGTACCTGAGGGATCACTCGCCATTGGGGGAGGATGGTACCTAATTGTCTGCGGATGGACCCCCTTGGAGAGAAGTAAAACGGATATTTTTGATTGCTATGCATGCAGTGACATGCTGTGTGTATGTGTAGTATACATCATGTCAGACATTAGGATTTTGACAAGTTATATGCAGAGGTCATAACCTTAGCATAGAGTATTTATACAAGTAACAATATTAGATTCACCAACTTTGAGGGCAAAGTTCTTTAAGGGGGGTAGATTGAAATACCCCGAACTTAAATATGGTGATTAAATAATTCTAATATAGTATTTAAGGGCCTAATAGTGCCTAAGTAATTTTGGTAAGGAAAATAAATCCAAAAGAAATGAGGAAGAACGCTTAGAAAGCGGAAAACGCTAAAATAAGCGTTAAATAACCATAGGAGGTACGAGACCTCGGTTATAGTATCGGAAGGATTCCTAAGGCTTATTCATGCCTAATTAGTATGCGGAAACGATTCCCGAAGAAAACGGATCCAAGAAATGTATTAAAACGCTAAAAGAGCTTTAGCGCACGTTTTTCGAGGAAACCCGAAAACGTGACTTTAAGTGGTCAAACGGACCCGTAAAAATTATAAATCATTAAATAATAATTATTAAGCATTTATGGAAGCTTAATAACCAATAAAAATAAAGAAACGAGAAAATTCCGGAAAACGGGCCCGGTTAGTGAATAGTATCAAAACCAGGTAAAATAACGAGCGTTTTCTGTAAAAGACAAAAACGCTCCAGCTAGTATTACAGAGGGGGCCGGTTTTTACTGGTGTAAACAGCTCTCTCTCACAAACACACACAAGTAACAAATAAGTAAATCAAAAAAAGCAAAAAGTAAAAAGTACAAAAGTAAATAACCCCCTCTCTCCTCTTATTCTCTCATTTCTCTTCTCTCTCTCCAACTCCCTTCCCTCTCTCACGATGGAACCCCCTCTCTGCAGCTCTCTTCTTCCTTCCTCCCTTCTTGTTGGCGATTTCAAAGCCCCAAAGGAAGCTCCCATGGCTTCCTCACTTTCTTCCACAAGCTCTAGCTCCATTCGAGCTCCAAATGTAAAATAAAATACATATTTGAACTCCTCTCTTCAAGCTCTACATTTCTATCCTTTCAAAATCCGAAAATGAGCAACTTCATCTCCATGGGTTTTCCCCATTTGAAGAGAAAAGCACACCATTGTGGAGCTTGGAGTCCCCCCTTTCCAACAAGGTAAGAATCTCCATGAAAGACCTCATATTTCTCCATCTCTTTGTATGGCCGATTTTGCCTCTCTCTCTTACCTTGTTTTTCTCTTGCTTTGGAGGATTGTTTCAACCCTCCAATGGTGGAGTAACCCCCTTCTTGATTCAAGGGTGAGAATCCCTCTCAAAGACCTCCAAAGGTAAAACCCTAACTTGTACTCTAAGCCTTTTTATGGAATTAGAATTCTCTAAGGGTTTAGAAGAGTAATTAAAATACATTTTTGTGTTTCTTGGGTGTTGGGGTGGAGTTTGACAACTCCACTCCCATGTGACCGATTGGTACAAGAAAGAGAGGAAGAGAAGGATTGGAAAGGAGGAAAGGAACTTTAAGCTCAAGGTAAGAGCTCTTCTTAATGCTTAATTTTAAATGCATTAGAGTAATGGGAATGGGTGAACAAATAAAGAACCTAAACTATTGTATTGGTATTGTAGTTTGTGGAAATTTGAGTACTAGTGAGTAAATGTGTGGAATTGTAGGCCTTAGAGCCAAAAGGATGGTGTATGTATATTAGTATTGCTACTTGAGGAAGTAATGATGTATTGGTATTGTAATTGAGGAATATTGGTGCATTGAGATTTGTATGTGTGCTGGTAGAACCCTTGTGGTTTGGCTAGAATAGAGATGAATCTGATGAGAAAGGATATGTGTGGATAAGTAAGAGAAGTAGGAGGGTTATGGCAAAATTTTGGTAGGAATTGTGCATTAAAGAACGACTTGGTGAATGGGAGGACCAAGGTGTGTATTGAGGATAGTAGAGAGGTTTGATGACCATGGTTAGATGATGGAAGTATGTGAAGCTAAGGTACAAAATCTGTAGCAAGAGGGTTATCAAAATGCATTGTTAAACTAAGAAGAAATTGGTGTGCAGGATTTTGTAAAATGAGTGATGGAACTTGGGTGTAGGTAGTGTAATGGCTTGGAAATGAATTGGCATGGTAGGATGAGGTATTTAGAATGCTAGGAATGACATTGGTTGAGGAGGTATTGGATGGAGCATCGAGTTTTAAAAATCTGTAGCATAAGTGAAACAAAAACTGTTTCATGTGTTGGAAAAGAAGTAAGGAAATTGTGTAAGATGATTAATGGATTTAGTAAGGGATTTGGTGGATGAATTAAGGTATTTTAGGAAGCCTAATTAGTGCTAAATCATGTGGGGTTACATGTAGGAAGTTTGGGGAAGCAATGGGTGAAATTGGGAAAGAAAAACAAGTCTGTAGCAATGTTCTGACTTCGTCCGACCCAGACGGTGAGTCGGACGTGGGTCGGACAAGGCGTGAGTAGCAGGACGTAAACATTCTGACTTCGTCCGACCCAGAAGGTGAGTCGGACGTGGGTCGGACATGGCTAGGATAACAAAACCGAAACTTTCTGGAACGGTCCGACCCAGAGGAGTATGGGTCGGACGGGAAGAATTTCAGAGGACATAAACCTACTGGAATGGTCCGACCCAGGGCTTGGGTCGGACGGCCCTAACTTATAAAAAAAAAGAGAAAAAAAAACAAAAACAGTAGTAACATAGTAATCATATGTATGTATGTATGTAGGTAAGTACATAAATAAAGGACCTTAGTAATATACCATTAATGTGACAACAATGGTAAGGAAGTAAGTATGGGAGTAGGAAAACAAGTATGAAAAGTAATCAAGTAGGTTGAGAGTATGAGAACATTAAGTATACCGGGATAACGGGGTAAGTACGGGAATAATAATTATTTGTGTATCGTAAGAGTATAGTATTAATAATAATGTTGGAACATTATCAGTGGAACAAGTGTGAACCAAGGAACGAGGGAACACACGGTAGAGCTAACGCCGGTGAAAGGTATGAATTCCTCATGCCCCGTATGCTAACCGAGTTACGTTGATTTGTGTGCTGTATGCCGGCTAATCAAGACTAAAGCATGAAAACGGTTTATTGCCTTTCATTACATGTCTTGTTGTATGTTGTGTGAGCTAACCCTTCTTGATTGATTGTGTGGCTTCATTTGGTGCGTAGTACGACTCATAGATGAGTCTTGTGGTGTAGTGGCTCGTAGTAAGAGTCATGTTGTGAACTAATGGAACCGTAGCAACGCACTAAACTAACGAATCAACAAACGATAACGCAACCCAATGAAACTCACTAGAAGGTGAGAGAGTGTACGGGAGTAATAACCTTCCGATGACGGTAGGAGAACCAAATGGAATAATCCACAAACAAAAGTAGTGGAAGTATATAAGTAACCTCTAATAGAGGAATTAATCTTGGTGCAAGAGATGAACCATGAGAGTAGTAAAGAATGATGAGGGACCTCCAAACCCCTAGTAATTAGTCGACCCATTATGAGAGGACCCGACTGAAGTGAGTATGTCCCGAACATGAGAGTATTCGATACGTTGGGGAAACCCTTAAATCTGAGGATACTAGTCGGTGGTAATTCCCTAAGCTAGTGGAGGTTATCGAGAGAGACACTCCTAGGCTAATCCATGAGATTGTAATGTACTCTGAGAGAAGAGTGTTGGGAATTTGAGTAGTCCGGTAAAAGCGGGCATTTGAGTATTTGAGGAGCTAAGCGTATAGCCCTCGTATTGTAGGTCCGGTGGCGAGTCTTGTGTATGACTCCGCCCAGAGGCCAAAGTAATGAGTAATGAGTATTGCGTATGTATGAGCAAAGTAATGAGTACTGAGTAAGAAGTGAGTATGAGTATGCAACGAGTACCGAGTATCGAGTATGTATGAGTAAGCATTGAGTATTGAGTACGTAAGAGTAAGTATGGAGAATTGAGTAGTGAGTATGCACAAGTATAGTAACGAGTACAGAGTAAGGATCGCGTACGAGTAAGGTATTGAACATGGAGTGCTGAGGATGCAAGAGTAAGGAGTAAGTATGAGTAGAGTAGCGAATATCGAACACAGTATGAAGAGTAATGAATGAATAACCAATACGAATGGTTGACTATTGAATTGTCTTCCTTAGTAAGTATTGAACTCGCATATTTATGCAGGTATTTTCGATTGTATTGTTGTAGTATGAGTATGTATGTATGCATGTAAAATGAACTCCATGTATATCCGACCCAAAGTAGTCGGCGTACCGCGGTTAGCACGCGGTATATGCGGATTTCATATGCAGCGTAAGCTGACCCCCTATGGGGACCGTTTTTAGTGTGCAGGTACTCGAAGCTGACCACCGTTCGAGAGAGTAGGACGGGGACCGCTACGTAAGCATGGGTAGTTGTATAAAGGGGACTGTACTCGTAATGTATTGGGCAATTGGAAGTCCAAGCTGTATCGGTAAATTGAGGATTGTAGTATACTCGGTATAGTAAGGTATTGAAGTTGTAATTGAATTATGGGTAAGTAAGCGATGGATAATATTGTATTGTGTAGTGTACTCGGTATGTTCATATTCATCAGACCGATAGTATGTAGAATTGTAACTCGCCTTGTTAGTCACGTGGGTGACTAACGGCATTGTACACCCGCCGTGGAGTAAGTAATATCTGCTGCGAAGGTAAGCATGGTACGGTAATGACGGTATTAGCGGTAGGGGTGTTACAATCATCGGGCAAGTTCAAGAGATGGGGATGTATTTTCATAGAAGCGTTCAGTCATCTGCTCCCAGGTGGTGATGATACCGAAAGGCAGATGATGAAACGATTTTGACGCTGCTCCTCAAAGACTATCATGAAATAGGCACAACCGGGCATACTCCATCCATCCTGGCAGTAGATCAAGCTGGTCCAGATGGACCAAAAAGTGATGAACATGGTCGAGCGCATCAGCAGGATCTGCTCCAGAGAAGGTCCCCGCAAGGTGGCTTCGTACAACTACAAATTGATGAGCGGGCTTGAGCTTTTTCCAGTCTACCAAGAATTCAGGCGTAAGCTGACGAAAAACCACAGGGCCTCATCTAAGGGTGGTAAGAGGTTGATTGATCCCACCAGTTGTATAGTGAGCACCCCCAATCTGTGGTGGTTGGTTCTTATCCATGGTGAAATTAAAAGCTCTCCTCGCTCACAAAGCCCTGTGGAATGTGCGGTCAATCTCTGGATCAAAATTATCTTCTGGTGGACCTCGAGACCGAATACTGTGCATTCACCAAATACCTGCAGCAACAACAAAGAAGAACCACAAAATTTGAAATTAGAAGTATAATTAAACAAGAAAGTAGTAAATTATCAGAAAAAGAAAAATTGAAAAAAATAAAATAACTAAAAATAAAATAAAATAAATAAGAGTGAAACAAAAAAAAACAAGTGACCACCAAAGCTAAGGACTAGACAAACTCAAGTCCCCAACAATGGCGCCATTTGCAATCAGAAAAAATTGACCTACTAAAAGTAAAAAAATTAATCTAGAAAACTAGTAAATCAATCACCTTCGGGTTGCGAAAATCTCGGTCACTATAGTATCAAAAACGTAGCAACCTAGTATTGAACCGTGGGAGTCAAAAATAAATAAGTCTAATCCTAAAAGCAACGGGAAATTTATGAGGGTTTTTTGATTTGATAATGAATTATGTAGGGGCAAGTAAATAAGAGAATAAAATAGCAAGAAAAAAGTGTTTAAATTGATTGGTGAACGGAATCCGGGTTCAAGTTATTTTTCCCTAGAGAGAGTTAGGAATTTCTACACTTTGCCAGAAGATTTGAATTGGCGAATTCTTAAATTTCTTTTCAAGACTAAATCATAGCCACCAAAAATCTCACCCTATAGAACTTGCTAGTTCTGATTAAGAAACGAGCAAGACACGTAAATGTGGATTAATTGTAGATAATTTTAAGCATATGAAGGAAAACATAATCTATCCGATTAAATTCTCCACAAATTTTTGAATTGAAAAGACCTTCATAATTCTCACTCATCAGATCAAAACAAGATTTGTAAAGCAACTTAAATAACTCATGAAATTAATCAAGAAGCGCTAGAGTAACTATAATATGAAACAATCCATAAATTTCTCGAATTTAAACTACAGAAAACAAAACTAAAACATTTTTAGTTTACAAATTACCATCTCCTAGACTTAATTGTTCTTAAGAGCATAATCAAAAAAACAAACAGAGGGAACAAATTGAGAAATCATCTAGAGCAATAGAAAACTCCCGAGATTGCTCTGTTGCTCAGATTTGGAGATTCGTCGGGCTTAAGGTTGTTGGAGATGATGATGGAAGTGAGGGAGATCTCTTACGTCTTATAGGATTGCCTCTTGAGAGTGAAAGCGAAATGATTTATATTTGCTCTTGTTTGCCCTCTTTTTATAAAGATGCACGAAACTTAAGTGTGTCTGGCCTTGTGTCCAGATGAGAAGGCCGGATGTTATTCAAGTTTGTCCATGCAAGAATTCTGGCTCTGTGACGTGTCCCTGTGAGGTGTTTCTATGAGTGCCCGAGTGGGAAAGACGGACAACGCACCCAAACAGTTGTAGCTAAGTTTCTCTCGTGCTTGAAAATTTACACTCGTAGTCATAATTATTGATGAAGTGGTGAGTTGCCCGAGTAGAAAAACCGGACAGGTCACCCTAACACTTGTAGCATTCAAAAAGCTGGGCAAGAAAGACAAGGGGTTTCATCAATAAAAAGAATATCAAAAATCAGTGCATCAATCGTATTCCGCGCCTCAAGAATTAGGGCCTATAGATGAGGGATTTATGTGATTTTGAATGCGATGGAGCTTGATCCATATCGTTTATCTATAAGTTTGAGAAAACACTCTTCGTGTAAGTTCCATCCTTTAGTCGACGAGTTTGGGGCGCAAAGCTCTCTAGATGCAAAAGTTGATCACAAGGGCAAGAGAGTGGCTTTCCCACCTAGTATGGACATCACGTTTCCACCGAAAGTGCCAGAAGGAAGACAGGGCTTATTAAAGTCCTGCTCGCTTGATTAATTTAGACTTGAAGGTTTTGTTGCATGAGGTTGGACACTACTCGTGCAATGGGCTTTGGGTTTTGATCTTCTGGTGTCACCAGGGGACATAATTGAAATACCCCTAACCTTAAAAACATAATTAAATGATCTATTAATGATCTAAGATGGTTAATAAACATCTAAATATCATTGAGGAACAATCTAAAGATCTCAACAAGGCAAAACATGCCTTAAGATCGGTAAAGCCAAAATGTGCTTTAAGACACCATAGAGATTGTATGACCTCAAATAGGATCCAAAGTGGATTCCTAAGTATTATAATGAAGTAATGAACATTATAAAACCATTCTCAAAGGAAACCAAGCTCTAAAACAAGTTCTAACACAAAATGTGCTTTAAAATTCCTTAAAGCACGTTTTTGAGAAAATTGACTTTTTGAGTGGGTTTTGAGTGGTGTTAGGCATTGGATTAGACCTTGTTATACTAATGTACTATAATGTACCACATTAGAAGGTCTAAATCCAAGATTTAAAAAAAATCAGAAATATGGCACTCATTTGTGAATAGTAATCCAAATAGTGCATTTTTAAGCAAAATTGACTAAGTATAGTCAATGGTCAAGTAATGACTCATTCTTACCCATATGAGGTCAGCAGCATGGAGCAAGGAGGACAGAACATCTCACTTTAATACAAAATATCTAGCTAATTTGGTGAATCACCATTTACTATTCCATTTCTTACTTTTCTTTCATTAAAACTCATTTTCTTTCTTTCTCTTTCCTCTTGTCCCATTCCAGCCGAGACATAGGCAGTTCCAAACCCTCTCAAGCTGTGTTCTTGAGTGTTAAAGGAAATCAATCCCATTTGCACCTAAGGTAATGATTTAAGGCTTATTTTAGCTCTTTTTCTTCATCTCTTCATTACCTACACTTGGAGCTCATGATCTATCACTTTCCATGGCTCATTATCAGCATTTTAAACCTTGAACAATGTCCATTCTCGGCTGAAGCAAGTTTTGGGACCAAAGTTTCCAAAATTGACATTATAAGGTAAAAACATACCTTAAGCATTTCTATTCTCCATCCGGTTGGCTTCTTCTGATTTCTATGAGTTTATTCACTCGTAATCTTCATATTTACATGTTTATTCAGTTGGTTAACCATTTGGAGCAAGGGTGGCCGAAAATCAAAGGAAATATTATTCTTTAAGGCATTTTGCCAAGGTAAAACCTATTACCATAGCAGCTTGTTGTTGTCTAGCTATTCCCCATGTTTATATGGTGAATTTAACACCATAAGGTGTGTTTAATTCAGGCCGAAACCCATTGGAGATTACCTAGCATTTTTAAGGTGATTTTTGCCTTTAATCTTACATTAATTGTTCTTTATGGTTAAGCTCATGCTTGGAGTGTAACCATATCTTATTTTGGTGTATTAAACATGTGTGAGTGCTGTGGTGATTTTTCCTCCAAGCTGCCGAATGGGTATAAGGGCTTTAAGTACATAAATCAAGGTATAAACACCTTAAACTTATGTTATTATGATTTCTTAGCTTATATAAATTATATGCCAAGAGTGGAGGTATTTATATGGGTGATTTTAACCTAAGTATGGAAAAAAATGACTTAGATAAATTAAGCTAGTCATTTAAGTGGTTTGTTTAACATAATGGTCAAATTATGACATTATGTGGAAAAATAAATAAGGTATTGTAAGGCCGAGAGCTTATATTATATTTTGATCCATTTATGTGTAATTTTATGTTATAAAGCAAAGTTGTAATAAGGCCATGTCATTAGGCCATTTTATTTAAGTTTAAAAGCTTAAATAATTTATTTTATGCACTTACTATTAAGTAAGGGGTCAAAGCCGTAAATAATTAAACATTAGAGGGTTGTAGGTGAATATAGCCGAAAATTGGGATTTAAAATGTATTTAAATAAAAATTATAAGATTTTATAAAGTTTTGGGGTGAAATTGTAAATATTGGAAAGTTTGGGGTAATTTATGTAATTACCGAGAAAGTGGGGTCAATATGATGTTTGGAAGTCAAACATTGACCAAGTAAAAGACTTTGACCAGATTTGATGATTTATTAAGTTAATTATCAATTTATATTAAGTTATGTATTTAATTATAAAATTTACATAACATATGGGGTATAGGTGAAATTACAAAAAGTTTTGGGTATGAAATGGTATTTTATACACCTATGAGTTATTAGGAATTTTTAGGAATTTATTTGGTTAAATTTGGAGTTAATATGGATTATATAAGTATAATATATGATATTTTATATCATTGTTACATATGGGTAACATTTGTGGTAGGAACCGTAAATATGGAAAGTATAAGGTTAGGAATGATATTTATAACCTTTTGGTATAGTTTGGTAATTTTTGGAGTTATATATAAGGTTTTATTAAGATATATGTATAATATATAGTTTTAATGACATTAGAAACTATATGTTATAAAATGGGGTTATTTGGTGAATATGGAAAGTTGGTGGGTTATAATTATATTAAGGTTTAAGGATTATAATATAAGGTATATATTATAAGTGTGACAATGGAATATAATTTGGAGTTGATTTGTAAATTATGGAAATATGGTGGAATTATAATAAAACCGAGAGTGCTATGGGCTGTTTGGTGTTTTATACCAATTTATAACTATAGGTTATAATTGTTTTAATGACATAAATGTCATAATATATGTTATATAATTATAATATAAAATTATATTAATTATGTGGTGGATTTTGTAAATTTAAGAATATGGTGCTGTTCAAAATAATGAGAATTTTAGAAAAAAATTTATAATATGGTTTTCAATGTTATAAAGGTTATAACATTTATAATATAAGAAAAGTTCATTAAAGAAAATGAATATATTATAAAGGTTTACCATATAATAAATGGACCATAATACATGTATAAATAAATATATGTTATGGTGTGGAAAAATATAATATGGTTCAATAACCATATTATCATAGTTAAAATGATATAAGATATAGAGAAAAGAATTACAAACATTAGATATGGAAATTCTAATGTTAAGAGCATACATGGAATAATAAGGATTTATATAATTCAAAGTATTTTTACACATGAATTATACTACATTAAACTTGGAAAAACAAACCTTAGGAAAATAAATAATAAGGTGAGATGTATAATATATGATTAAGATTATACATGCAATATAGTGACAAACTATATAACATACAAATGTGTATTGAATTACATGCGATAACAAACGTTTAAGGTTAAGTGTATTATTATGTACGAAGTAACTACGCATGTAATATAGCGTTTTTCCTAATCCCGAGTTAAACCGAAAACCCGACAAATGTTATCAGCTAACAACGGGAAATAAACCGGGGTGGATTAGTAGCGGTACGGGGTGTCGTAGTGTACTGTTAGTATGAGATGCTGATGCATAGTGTGATGCATATTATTAGATTGTTAGTGGCGTCTCGAGGATCGCCAGAGGATTTAGCTGATTCATACTCCACGGTCTTATAATCCCAGTGCATGGTATGTTATTTATGTGGCTTGATTGTCTCTGAGGATTTCCTCAGTTCAGACATTGTGTGAAAATCTGTGTTAAGATTGAATGTCTGCTTGAGTGAATTAATATGCTTGAGTTGTGTATTAATGCTGCTTTATTATTATTACTGTTGAACGATAACAGTACCGTTTGTATATATGAACATATTATAAAACGAACTAGCGGCAATGATGCTATCTTATATGCGATATAAGGAACGTAAGTAAAACGTTGTAGCATTAGGCTAATAAGATATATATATATATATATATATATATATATATATATATATATATATATATATATATATATATATATATATTATCCGAGACTTTAATATGGAGCATTGGCCTTTCTAACGCCGCTCTCGTATCTAACACTGGATCCCGAGTCGACATACTCAGGATTGGACTAACAACCTTAGTCTGCTGTGTTAGGAAAAAAATGGTAAGATGATGCGATGGTATATATAAGTTAATCAAGAGGTTGTGGCTCTTACTGTATATTGTGACCAACTAACGATCCTAGGACGCCGTGTGGGCATCCGTAAGTATCTGGTTAAATTTCCAACGGACTACAGATGGTTCATCGGTCGGAGACTCTACCGCTGGAGTGGCTATTGCCGTGGATGACCCGCCATAGGAGATGGGTAACTTAGAGACGCGTCGTTCTAACGAGACGTTGTCAATAGGCATGACTGATCAATTACGAACGACTATATTAGCTCGTACATTAGGCGAACATTATTTGGGCTCGTATGCCAAAGACGGAAAATTATACATGTTTATAATTCTCGTTGTTTCGCCTTGTTGCTCAGTGGTTATGCTTTGTGGTTATGTGTTGTATGTTGGTGGATTTGTTGAAACGAGTCATTGTGCTCATATTGTGTGTTGTGAATTGTTTGATTGAGTCATTGTACTTTGTCTGTATTGTGAACTGGTTGAGTCAAGCCGCTGTGCTCGTGTGTGGATTATTATGGATTGTTTGGTCGAGTGAGTCGTCGTACTTAATTATGAACTATCAAGTGTTTGTTGGAATGGAGTCTCTGTACTCATATAAGCGTTGTAACGCTTTCTGTGGTTTATTGCGATGCGATGTGTGAAGCCGGGGGCTTGTGGCTATTTGAGTTTACTGCAATATATGTTGTTGCTTTATAGTTTTTATATTAAACTACTTGCATGAAAATGAATTGCATGCTCTCGACCAATTAACTGAGGGTCCAAGGGGGCATGACAGTCATGTAGTAACATACTCAGCAGGGGCTGATTCCATACCACAAACAAACATTTTGCAGGTATGCAGCTTCCGGTGTCGACAAAGAGCAGGACGCGCTGGGTAGTTTAGTTACAGTTGTTTAAATATGCACTCTTGCATTTTGGTACGAACTTAGAAACGTGTATAGGATTGAGATACTTAGAATGCTCACTGTGAATGTATTTTATATTGGTTTGGGAAGGTTAAATCTATCTCTTGTTGTCACTGTGGGAAATTGTTTCGTATTTATATATATATCAGTAAGCACGTTATTACTCGTATGGGCGAGTGAGAACGGTGACACCAGTAGTTCAATTGTTTAGATTACCGCTGCGATTACAATGTGAAGTGAGCCAATTAGAGTAGGGGTGTTACAATAATAATCACCTACTTTTGTTTTATCTTTTATCGCTTTATTTTTAGGATAAGCTGCCTAATGGAGTGTTCCTATTCACTCAGTTGCTTAATTGTATTTTTGGATAATGAGATGGGCTTTTAGGTTTGGTTTTAGTTCTTACTTGCTTTCACTCTTCCTTTAGTGGTTTCACTTTCTTTCCTATGGGTCCTCTACGGTTTGGTTTTGTTGTCAGGCTTCACACCTACTTGCACAGCGTCCCAATAAGATCGAGTTGCCATCAGTAGTCGCTAGACCTGGCAATTAGGGTCACTCGGTTTGGGTTCAGATCGGTTCGGTTCGGTTCGGGTCAATTTGCAGATATTTACTATTTGGTTCAGTTCGGATCGGGTCGGGTTATCTGGTTAAAATTAAATTCGGGTGACTTCGGTTTGGTTGATTTCAGGTTCGGTTGCTTTCGGTTCGGGTTAGCCTCCACATTTTTCGGTTTTTTCCGGTTATGGGCCAAATTCGGGTGACTTACCGCGTTATGCTTAATTGACAAAAATTTTAAAGTACAAATTTAAGCAACCTTTGTAACTTGTATTGATTTTCATATTTGGATCTAAATTCTCTTAATATAGTGCTACTCTTGATGAAGATTGCTATTGTGTATTGGTTGGTTATACATAACACATTGGATGACAATATTTTTAATATTAATTTTTAACTATAGATTTATTAATTGTATCGACCAAGTATAAATTTATAATTTGGTGAAGTGGTCAATATTTGGCACTCGACGCCGAGTCTATCCCCCCCCCCCACACGCCCAACGATGTGCCTGTGCCTCCCGCCATCCCGCGCCCGTCACACCCCGTGTGCGTCCTGCGTCAGCGCCCGTTATCTTGAGCAAGCGTCGCGCGCCCATGCCAATCCATCACCACCTTGTGCTTGTGCCCTTATGCGCCAGTCATCACCTCGCGTCCATGACTTCATGTTGTGTGTGTGCCACCGATCACCGTCTCTCGCGCGAGCCTCGTGCAGGCGTCCTCTAATTTAATTTAATTATTTATACAAATATATTTACATGAGATGTAAGTTTTGTAATCTTTATTCTTTTGTGGTATTAATAAGAAACCTAAGTAGTGATGTGATGATATATACAAATACACATTTAAACCATTCCCAAACTTGATATTGTAATCTTTATTTAAGTAAGGTGTAAGTTTTGTAATATTAATTCTTCAACATCTACACATCAATCGTGGTTAGTATATTTCTTAACTCAAAAGTTTATAGGTTTTATTGGTTATACATAATCAAATTGGATGACAATATTTTTAATATTAATTTTAAACAGAAGGATAATGGAAGTTTGTCTAGTTTCATGCGTGGTTTGAGTGAATTTGGTTCGGGTGAATTCGGTTCGGGTGAATTCGGTTCGGGTGAATTCGGTTCGGGTGAATTCGGTTCGGGTGGATTCGGGTATATCAAACTTCGGTTTGATTCGGTTTTGGTTTGGTTCGGTTGGAACTTTCGGGTCACATCATTCGGTTTAAATTCAGCTTCGGATCAGGTTGGATTGGGTCAGTTTTTCTGGTTCAGGTCACCTTTGCCAGGTCTAGTAGTCGCCTCTTACTGCAAAAAGGCATGCCTTGGGCTGGATTCTCTCTTGATGTACTCATTCTCATGATATACCTATGCTTAGATGATAATGGATGGCTGAAGTTACAAAAAACTACAACTCGAGATAGAATTGTTAAAAAATGGATAGTAAAATAATCCACACGTCTATGGTATTAGGGGTGACCATTAGGTAGAGCTTTCAAAAGTTGACCCAATCTGAAAACCCGTCCATCTCGAAACTTGACCGAATCCAAAAAATATTTAAATATATAATAAACCCAAAACCTGATTGGGTTAAATCCCAAATTACTTAAATCTAAAACGACCCAAAAATTTATAATCCAAAACTGACCCGAACCCAAAATGACCCAAAACGACGATATACCAAAACCTAACATAATGTAATGAGAAAATTACATCCCCCACCCATGACGTTTGTTGAAATTACACACCTCAGCCATGAGGTTTCAAAAATTACTTTGCCCACCCATGTGGTTTCCTCTATTTTACATCTGACAACTTTCCTAATATTTGATCAACTTAAAAGATGCTTAAATGTTGTCCAAAATTGATTAAAACTTTACATGGATGATGCTAAGGTGTTATATTTTTGCCCAACGCCAAATCCAAAGTTTTTAAAGCTCATATATGACATGTGGGACCCAATGAAAACACTTTGACATGTCACATGTTTCATTGGGTCCCACATATCACATATGAGCTTAGAAAACTTTGGATTTCATGCTAGATTAAAATTTAACACCTTAGCATCATTCATGAAAAGTTTCATCAATTTTGGACAACATTTAAGCATCTTTTAAGTTGATGAAATATTAGAAAAGTTGCCAGATGTAAAATCACTACAAGAAAATGACACATTAACGACCAAATACGTGACCAAAAATATGTTGTAGTCGCTATTAAACAATTAATTGTGATAACCAGATACATTTGTCGCTATAACTATTATTTTAATGACCTTAATTTTCTTTCTTCGTTAAAAAGTTACCTTTTGGTCGCAACAAGATACCAATTTATTTTTTTCATTGTAGGACACCGCCAAATAACACCAAAAAATTTGGCTCTCTATTCAAAAAAGTTTTAAAAACACTGTAATACCTTCTTCTCTCTCAGTCTCTGAAGTCTAATCCAGTGATGCTACGATTCTAAGAACTCAAAACTTCATCGTTGGTTTCTCCCAATTGACCCGAATCTCGATTTTGCACCTTAAACCTTCTCATCCCATCTCTATGAGGTTTACCGCTTAAATTCTCTTATTGCTTGAAGATCTTTGTATTTCCGGTTTCTCTTTATTTCGCTTCCGATTTTCTTCTTCTATTCTTCTCAGCTCAGAAAAAGTTGCGGCAATCACAGTTAGGTGACATCAATTTGTGGATTGATTTTTGATGAGATGGAGACGCGGTGTCAAGATGCTTCTGTTTTCATTTAGGGTTCCATCGTTTACTAGGGAGTTCTACAGCGTGATTAGGTTTTTTTTCTCATTCAATGTTGTGTAATGCGATCTTGGTTGCTGGTGAGTGCCGTAAATGATCAGGTTAGTTAAGATGGAAAAGGATTTGAACGGAGATTGTCGTGTTTGGATACAGATTCGTTGCAGCTCCTTGAGTTTTCATCTTTGGGACTCAAATCAAATCCCTATTTGGGTCAGGAGCTATTCGAACAGTGACTTTTGCTTCCTGGGACAAATCGATCGGTATGCTCTTGGTTTCAAGGAAATTCCTGTTTCCAATACTTGGATTCGTGTTCAATTTTCCTATACTTCGTTTCTTGTTTCCGGCAATATATTGATGTTGCTTCTGTTCCAGCCTTGTTGAATCATGTAGACATTAGTTGATTTTGGTACATAATTTAAATTGCTTAACTTTGACAATTAACTTGTCATTTTTATTGAATCTATAGTGGTATTTGATAGGTATATTGATTAAGATATGATCTAGCGGCGTTAGATGTGACCTGATGAATGCATCTCCTCAAGAAAAGGAAAGCACTTATTCAAAAGATGTGTAATTGAGCAAGGTACTCTGTTTAATATATGAGTGAATTGCTTATTTTAAAGGATAAACGTTTGTTATGTATTATTAATTTGATTATGATATAATTTATTGCTGCAGTGAGAACTTGTCTCTACTCTCAGAGCATTTCCCTCATTCAACCTGTTGTATTTTCATCCTGATCCTAAGGTATCGTTTATTTCATTCCTGAATTTAGTTATCAGAATATCGATCATACCATGGTGCTTGTTGCTTGTCTGTTAGTGTCTATGCTAAGAAGCTGCTCCTATATAGATGTGAGCATATTGCTGAAATCCTGTGTTGTTTTGTGGTGAACTTGTTGACAAGAAAAAAAACCTTGCAATTGTTATGTATTTGAAAACTACTTGTCTCACTACTTGTTTTTTTCTTGAGTACAATAATCTTGTTCAAGTGTTAAGAGCATATTGCTGAAAACTTCCACTTAGTCAGAAAGGGTGTGGGTTAAAAATATTGCTGAAAACGTGCACGTGGCAGTCTAAGTGTTATGTGCATATTTCTGAACATATTTATATCTCAAGGTTAAATCATGAAACTTCTTTCTTTATTTAAGACTATAGGGTTGTAGAATTTAAGCTAGGGGGACAGATGTTAAGAACCAAAGCATGTCAAGACAAAACAAGTATAAGAAAAGAATAGAAACAGAGGTATAGCAAACTTTTAACTGAACTGAGTAAATGCATGGATAGAGATTCCGAGTCATACTCGATATAAGAGTAAGATCTCATAGTTATTGCTTCCCTACTTGAGAGTTAAGTCGGCACTAGTTTCTGGTTAATACTGTTTTCTGAAGTAGAAATTGCAAATAGAGTTCACATTGTATTTGTCTTAAATGTGTCTTTCTTTGTGATGTGGAAATTCTATGATTACGCCATAGGTAGATTCTCTATGGTTGATCAGTGATTAAGTTGACTGGACCAGACAGCTACATCAGACAATTATTTACTTCTATATTCAATTCCTTTTGTTTTCTTATTGATTCTCGCTCATATACACTACTTGCAACCAATTTTGGTATGTAACTGTATGGTCGAGTCTAACAGGAAATTTATAATAATCGACGAACCCCTCTACTTCAAGTGTTGCACTTCACTTTCTCTTCATCATTCCAGCGTAGAAATACCAACCATTGCTGCCTAAGGTCTCACCATCATACAACAGAATTGTCGCCACATTTGGTTCAGGGATACCGCGTTCGACATCTTCAATTGCTTACCTACTCATTCTTGACATCATAATGATGCAAAGTATGCCATGATTAAGTATATAAGACATTTCTCTAGTATGTTCATTGATGATTTTAGCGTTTGGTGCAAAAAATATCTAGTTGATTAATTAACTATGTACATAAAGAATCACACCAAATAAGGATTTTTTGGTCAGTGTAGATTTTATTTAGAATGTATAGTTGTTTAGTTTTTTGGAACTGATATTGGGTATTTATATTTTTAATTGTCTATTTAGTAGGTGATGGGTGGAGATTTAAATGGTCTAAATCAGTTCTTGGTGCATGGAAGTACCTATATAATGATATTGATGACTGTCTAAATTTGCAGTTTCCCAGATGGTCTTGGGGATGATCTCATAGTAGAAGTGCAATATTCTAAGGGAAAGTCAATTGGTCGAGTCCTAGCTCAGGTGGCCAATGTAGCTAATGATCCGGTAATTATATCTTTGTTTCTAGAATGGTGGTTGTATGGCCAAATTATATTCTTTTACTGATGAACTTACGCTAATGGTGATTCAAAATGACAAGCTACGTTGGTGGTCTATATTCCATGAACCAGAGCATGAACTTGTTGGCAAAACTCAACTGTATATAAACTTCTCGTCTACTGCTGATGAAAAGAACCATATCTAGGTGAGTTATCAGCATCTCAGTTGCTCTTGGTTTCTATGTGATAACTGTAAACTTGAAGACCATAATGCTTTCCATTTTTCACTTCATGAGAAGCACCTTGAAGAGCTCATTCTGTTCTTGTTGAACATTGTAGTGTGGTTCTGTTGCAGAGACTGTGGCCTATGATCTTGTTTTAGAAATTGCGATGAAAGTTCAACCCTTCCAACAGAGGCAACTTCTGTTACACGGCTGTAACACCCCAACCGCTAATCCTTCCATTATCCTCTAGCCAATCCCATACTTACCCTTCTCGCAGCGGAATACTTACTTACTCCCGGCGGGTGATACAACGCCGTTAACCCTCCAAGGTTAACAAGGCTACTACTACTTACCGTTAGGGTCTGATGATTAGAATGAAATGCATACATACTACTTACTTTACAATACCAAATACTTACTTACATTTGATTACCGAGTATACCGAATATATTAATTACATTCCAAGACTACTTCCCAAAAATGGAGGGTTTCTACGTCCTCTCCTTTCTATCCAATTAAGAATTCATTATCCAAAAAGGTGTACCACATGGTACACCGGCTACTCAAAATGGCCTTAGCCGTGTACAACTCGGTACACCATCACAATCTACTAACTATACCAAAAAGAGTTGCATCCCGTCCTTACTCTACCTTCATGCCTCGGTGTACCTGTGGAGTAAAAACATTCCCCCTAGGGGGTCAGCTTACGCTGCATATGATAACCGCATACCCCGCGTGCTAGCGAGGGTACGCCAACTAATTGGTCGAGTACATGCGGTTCGTTTCATTCATACATACATACATGCTTTATACCATACAATACAATACACTCCATACACAAGGCATACATACATACAATACATACAAGGAAGACAATTCAAGTCAACCATTCATACTTACCGAATACTCACCGCATTACGGAGATACAATTCTCCAATACATACAAAGGTCTGGTTAGCCTCATTACACACCCGGGTTAATCGGGTGTTCAGTACTCTTTTACTCCGGGTCAATGACTTACAATAGCCAAGACCAATACAATACAATACTTACTTCTTACATACTTTACTTCCAGTTAAGTCGGTATGACCTCCGGGCAGGGATTACTACATCCCACCACCGGGCTTTAGGGTGGCCCACTAATCCAGGATGCTACCCATTCAAGGGATTGGTCCATGGAAAAGATTATAGCCAGGATTCGGATCCAACCTCTTGTGTTTCCTTATCCTCACGCGTGGCCGAAACTATATCGGGCTTCTACTCATTCCATTTTACTCATTACTCATGTTAGGAGTTAGATGGTTAGGAATTAGTAGAAGTCCATACTTACTTCCCATACATACATACAATACACAAGTACTCATACTTACACATACACTTCATTTCCATTCATACATTTCATGAATTATACAAACTAAATGTTCAAGAAGATTCAACAAGAACGAAATAGTTCAAACACAGTTAAGTGCAATATAAGTCCGATTCGTGCATTTATCTTATTGGTGATCACATAGGCACACAAATCGGGGTAACCAAGTTAGGATACAGGGCATGAAGAAATCATACCGTTCACCGTCGTAAGGTACTACCGGTTCCTTTGGAGCTCAACTATTGGATTCCTATACATACATGAAGTAGTATGATCAATGATCTATTATGATCTAACTTACTCCTCCATTGATATTCTCAATGTCTACTTACTACTCCTTTACATTCATACTTGGTTATAAAACCATTCTTTTCCTTATTACTTCTTACACTTGTTTCCTTACTCATTCACTTACTTTCTTACCATTATACTCATTCATGGTGTACTACTACATATATATGCATATATGTATGTAGGCATATATATATGTATGTATATGATTACTATAATCATATCATTAAAACATTTTTTTTACTCGACCGGACTTGCGACCGACCTTGCAAGTCCGGTCCATTCCAGTAGCTATCAGTACGGGAAATTTCTGGCCGACCGAACTTGCAAGTCCGGTCGCAAGTTCGGTCTATTCCAGAAGCTGTTCGGAATTTTTCTGGCCGACCGAACTTGCAAGTCCGGTCGCAAGTTCGGTCCATTCCAGAAGGTTTCAGACGGGAGAATTTTCTGGTCCGACCGAACTTGCATGTCCGGTCGCAAGTCCGGTCGTTTCCAGAAGGTTTCCCGTCTTTGTAAATCTGGGCTCGACCGAACTTGCAAGTCCGGTCGCAAGTCCGGTCCGGCCCAGTACTTCAGTTTTAAAATCTGTTTTTGGGTGTTTTCTTTACCCATTGTTTCCCCAATCTTTACCAATACTTCCCTACATGTTTACCACTCATTTAGATGCTCTAACTCACCTTAATTCATTCTCCAACTTACTACTCAATTCCTACACAACTTACACAAATTTTCATCTTCTCCTTTCAACACTTGCACTATTTTTCTCCACACTAATGTTACAGATTTTGGTTTTACTTCTTATGCTACAGATTTTCACTCCAACTTCTAACCTCCATTACTTCTTCAACTAATGCCATTCCTAGCATCCAAAATACATTACCTTACACTCTAGTTTCATCCCATTTACAAACTCATTCCAAAATCTGTTTCAAGACCCTAAACACTCCCACTACTCTTCTCCCAATACACCTAGTTATTACCTAGGTTACTTCCTCTTCTTAAACACTTAAGTCCTCTCATTTCCTACACAAAATTTGACATAGTCTCCCCTATATTTTTAACATTCTCCACACATTATTTCAGCTCACATTTTCTCATTCTCATAACCTGTTTATGCAATACATTATACTCACAATTCAACACTACTACAACAACATAAAATTCCTGCACATACTCAATCAATACCCAATGTTTTCCCAAGCTTTTAAACTTCATTTAAAAACTTCAAAAACTGTTACATTCTCTTCTCCAATACACTACTACATTACCACTACTCATTACTCAAATACATTACTCATTTTACTACTTAAAATCTGTTACACTAACATACAAAACTAGTTCAAGGTAGGAGCAATTACCTTGTCTTGCTAGTTTTTCTTTCTTTCCTTTCCTTCTCTTCTTCCTTCTTTCTTGTTCTCGGTTTTGAATGGGGTTCTCACCCAAGTTCTACAACCCATACCAATACACAACACCATTTAACATTCATGTTTGCACTAACCCTAGAATTTAATGTTTTAGGGTTTAGACAAGAGTATTACCTTTCAATGGGTGAATGAAGTTCTTGACTAGCAAGAGAACAATATTCCTAGCCCAATGGAGAAGCCAAAATCGGCTGGAGCAAGAAGAACCAAGAGTTCAAAACATGGAAATTCTTATAATGCAAACAAGGGCTAGAAATGATGGATTTTCGAATTTCTTTTTACCTCAAGATGATAAGGAGGTGAAGGTGCTTCTAATGGTGGACTTGAATCTTCAAATGGGGAACACCCACAAAAACGAAAGTGGAGTTTTCGGATTTTTGGAAGGAGGGAAATGTTCTCCTTTGCAAGGGGATTCCAATGGTACTGTTTTTATAATTTTTGGACAAGTATTGAGCTAGAACAAGAAGAGAGAAGGAGGGAGTTTAGTGGTTTCTTTCATTTCTCCATGGCTGTCGCATGGAAGGAGGAAAGGAGTTCAGAGAATAGAGAAAGAGGGGGGGGAACGTGAGAGAGCAAGAAGGGGAGTAGGAGAGAGACTCCTTTTTGCCTTTTACTAATTACTTTTGTCCTTTAGCAAATAAGAAGAGAAATGAAGGGAGTGTGAGAGAGGAGTTGGCCGGCCCCCTATACACACACAGTCAGATTTTAAATTTTTATTTGCAAAGTGGACACATTGACTTTGTTTATTTGCATTCCTACCCCACAACTTCCCGGTTGTTGCAGTTTTTACTATCCGGTACCCGTTTTCCGGAATTTTCTCGTTTAATTAATTTTATTGGTTCTAAGGCTCCACTAATATTTATTAGTGACTATTTAGTTGACCAAAATTGTTACGAGTCTGTTTGACCCGCTTAAAGTCACGTTTTCCCGGTTTCCTCGAAAAACGCGCTTTAAGGTTCGTTTATGCTTTTAACCCATTTTAAAGGTCCGTTTTCTTCGGGATTTGTTCCCTCGTATTTATTTAAGTGTAATTAAGCCTTTAAAATTATAATTAGCCTAATTAATCACTTTTTAATTACGGGGTATTTCAATCTACCCCCCTTAAGAAACTTTGCCCTCAAAGTTGCTCAAGGTTACGGTTTACATTTCTACTTATTTGGCAAGCCAGTTGCCACAATACATTCTACTACCAGCATACACAATTCAGATACCATACATCATACTCAGTTCAATTTCCATACACAGTACTCAATTCATACGCAATACTCCATTCGAATACCATACACAATACACCATTCAATTCGCACATTCCACAATACATTCGCAATACACTTCACAATGTCATTCGTGTCATATACCGTACAACACAAATGCATTACTCATTACATACATACCATACACATACCATACTCATCGTACTACATACCGAATACTACTAGCACTACTTTGTGCCAATACAATACAATTAGCACTACATGTGCCAACCAAAATACAATTACAATACATACATACTACGCAATGCTAACCCGAAGCAATGCAAAAGCGAAAGGCTCTACCCCCCTTAAAAGGGGTACGCCCCGTACCCTCCGTGCTATACGGATACTAGACATCTAGTCTACAAATAGATTCGGGTACTTCGCCTTCATGGCGTCCTCTAATTCCCAAGTCGCTTCCTCGACATCGTGGTTAGACCACAAGACCTTCACCATTCGTACAGATTTATGGCGAGTGTCTCTTGTCTTCGTATCAAGGATTCGCAGTGGAGTCTCGACATATCTCATCGTCGGCTCTAGGGATAGATGTTCGGGTTCTAATACATGAGAGGGATCGGCTATGTATTTCTTGAGTTGTGATACATGAAAGACATCATGAACACGCCCCAATTCTTCAGGCAATGCTAGCCTATAAGCTACGGCTCCAATCCTCTCGGTAATGGTATACGGGCCTACAAATTTCGGGCTCAGCTTGCCCTTTTGGCCAAATCGAAAGACACCCTTCATAGGTGAGACACGCAAGAACACTTGGTCGCCCACGGCGAACTCAAGGTCGCGTCGTCGCACATCCGCATAGGATTTCTGTCTATCTTGGGCTGCTTTCATATTTGCTCGGATTTGTTGTACCTCAGCTTGTACTTGTTCCAAATACTCCGGTCCTATGATGACCGCTTCGCTTGACTCATCCCAACACAACGGGGTACGGCAAGGTCTACCATACAAAGCTTGGAACGGCGACATCTTAATCGAAGCATGGTAGCTATTGTTATACGAAAACTCGATAAGATGAAGCTTCTCAATCCAGCTCCCCTGGAAGTCTAAGGCACATGCCCTTAGCATATCCTCTAGTGTTTGGATGGTCCTTTCTGTCTGACCGTCGGTCTGTGGGTGGAAGGCGGTGCTAAGCTTCAACTCAGTACCAAGCGCTTCCCGTGTCGCTCTCCAGTATCTCGAAAGAAATCTGGTGTCGCGGTCAGATACAATGGTTTTCGGGACTCCGTGGTGTCGAATGATCTCCTTGTCGAATAGCTCCGCGAGCTTCGCCACCTTCCAGGTGTCCTTCATCGGTATGAATCGGGCAACCTTGGTGAGACGATCGACTACTACCCAGATCATGTTGAGTCCTCCCCTAGCAGGTGGGAGTCCAACAACAAAATCCATAGAGATATCGTGGAATTTCCACTCCGGAATGGGCATGGATTGCACCATTCCTCCCGGTCTTCGGTGCTCGAACTTCACCTTCTGGCATGTGAGACACCTCAGAACATACTCAGTCACGTCGGATTTCATTCCTGACCACCAGAAGTACCTCTTCATGTCTTTGTACATTTTAGAGGCTCCCGGATGGACATGCAATGTCGAACAATGTGACTCTCGCAGAATGCGATCCCTTAGCTCAGCATTGCTTCGGGGGACGCATAATCTGCCATTCAATCGGATCAGACCATCTTCATGCAATTTGAAGTCGTACTTTCGGTTCTCGAAGGTACCCTCTGTGATTTTCTGTCTGATCTCAGTGAAGTAAGGGTCGCTCAACTGAGCGTCTCGCACCTCGTCAACCAAGCTAGAAGAAGCGAGTAGCGAATGGAGCGAGTGTGCTCGACGACTCAGGGCGTCGGCTACAACGTTTGCCTTCCCTTCTTTATACTGGAGGTTGATGTCGTAATCCGAGAGGAACTCCATCCACCTCCTCTGTCTTAGATTCAGTTCTTTCTGGGTAAATACATACTGCAAACTTTTGTGGTCGGAGTAGATGGTGATGCTTACCCCATAGAGATAGTGTCGCCATATCTTCAAGGCGAAGACAATGGCTCCTAACTCTAGATCATGTGTCGGGTAATTCTCCTCATGCTTTTTCAGCTGGCGGGAGGCGTATGCTACTACCTTGCCATGCTGCATGAGTACGCATCCCATGCCCTTGCCCGATGCATCACAATACACCTCAAATCCCTCTGTGCCCTCTGGAAGTGTGAGAATTGGCGCTGAGGTCAATGAGTCTTTTAGTTTCTGGAAGGATACCTCGCACTCGCTTGTCCATACAAACGGTGCATCTTTCTTCATCAATGACGTCATGGGCTTAGCGACTTTTGAGAAGTCCTTTACAAACTTCCGGTAATAACCGGCTAAACCAAGAAAGCTCCGGATGTCGGTAACAGTCTTAGGTCTAGGCCATGATCGCACTGCTTCGATTTTGGATGGATCTACTGAAATGCCTGCGCTCGAGATGACATGACCAAGGAATGATATCTGATCTAGCCAGAACTCGCATTTGGAGAACTTCGCATACAGCTGGTTCTCGCGCAGTGTCTCAAGTACTCTTCTCAAATGGTTTTCATGTTCTTCTGGTGACTTTGAATACACAAGAATGTCGTCAATGAATACTACTACTGAAGTGTCCAGCTGATCACTGAATAACCGATTCATTAGGTCCATGAATTTGGCTGGTGCGTTAGACAAACCGAATGGCATCACCGTGAATTCGTAGTGGCCATATCTTGTTCGGAATGCTGTTTTCTCAATATCTTGCTCTTTGAAAGCAATTTGGTGGTATCCGGATCGGAGATCAATCTTAGAAAAGACGGATGCTCCCTTCAATTGATCGAACAGGTCGTCGATGCGTGGCAATGGGTACTTGTTCTTTACAGTGACCGCATTCAATTCGCGGTAGTCGATGCAGAGGCGGAGACTACCGTCCTTCTTCTTCACGAAGAGGACCGGTGCTCCCCAGGGTGATACGCTCGGGCGTATAAACCCTTTGTCGAGTAGGTCATGTAGTTGCTCCTTGAGTTCTGCCATTTCTGCTGGTGTCATACGGTATGGTGCCCTAGCAATGGGACCAGTACCCGGTACGAGGTCAATTTCAAACTCTACCGCTCTCTGTGGTGGCATACCAGGTAGCTCTTTCGGAAGTACATTAGGGAATTTTGTGACTACTGCTACATCATCACTGAACTCTGGATCTCTCTCCAGGTCTTGCACGTGACATAAATACACTTCATGCCCTTTTCTGAGCTCCTGATACATTGCCATAGCGGAGATGACTGTAGTTGAAGGCTCTCTCGGTCTCTGGCGGTATGAAATAGTGACCCCAGATGGACTCTTGAGCAGCAATCGGTGCTTGGCGCATAGGATCCGTCCTTTGTGCCGCTCCAACCAGTTCATTCCAATTATCAAGTCGAATCCCAATCCGTTGAATTCAATAAAGGAAATGGGAAACGCTTCACCTTTGATTTGAATGGTGGCAGTGTGGTAATACTTAGTACACTTTACCCGCTCCTCTGACGGGAGAGTAACTAAGAAATTTGGTAGCTCATCTGCGTCTAGCCCCAACCTTGTAGCGAATGATGGCGATACAAAGGTGTGAGAGGCGCCGGAGTCGAATAATACTGAGGCTTCGATGCCGTTTACTGGGAATGTTCCCGTTAGAATGGTGCCGCTCTTGCCGGCTTGTTCTTCGGTGAGGATGCTCAGGTTACCTTCGGTACCGAGTCCACAACCTATTGATTCATGAGATTATAAGTAAAGATGGTGGAACGCAAGTGGAATTTAATAACCAACACTGCTTTTATTGAATAACCAACCATCATACATATTGTGTCTCTAATACACGTTACTACTGGATTACTTGCTACTACAAGATTAATACTTTCTAAAGGTAAGGTTCAGGCGTCCTGGTTTCATGTGTGTGGCATTGATTATTGCCGGTGGTGCCGTATTCAACTTGATCTTCTGGATCCCGTGATACAGCAACCTTGATTTTCCACCCATGATTAGAACATCTCCTGATCTCAATACCAATTTCTCTGCGAGGTCCACACGCTTCCGCTCGCTATACAAACATACGGCGTCATCACCAATGGACCAAGACACTACGGGCACTCCTAGTTCAAGAGATTTCGCTGTCTCGTCCTTGTCTTGGTGTAAGCCAAGTCGTCCTTCTTTCTCATAGAAGTTGACGATACATAGATCTGCTTCAAGTGCAGGGATTGGTTTATCTTCATACTGTTGTGCAATTTCTACAGCTTGTGTGACAAGCATTTGGAATTATAGGGGTATTGCTGGAGGTGTTGCTCCGTCTCCTGCTCGCTTTGTTTGGTATGTCTTGGTATAAGGGTTCCAGTCCTTTCCCAAGCACATCATTTTCAGCTTCATTGTAGCTCCACCGGGGAATTCGGGTGTATAAAATCCTCCTGGACCCATTCCTAACTCGTTGCATCGTCGGATGATTGAAACTTGTGCTTCGGGTGTCAGGTATCCTTTTAATAAGATCATACCTGGGCGGATGACCTGACACTGTTCGTTGTTGAAGTGGTGATTGGCGATGTCGGTCTCTTCATGAGGTGAGTTCGAAGGTATTGGGTAACAGATATGGAATTTCCCTAAGGTGGTAAATTTCATCTAGAGTGAGTTCTAGGCTTACTGATTCATTTCATGCTCAATACATACTTCCATGTTACTTACTCATGCTCAATTTCATACTTCAAGTACTTACGCATTCATGCTTTCATTCATACAATTACTTTAATACTTAGTCATGCTCTTCAAGGATTAACGGTTACAGTGGTTACCTGGGCCGGACTTAGTCCCGGTCCCATCACGGTCTATGATGTGTAAGACCGGCTGCCTCTGCGGTGCGCCCTTCTACGGACCTCGGGACCCCTGTCCCTGCGAGGTGTGCTGGGCATGAGCATCGCCAGATGCAACCTCCTTGCCTTCACGCTGCTTGTAGCCCTGGTAGTTGCCCTTGGGCTTAGAGTTCTCCGGGCATGCATTGGCATGGTGACCCGGTTTCTGACAAGTGTAGCAGCGGATCTCCCTTCCTTGGCAATCTGTGCCGGGATGATCCTTGTTGCAGTTACGGCAGATGTAGCTGCGGCCATCAGATTGGTTCTTTCCTTGGCCAAATCCAGAACCCCTGTAGGGCTGAGACCTCAGTGGCTTCGCTGCCACTGGCGCGGTGTAGGCAATCTGTAATGGCTCAGCTGCCTTGCCCTTCTCAGCATGGGCACCGCCGTCTCCGGAAGTGTTCTTCTGATGGGAATGCTTCCCCTTCCTCTTCTTCCAAGGTTTGGATTGGTTTTGATCATCGGAGGGGTTACCTTTGCCGCTCACCTTGCGCTTCAGCGCTTGCTCCTCATCTCTTAGCTGGCAGTTGATCTCAACTCGAGATGCAGCGTGGTAACACTCCTGAAGGGAGGTAAACCGTGTGAAGCCCATGCCATACCGGAGTCGATGGCTCAATCCGCCGTAGAAGCGGTCGACCAAGACTTGGCCGGTATACCCAAGGTCGGGTAGAAGTCGGAGAAGAGAGGTGAAGGTGCGGTAATATTCATCAACCGTCATCTTCTCGGTCATTTTTAGTGCGTCGAGCTCAAGCCGTTTCTTGGTCTTGACATGCTCGGGATAGTACTTAGATCGAAGGAGAGAGGTGAATGCTTCCCATCCGAATGCGGGATCAGCTATGTGCTCGGCCTTAACGAGCTTCCACCAGTCCATAGCCGCGTCCTTGAGGTAGTACGCAGCTATCCTCACTCGAACTCCAGCGGGAGTCTCAAGTGTCTCGAATGCCGTCTCCATCTCGGAGAGATAGGCCTCGAGTTTGGCGGGGTCGCTCTCGCCTCTAAAGCATGGAGGTCGAAGGTCGGCGACTGCCTTTACCCAATTCGTTTCTCGGGGTTGAGGCGGGTCGGGTTGCTGCTGTTGCTGCTGCTGTTGCTGGTTCTGCTGTGTTTGTTGTACAGCGGTGATTACATCCGGTAGCATCTGTGCTACCGTGGCGGCGACGATTTCAGCTATCGTCTGCGCGCTTGGTCCTTCGTTGCCCCCTCCTCTGGGACGACCTGGACCTCGTCCTGACATCTGAACAAGTGTGGATTACATTAGATGTCGTGATACTATGACCTCATGGTCTTGATTCAAGCAATGATATCGTCTTTGTAGACGTCAGGGGTATCCGTTGTTAACAACGGTAGTTCCTAGTTAGGTTTCTAAGTCTCCGTCTTAAGACGGTTGAAATCCTAACTCGGTAATCACTACACTTAGGATTCTAATCATCAGAGCGAGACTTCGCTCTGATACCACTTTTTGTAACACCCCAACCGCTAATCCTTCCATTATCCTCTAGCCAATCCATACTTACCCTTCTCGCAGCGGAATACTTACTTACTCCCGGCGGGTGATACAACGTCGTTAACCCTCCAAGGTTAACAAGGCTACTACTACTTACCGTTTCGGTCTGATGATTAGAATGAAACGCATACATACTACTTACTTTACAATACCAAATACTTACTTACATTTGATTACCGAGTATACCGAATATATTAATTACATTCCAAGACTACTTCCCAAAAATGGAGGGTTTCTACGTCCTCTCCTTTCTATCCAATTAAGAATTCATTATCCAAAAAGGTGTACCACATGGTACACCGGCTACTCAAAATGGCCTTAGCCGTGTACAACTCGGTACACCATCACAATCTACTAACTATACCAAAAAGAGTTGCATCCCGTCCTTACTCTACCTTCATGCCTCGCGTGTACCTGTGGAGTAAAAACATTCCCCCTAGGGGGTCAGCTTACGCTGCATATGATAACCGCATACCCCGCGTGCTAGCGAGGGTACGCCAACTAATTGGTCGAGTACATGCGGTTCGTTTCATTCATACATACATACATGCTTTATACCATACAATACAATACACTCCATACACAAGGCATACATACATACAATACATACAAGGAAGACAATTCAAGTCAACCATTCATACTTACCGAATACTCACCGCATTACGGAGATACAATTCTCCAATACATACAAAGGTCTGGTTAGCCTCATTACACACCCGGGTTAATCGGGTGTTCAGTACTCTTTTACTCCGGGTCAATGACTTACAATAGCCAAGACCAATACAATACAATACTTACTTCTTACATACTTTACTTCCAGTTAAGTCGGTATGACCTCCGGGCAGGGATTACTACATCCCACCACCGGGCTTTAGGGTGGCCCACTAATCCAGGATGCTACCCATTCAAGGGGATTGGTCCATGGAAAAGATTATAGCCAGGATTCGGATCCAACCTCTTGTGTTTCCTTATCCTCACGCGTGGCCGAAACTATATCGGGCTCTCTCATTCTCATTACTCATGTTAGGAGTTAGATGGTTAGGAATTAGTAGAAGTCCATACTTACTTCCCATACATACATACAATACACAAGTACTCATACTTACACATACACTTCATTTCCATTCATACATTTCATGAATTATACAAACTAAATGTTCAAGAAGATTCAACAAGAACGAAATAGTTCAAACACAGTTAAGTGCAATATAAGTCCGATTCGTGCATTTATCTTATTGGTGATCACATAGGCACACAAATCGGGGTAACCAAGTTAGGATACAGGGCATGAAGAAATCATACCGTTCACCGTCGTAAGGTACTACCGGTTCCTTTGGAGCTCAACTATTGGATTCCTATACATACATGAAGTAGTATGATCAATGATCTATTATCGATCTAACTTACTCCTCCATTGATATTCTCAATGTCTACTTACTACTCCTTTACATTCATACTTGGTTATAAAACCATTCTTTTCCTTATTACTTCTTACACTTGTTTCCTTACTCATTCACTTACTTCTTACCATTATTACCTCATTCATGGTGTACTACTACATATATATGCATATATGTATGTAGGCATATATATATGTATATATGATTACTATAATCATATAATTAAAACATTTTTTTTTGACTCGACCGGACTTGCGACCGACCTTGCAAGTCCGGTCCATTCCAGTAGCTATCAGTACGGGAAATTTCTGGCTCGACCGAACTTGCAAGTCCGGTCGCAAGTTCGGTCCATTCCAGTAGCCTGTGTTACGGAAATTTTCTGGCCGACCGAACTTGCAAGTCCGGTCGCAAGTTCGGTCTATTCCAGAAGCTCTCATCTGCGGAATTTTTCTGGCCGACCGAACTTGCAAGTCCGGTCGCAAGTTCGGTCCATTCCAGAAGGTTTCAGACGGGAGAATTTTCTGGTCCGACCGAACTTGCATGTCCGGTCGCAAGTCCGGTCATTTCCAGAAGGTTTCCCGTCTTTGTAAATCTGGGCTCGACCGAACTTGCAAGTCCGGTCGCAAGTCCGGTCCGGCCCAGTACTTCAGTTTTAAAATCTGTTTTTGGGTGTTTTCTTTACCCATTGTTTCCCCAATCTTTACCAATACTTCCCTACATGTTTACCACTCATTTAGATGCTCTAACTCACCTTAATTCATTCTCCAACTTACTACTCAATTCCTACACAACTTACACAAATTTTCATCTTCTCCTTTCAACACTTGCACTATTTTTCTCCACACTAATGTTACAGATTTTGGTTTTACTTCTTATGCTACAGATTTTCACTCCAACTTCTAACCTCCATTACTTCTTCAACTAATGCCATTCCTAGAATCCAAAATACATTACCTTACACTCTAGTTTCATCCCATTTACAAACTCATTCCAAAATCTATTTCAAGACCCTAAACACTCCCACTACTCTTCTCCCAATACACCTAGTTATTACCTAGGTTACTTCCTCTTCTTAAACACTTAAGTCCTCTCATTTCCTACACAAAATTTGACATAGTCTCCCCTATATTTTTAACATTCTCCACACATTATTTCAGCTCACATTTTCTCATTCTCATAACCTGTTTATGCAATACATTATACTCACAATTCAACACTACTACAACAACATAAAATTCCTGCACATACTCAATCAATACCCAATGTTTTCCCAAGCTTTTAAACTTCATTTAAAAACTTCAAAAACTGTTACATTCTCTTCTCCAATACACTACTACAACCACTACTCATTACTCAAATACATTACTCATTTTACTACTTAAAATCTGTTACACTACTACATACAAAACTAGTTCAAGGTAGGAGCAATTACCTTGTCTTGCTAGTTTTTCTTTCTTTCCTTTCCTTCTCTTCTTCCTTCTTTCTTGTTCTCGGTTTTGAATGGGGTTCTCACCCAAGTTCTACAACCCATACCAATACACAACACCATTTAACATTCATGTTTGCACTAACCCTGAATTTAATGTTTTAGGGTTTAGACAAGAGTATTACCTTTCAATGGGTGAATGAAGTTCTTGACTAGCAAGAGAACAATATTCCTAGCCCAATGGAGAAGCCAAAATCGGCTGGAGCAAGAAGAACCAAGAGTTCAAAACATGGAAATTCTTATAATGCAAACAAGGGCTAGAAATGATGGATTTTCGAATTTCTTTTTACCTCAAGATGATAAGGAGGTGAAGGTGCTTCTAATGGTGGACTTGAATCTTCAAATGGGGAACACCCACAAAAACGAAAGTGGAGTTTTCGGATTTTTGGAAGGAGGGAAATGTTCTCCTTTGCAAGGGGATTCCAATGGTACTGTTTTTATAATTTTTGGACAAGTATTGAGCTAGAACAAGAAGAGAGAAGGAGGGAGTTTAGTGGTTTCTTTCATTTCTCCATGGCTGTCGCATGGAAGGAGGAAAGGAGTTCAGAGAATAGAGAAAGAGGGGGGAAAAACGTGAGAGAGCAAGAAGGGGAGTAGGAGAGAGACTCCTTTTTGCCTTTTACTAATTACTTTTGTCCTTTAGCAAATAAGAAGAGAAATGAAGGGAGTGTGAGAGAGGAGTTGGCCGGCCCCCTATACACACACAGTCAGATTTTAAATTTTTATTTGCAAAGTGGACACATTGACTTTGTTTATTTGCATTCCTACCCCACAACTTCCCGGTTGTTGCAGTTTTTACTATCCGGTACCCGTTTTCCGGAATTTTCTCGTTTAATTAATTTTATTGGTTTTAAGGCTCCACTAATATTTATTAGTGACTATTTAGTTGACCAAAATTGTTACGAGTCTGTTTGACCCGCTTAAAGTCACGTTTTCCCGGTTTCCTCGAAAAACGCGCTTTAAGGTTCGTTTATGCTTTTAACCCATTTTATAGGTCCATTTTCTTCGGGATTTGTTCCCTCGTATTTATTTAAGTGTAATTAAGCCTTTAAAATTATAATTTGCCTAATTAATCACTGTTTTTAATTACGGGGGTATTTCAACGGCAAATGGAAGTGGTAACTTGAAGAATTTGCTTCATATTTTGGGGTTTCAAACGCATACACACAACTAAGGTGTGTTATACTGATATTTGTCTGGTGCTTGACAATTGGGATGCAGAGTGAGATGATAATTCTTATGTGTCCATGATAACAGATATCTTTCCTACGTTATGGATGTTACCACCCCTACAGCTGATTGTCTCTCTCTTATACATGATTTGTTGAATCCTGTGATTATGAAGGGTCGCAGCAGGAGCACTCTGAGCCACCAAGAGGTGCACTTTCAATCTATCTCTTGAAGTTGCTTTTCATTTGTTGGTCTATATGATGCCTTAGCACTTAACCTGTTACTTCCCTCCTCTTGGCTCCAAGAAGTGAATGCAAATTCAACTGACTTTATTGCATCTGGAATTGGCTGCTTCTTCAGAATCGCATCTTAGGAATTAATGTGGCAATTTTAAAGGAATTTGATTAGTGCACCTATTATGTTAAAATTTTATGATAATTTTTTAGATTTTGTACTGTTAATCCTTGAATTAGTAATTATGACTATCTTCTTGTGATTGCAGGTGAAACTATCTATGTGAATGACGAGACTATGATTGTAAGGAGTTAATAGATTAGGGAGTTAGCTAATTAGTAGAGAGTTTTTTTAAAGCAATGATACGTAACTACAAATTAAGAAGTTTTGTCTCGTTAATTAGATGACATTTCTTCACATGTCATTTTATTTACATTTTTTACTTGCTTTGCAAACTGTTATTGTAAAGCGTTTGATATTGTGTATTGAACTATTTTTATAATATTTTAGTTGTATGGTTATTAATGAAGATGTCTAAGCATTTTTTTATATGAAGAATCTCATGATTCTATACTTACTATGTATTCAACATTGTAACAAAGTAGAATGATATGGAAGGTGAGAAAAACACTAGTATGTGAATGGTTAAAAAAGCATGTTACATACAAAATTTTGTCGCTAAGATTCCATGTAAATTTGATCTTTAACAACATTAGTGACCAAAATTGTTGGTCATCGTTACACATTTTTCTCTTTACCCTATAGACACGAATAATGGTCGTAAATGGGATTAACGACCAATTATGTTTGTCACTAAAACACTAACGACCATAAATATTATAGTCGCTAAAGTGTGGGTGATCAGTTTTACATTAGTCGCTAATGCACTGACGACCAGGGTATTTGGTTGGTCGCTATTTTATTAGAGATAACGTATATCGTTAGTCGTTAATGTACTAGTGACCATCCATATTTGGTTGGTCGCAAATACTATTAGCGACGGACCTTTAGCGACCACTGGTGACAAACACTATTTTTGGTCGTTATTATCATTAACGACAAAAAATATCATCATTAACGACCAATATTGTTGATCGCTAAAAGCCTTTTTTCCTGTAGTGAATAGAGGAAACCACATGGGTGGGCAAAGTAATTTTTGAAACCTCGTGGGTGGGGTGTGTAATTTCACCAAACTTTATGGAGGGATGTATTTTTTCCTAATGTAATTAAAGCAAAAAAAAATATGAAAATTGAAGATAGTGCCATGTGGTGCGTAGTGAGTTGGAAAATATTCTTAAATGAATGTATCGAGAAAAGAAGGAGATGGAGATGTACCCACATAATTCGTGAAGACAGAAGTCAAAAGACTAGATGTTTGTGTATAAAAAAATTTAAAAAAGTTAAATTAAATGACTTGTTCTCTTGTTGATGGTAAGCCATAACTGAATATACTAAAAAAAGAAGGGAAAATTACATGCCCCACCCGTGGCGTTTGACGAAATTACACACTCCACCCACGTGGTTTCAAAAATTACTTTACCCACTCATGTGGTTTCCCCCGTTTTACATTCAACAATTTTTCTAATTTTTGATTAATTCAAAAGATGTTTAAATGTGGTTAGAAATTGATGAAATTTATCATAGACGATGCTAAAGTGTTATATTTTGGTTCAGTGAGATTTCTAAAGGTTTTTAAGCGGAAATGTAACATATGGGACCCAATGAACATGTCACATGTTTCATTGGATCCCACGGGTCACATTTAAGCTTAAAATTTTCAAATTTGACATAAGATCAAAATATATCACTTTAGCATCATCCATGTAAAGTTTCATCAGTTTCGGACAACGTTTAAACATCGTTTGAATTGAACAAAAATTAGAAAAGTTGTTGGATGTAAAACGAGGGAAACCACATAGGTGAGGAATGTAATTTTTGAAACCACATGGGTGGAGTGTATAATTTCGCCAAACGTCATGGGTGGGACATGTAATTTTCCCGAAAAGATAAAAGAAATCTCTCATCCAGCATGTTAGATTTTGTCGTGAGAGTATATCATAGTAGTATATATTAATTTAATATTGAAAATAATAATTATGATTTTCAAGTACTAGTATAAATATTATCAAGAGAAAATTACATCCCCCACCCATGACGTTTGGTGAAATTACACACCCCACCCATGAGGTTTCAAAAATTACTTTGCCCACCCATTTAGTTTCCTCTATTTTACATCCGGCAACTTTCATAATATTTGATCAACTTAAAAGATGCTTAAATGTTGTCCAAAATTGATAAAACTTTAATGGATGATGCTAAGATGTTATATTTTTATCCAACGCCAAATCCAAAGTTTTTAAAGCTCATATATGAACTGTGGGACCCAATGAAGACACGTAGACATGTCACATGTTTCATTGGGTCCCACAGATCACATATGAGCTTAAAAATTTTAGATTTCACGCTAGATTAAAATTTAACACCTTAGCATCATCTATGTAAAGTTTCATCAATTTTGAACAACATTTAAGCATCTTTTAAGTTGATCAAAGAAAAGTTGCCGGATGTAAAATAGAGGAAACCATATGGGTGGGCAAAGTAATTTTTGAAACCTCGTGGGTGGGGTGTGTAATTTCACCAAACATTATGGGTGGGGGATGTAATTTATCCTATTATCAATTAACCCAAAATAACTTAAACCTCATTTTATTTAAAAATATTATGACCCGGGCCCGGTTTGATCCAAACATGAAATGATGTTAAAATTTATTGACCTGAATAGATTATGACAACCCAAAACCTAAATAGATAATCAGTTTGACTAGTCTATCATTAGGTTTGGTTAATTTAGGTAAATTAAAAATTATATTATTAATTGTAGTTTTTAGTCTGAAATTTTTATTTTAGTTATTCAATGGGCAAAAAAATTTTTTGGTTTATTTTTTTTATTGAAGAAAAAGTTTTAGTTAATTTAAATATAATATTAACATAGTTATAATTTATCTTTAAAAAATTAATTTTAACCAAAACTGACTTTGTTTAATTTCAGTTTTTAAATTGAAAAAAAAGCATTTTCAATTAGTAGTTGAATTGGTACATTAAATTTCCATAGCTGAATTGATTAGACATTTGACATCTTATCTCATAAAGATTGTAGATTAGGATAAGACATGAAAATAATACTCATGTCGACGTAATTCTTTATATGCAGTAGAATAAAGATTCGGAATAGAAACACCAATATGATTGTCTATCCTGTTAACTCAGTCAGGATGACATATATATTATATATATTGTGATTATTATTCTCTATATTATAAAATAGGGAGATGGTGCTGAAACATGGAAAGTAATCGAAAATTTATAACCGGGACAACGGGACCCATATTCTCAAGCGGCCCTGGGCTAGGGAGCTACCCTCGTTAGTAGCCCAATTTAATGGGCTGTGGATTTATTTACTAATGTGTAGATTTAGTTATTAATGTAAAGGCCCAAGGCCATATAGTTACCATATACTACTATTATAAATAGAGGTTGTAGGGAACCTTGTACATACACAATATCAATAACATACAAGAGGGTCTCTAGACCTTTCTATACAAAGTCTTTCCAAAATAACTATGGTATCAGAAACTCAAACACCCTGTTTCTCTAAACTCCACAAATCAATCATCCTCTCTTCTCCCTACTCCCCGCCCTCCAAATAATAGCTATGGACGTGACAGAAACTCAAACAACTCCAGAGGTAGAGGTCGTTACAATTCCTATCAAAACAACTCCAACTACAATCAAAACAACTCCAACTACAATCAAAACAACTCCAGTCAAAACACTTTTCGTCCTCAAGCTAGAAACAATTTCACTGGTCAACAAGATAACCGACCACAATGCCAAATCTGCAAAAAACGAGGCCATGAGGCTTCTGCATGTTATCATCGTTACAATCAAACCTACCAGCCTAGACCTCCATTTCCCATGAGTGCTAATGCTACTGGTCGCAACAATATCTCTGAATGGATGCCAGACACCGTGGCTACACATCATTTTACAGGAGATTTCTCAAACCTAAACATTTCTGCTAATGACTATGTTGGAAATGATACTGTTTCTTTAGGGGATGGTTCCTCTCTGGCTATAAGCAACCAAGGCACTGGTCTGTTATCATCTACAGAAAGAAATTTTGTTCTCAATGATCTCCTACATGTTCCAAAACTGAATAAACAGTTGATTTCAGTTAGTAAATTCTGCACTGATAATGAAACTTATTTTGAGTTTTATTCAAACCATTTCCTGTTGAAGGATTTACACACTGGGACAACTATCCTCCGGGGACAAGTTAAAGATGGAGTCTACTTCTTTCCCAAGAATGCTTCTCAGTCTAAGAGAGCTCAATTGAACTACACTACAGCTGCTCCTACAACAATCTGGCACCAACGTCTTGGGCATCCTAGTGATATGGTTACTAGGCGTGTAATAAATGATTTTAGGCTACCTACTGTTTCTACAGTTACTCCTGAACTTTGTACTGCTTGCTGTCAAGGAAAAGTACATGTTCTACCACACTATCCATCAGATTCTGTTTCTAGTGATTGTTTTGAACTTCTGTTTGCCGATGTTTGGGGACCAGCAAATTGTGTTTCTCAAGACGGTTTTAGATATTTCTTAATCATTGTGGATGACTTTTCTCGGTACATTTGGTTATTTCCTATGAAAGCAAAATCAGAGGTGGCTAATATTCTTGAAATTTTTTGCAAACTAGTCTCCACTCAGTTTGGTAAATCTGTTATGGCAGTACAAACTGATGGAGGTGGAGAATTTAGAGCCCTTACAAAATTTTTTCAACAGAAAGGTATCAACCATAGACTTACATGTCCTCATAGTCATCAACAGAACGGTTCTGTTGAAAGCAAGATTAGATTTATTGTTGATAAAGGGTTATGCCTTTTGGCTCAAGCTTCTATGCCTTTACTTTTTTGGTCTTTTGCTTTTAGGACTGCCACTTATCTTATGAATAGAACTCCAACTCAGCCTCTGTCCTATCACACTCCATTTTTCAAGCTTCACAAAAAAACACCCCATTTACACTAACCTAAAAGTCTTTGGCTACAGTTGTTGGCCTAACCTTCGTCACTATAACTCTCACAAACTCTCTTTTCGCTCCAAGGAGTGTGTCTTCCTAGGTTACTCATTACACTCTACAGGCTATCTATGTTTTGACAAAGAGACACATAGAATTTATACATCAAGAGATGTGAAGTTCCAAGAAACTGCCTTTCCTTTCTCTGTTACTAAACCTGATCACTCATCTGCCTCAAACTCCTCTCAAACAGTCTCAAACATCCTTGTTCCCTTTCTTGGATCAGATGACACTCTCCCTACTTTTACACCCACAGACACATACACTCCATCTTCACCATCCTTTATTTCTCCTACATCTGTTAACCCCACTACACCCTCTGTCTCCACTACACCCTCAAACAATACTTATGTCCCCTCAACTTCAAATACTCCCTTTGTTTCTCTTACACCCTTAAATACTCCCTCTGCTTCCTTTACACCCTCAAGCCCTTCTTCTGGTCACTCACCCCAAGCCCAACCCAATCCACCTCAATCTAAACACCACATGATTACTAGAGCAAAAACAAATTCCCTCAAACCTAAAGTTGGAACAGATGGTACCATAAATGGGTTAAATCACACATCTACTACACACTCCCCCCCTCTTTGCCTCTTATCCCAGAACAACCCACATTCTCTCAAGTCCTAAAATTTCCAGAGTGGCAGGCAGCTATGAAGACTGAATTTGATGCCCTACAACGAACAGGCACTTGGGATCTTGTGCCCTTCAAACCCCGCATGAATGTTCTAGGATCAAAATGGGTTCTCAAGACCAAAAGATTTGCAGATGGCACTCTAGAACGAAGAAAAGCACGTTTAATAGCACAAGGTTATAATCAAACCCAAGGGGTTGACTATACAGAAACCTACAGTCCTGTAGTTAAAATAGCTACAATTCGTTTAGTTCTGACTATTGCTACTGCCTCTAACTGGCCTATAAGGCAACTAGATGTTGACAACGCTTTCTTGCACGGGGAATTGGAAGAAGAAGTTTATCTAAAACAACCAGCTGGTTTTGTTCATAAAGATTTTCCTCACCATGTTTGTAGGTTGAAAAAGGCCTTATATGGCCTAAAACAGTCTCCTCGTGCCTGGTTTTCCAGACTTAGCACTTATCTAATTCATATTGGTTTTAATCACTCTCAGTCTAATCCGTCTCTTTTCTTTTACCTCAAAGGAAATGACAGAGTGTATGTGCTAGTATATGTGGATGACATTCTATTCACTGGTTCTTCATCTGCTTTACTAAATCAGCTAGTCGCAGCATTGGCAGCTGAATTCCCCATTAAGGATCTTGGTTCTCTAAGTCAATTTCTAGGTATCACTGCTACCCGAGACTCAACAGGACTAAAACTAAGCCAAGCACACTATATTGTTGAACTACTGAACAAAACACAGATGCAACATGCAAAACCTGTCTCTACACCCATACTTGATTCACAGAGTTTAGCCCTCACAGACTCTCCTTCTTACCCTAACCCAACACAATTCCGTAGCATTCTAGGAGCTTTACAATATCTGGCCTTTACTAGGCCAGACATCAGCTTCGCAGTCAATACCTTAAGCCAATACATGCAAAAACCACAAAAGCAACACTGGACAACAATCAAAAGAATACTTCGTTACCTGAAAGGAACAACTGACTTGGGCCTATTTTTTCCCTCCTCTCCTTTGGGCGAACTGCATGTATACTCCGATGCGGATTGGGTAGGTTCTCTCTCCGACAGACGGTCGACCACCGGCTTCCTCATCTTCCTCGGCCGCAGTCTAGTCTCGTGGTGCTTAAAGAAACAAGCCACCGTCGCAAAATCTTCAACTGAAGCTGAATATAAAGCCTTGGCCATCGCTGCGTCGGAAACAATTTGGATTCAGAAAATATTTCAAGAACTAGGGATTTACATGAGCAAAAGTCCGATTTTGAACTGTGATAACCTGGGAGCAACTTACCTCGCTTCCAATCCCGTTTTTCACAGCAGAGCCAAGCACATCTCGGTGGATTACTTCTTTGTTCGTGAAAGAGTTCAGAATGGTAGCTTGCGTGTTCGATTTCTTCCAACCGAAGAATAACTCGCCGATGCCCTAACAAAACCCCCAAATCGTTTTCGTCTCAATCAACTCCGATCCCAAATGGCTTTGTCTGGCGCCGTTTTGGGCTCGCGGGGAGGTAGTAGCCCAATTTAATGGGTTGTAGATTTATTTACTAATGTGTAGATTTAGTAATTAATGTAAAGGCCCAAGGCCATATAGTTACCATGTACTACTAGTATAAATAGAGGTTGTAGGGAACCTTGTACATACACAATATCAATAACATACAAGAGGGTCTCTAGACCTTTCTATACAAAGTCTTTCCAAAATAACTACTCGTTGCAATAGATAACGAAATAGTAATATTCCCATGAAAATAACGTGAGATGGCATCACACAATACAATTGCCTTATTATATTAAAAGCATTAATACAAGAGATACATAAATAAACTACAACCAGAAGCCATTTCGATCGATCAGGTCAGGCGTTGTTGAGGTGATGAGTCTCGACGTGTTCACTGCAGGCAACGATGACTCCCATAGTAGCAGTTGGGATGGGCACAGTATCGGCAAGCTTCTCATAATCAATGGTCCATTTGACGAGATCAATTCCATTACCCTCGTCTGTGACATGAAGAGTGATGACGAAGCTCTAGTACTCTTCCAGTAGTTCACCACCGATCACAGTGAACACCATCTTTTTGTTCTCCTCATCAACTGTAATCTTCTGCTTAGAACTAAGTTTTTTCATCTGCATCCATCCATACATATGTATTTACAATCATCGATCATATATTGATAACAAATTAAGAATTGTGGAATCATCATCAACAAGGCAAACAAATTGGAAGAGATGTTGAAGCATAGATCACGTCGGGTTAAAGGAAGGCGATCAGAATACGAAAAAAATTCATGCCAAAGATTCGAGTCGCAAGAAGTGGAATCATATGGTTTCGTACTTCTAGCTTTTTCTAGACGTAAATTTCTCATGCTTTTCAACTCAAATCAGGAAGCAAAGGAAGTTGTTAACCAGTCTCAAACCATTGGCGAAGGATTGAAAATTTGTCCATGGGATTGGGAGGATCAAGTTGAAAAACGCCGGATGTGGGTTGTTCTCCGGGGTATACCCCTTCATGCATGGAACAAGACAAACGTGCGAAAAATTGCACAATTAGTGGGTGATGTCATCAAAATTGAAGAGGAAGAAAACCATTTTCTGGAAAATGCCGAAATCCGTATTCACATTGAAACGTCAACTCTCTAATTGATTAACTGGAAAATTACGGTCAAAGTTGAGGGACAATCCTTCCCGGTATCAATAGTTGAAGTCGGTAATGATAGGACCACTTGCAGCAACACAGACCCTAGTGAAAGTATTGTTCAGTTTCCTGACGAGTTGGGGGTATATAAGCGTGTTAATCAGAATCCCATGAATACTACCCCCTCACATAAGCACGGGAGAAATGAGTTTAGTAGCCAGGATGCATCACTGAGTAGCACCTCCCATCCACGTGTCAATGAAGATCATGAACCTCAGGGTGATTCATTTCTCGGAGATGGTCATTCGGTGGCGGACTGTTCAACACAATTACTAGTGTGTCAGTCCACTGTCCTCAAACAATGTGATGGCGTGGTGTCTTCTCGGGAAAGCGAAAAGGAGAGAGAGGCCGACACTGATAATGCAGGCGCCTTTCCCCAGCATCAAGTCTCTGCCGACAAAAATAATAAAATGACACAAGATGTCCATGAGCAGGCGCGAGTCTCGGAAGACGTGAGAAATAATGAGGTACAGGTAGATGAAGAGGAGTGGGATGATATTAATATTCCCGAAACTTTCTTTCAAGAAACCCTCTGGCATGTGTCGAGTAAGTGCTCACGGACGGAAGAAATAAGTAGCGGCATGAATGTCGAAAATCAGAATAAGCAGGTATTTCAAGAAGTTGTGCAGAATGGTTATCGGAAAGGGGTTGTGTTAGATAGCGGTGGGAGTGTTGAGGATATATGTTCACACGATAAGTCTGTTAAGTCCCCGATAATTACGGACGATACTAATCTAGTCGTTGATCCTTTTCATAATACTCCACCACCTTCACAACCTGACAAGGACGTCTTCAAAGATGTTCCAGCGAGAATTGAGAAAGAGAATATTATTAATCCTGAAAAGGATAATAATACCCCACAGGAAACCAGCCAAGTAGTCCAACAGTGGCAAGAGATGAACACGGTAAAATCATCAATCCAGAGGCTGAAGCGGATGAATGCATTAAACTTTTATTATAATTAGGATGTCAGGTTCCAAACCCAACCCAAACTAAAGCTAATATTGTCAGTCAAATTCAAGAGCAATGGATATAAGAGGTTTTAGTCGGTGAATGTTGACAAGTGAACAGGTGGGGTGTTGTTTGTCATGATGGCGCGTGGAAAGATGTGTGTTTTTGTTTTTTGTTTGGATGCGAGGGTCTCATGCGACTACAAGAGGAGAGAGGTGTTGCTTGATATCATTTGATGCCTTTCGTAGTTATCATGTAGGATGCTTTTGGTTGGGTGTGGCGCATTAGGAGTTAGAAAGGTCTGGTTGTTGGTGTAACTAGCTTGACTAGTTTTGTATTAGTATTTATTTCCTAATTTGGTCAGTTGTAGGCTTGTAATTGGATGGTGGATACTCTTTTTCCTCCCTAAATTTTTTCCGACTGGGTTTCACTTAGGGAGGTTTTAACGAGGCCCAATTTTCCCATCCGTCTGGTCTTCCAGACATCGCTCTTTATTTATTAATAATATGGCGTTAAGCCTAAATTATCAAAAAAAAAATGGTTTCGTCAATAAGGTTGGTGTTCAGGTCTTTGTGATCTTCTTCTTTGGGAAAAAACTTGAAGAGAGTAAGGATATAGGTTTTTTTTTAAAAAAAAATTCTCTGATTGGAATTCATGTTGATAACTTTAAAGTCTTGTCCTCTGATTGAGACCCATGCTGAGAATTGTTGTTGAATATAACCATCAATAATGTCAGCCCCTAAAAATGGAAGTTGACTGTTCCAAACATTAACTATTCAATATCTTTGATTTGGACTTGATCTTTCGACCACAGACACAGGGTTGTGGACTTGATGTTGAATTAATTTGAGGATTGGATACTACCTATACTTTACTGTTTCAACCTTGATAATCTCTCACTTATTCTTTATTGATGTCTTTTTTATATCATTGTTTTTTTCATTACGTTGTTAGTTTTGATTACTATTATCTCATCTTGGTTGTTTACAAATTCCTTTTATTGTCTCTTGCAATGTTCTTGTTTAATATCCCTATCATAACATTATGAATCATTTTACATTATACCGTTGAATAAGAATATTGGTAGTTCTCTAGTTTTAGTTGACAAAATTAACCTGAAAGAAACATCATGACAGGATCATGTGGTGACAGGATCATGTGGTGAATGCTCAGTGTTGACACGGTGTAATAAGTTCCACCTAACTATGTCATTAATAGAACTAATCATGTTTCATCCTATGCAATCACATACATCCTCTGAGGAACAACTGGGACGTTAGAATCCCGCACCGGTTATCAAGTGTCAAGTCCAGCCACACCTCAAAACCAGCCGGAGTCAACCAAAAAAGGAGGCTGAGTCCCCAACAACAGATAGCCAGGTTTCACCAGCTTGAACCCCGGCCAGGTTCCTATCTGACGAAGCACTATGATTTAGTATACGCGCCTCTAAAATCTTGTCCTATCAATCCCATCAGCCAACACGTTATTATCAACTCAGACACCTGTGATTACCAACTCACTGTAACACCCTCACTCGTTAAACTCATGATAATCCCTCTCGTAGCATAAATAAAGGCGTCTCACAGCGGAAGTCTAAATGATACTAAACCTCACTTGGTGGCATATTATGAACTTTAAAACTCTTATGTTAACTAGTTGAGTATTTTTGTCTTTTTTGTTTCTAGTCAATAACATAGTGACATTTCATGGACTTTTATAAAAATATGATGATATTTTGTGATTTTTTAATAGCATTTTATGAATTAGCCAAAAATATGAAATTCAACTGGACATTACACAACCAGTGGAAGTGAGACTGCTAAATTTAGCACAAATCCTACCAATTGTTTAATCGATAGCAGTCTTGAGAAGAAGAAAACCATTCTTATTTCATCAGAAAGGAAGAAGTACAGTATATTAGTATATTAGCGTTCTTGATTTTAGAGGACGATCTAATGATATACTAAGTCCATCACTAGCAGTAATACTTATACTGCTGACTAGGAAAAGGAAAATAATGAACCGGTCAACAGACCGTGAGCTAAAACCATAAGCTCAAATTAATTACAATATAATCCTAATACACACTAGAAGAGTATAACTTATGAAAGTCCTAAGATACAAACTAACTATATATAACATATAGAACCATATTATTCTGTCATCCCCCCTCAAAGAGTACTCCCTTATGCGCTATGTGAGGAGCAGAAGAGTGCTCTTTGACTGAGACATTGCTGACGTGTGTATTACCTGTCGATCTGCACCTGCAATCTCCGTGGATTGAACGATTCTAGGCCAAATCGCTGTTGTGATATGTGGTACCTGTTATGCTGCCGATGTAGTCCCAATGGTTTGAAAGAGTATTGATAACTCTTTCCTGTGAGTGGCTTGGTCATGGGATCAGCCAACTGGTGCGTACTTGGAACATATTGTACCTGTATAAGACCACCCTGCAGTTTCTCACGAACAAAATGACAGTCTAGTTCTACGTGTTTTGTTCGTTCGTGTGAGACCGGATTTCTAGCTATGTGAGTCGCTTCTAGGTTATCACATTTTAGAGGTATGGGGGTTATATTAGGAACTCCAGTTTCATCTAAGAGTCTACTTAGCCAACTTAGCTCCCCTGTTACTTGGCGCATAGCTTTGTATTTTGCTTCAGCAGAAGACAAAGCTACAGAGGTTTGTTTTTTAGACTTGCAGCTTAAAGGTGAGTCCCCGAGGAGAATGTAATATCCAGAAACTGATTTGCGTGTGATTGGGCCTCTTGCCCAATCTGAGTCGCAATAAGATTGGAGATCAAAATTCAAGTTTTTGTTGAAAAGGAGACCGAAAGTGGAAGTCCCCTTTATATAGGAGAGTGTATGGAGGGCAGCCCTGTAATGTTCTGAAGTGGGAAATTGAAGGAATTGGCTAAGGTATTGGACTGCAAAGGCTATGTCGGGACGTGTGAGGAAGTTGAGTTTTCCCACAAGACACCTGTATTCAGTGGGATTTTGTAGTTTAGAACCAGAATCTTTGTATAACTTGAGGTTAAGGGGTAAGGGAGAAACATACGGCTTGCAGTTTTGCATATTAAATTCATGGAGAATTTGGTTAATATAGCGTTGTTAGGACATGATGACGTCATTGTCTGTTTCGAGGAACTCCATACCTAAGAAAACGTTTAATCTGCCTAAATCTTTTATTTTGAATTGTTTGTCTAGTTGTGTTTTCAAAGATTTCACTTCTTTTGTATCATTTCCCACCACAAGTATGTCGTCCACATACATCCCTAAAAGTGTGATATGACATCACTAACTTTGCCTTATTATATTAAAAGCATTATGAAGCTAAGTAACACGAGAGATCCGCAAACTAAATCCCACCACAACTAGGCAGCCAGCAAGCAGCAGCGTTTTGATCTCAGGCGTGAGTGATGAGTCTCGACGTGTTCACTGCAGGCAACGATGACTCCCATAGTAGCAGTTGGGATGGGCACAGTATCGGCAAGCTTCTCATAATCAATGGTCCATTTGACGAGATCAATTCCATTACCCTCGTCTGTGACATGAAGAGTGATAACGAAGCTCTTGTACTCTTCCAATAGTTCACCTCCGATCACAGTGAACACTATCTTTTTGTTCTCCTCATCAACTGTAATCTTCTCCTTTGCACTAAGTTTTTTCCCATCTGCATCCATACATGCATATGTATTTACAATCATATTTGATGCTCTGCGGATTCTTATTATAAATCGTCTCATTTATTTTGACATAGAAAGATAAGTATATCTTACTATAATATAACATTTAAAGTTCATTTATTATTGAGACATTAAGACGTAAAGCATTTTTCGTCACATAGTAGTATTATCTACAAAGCCGTTAATATGCGTTGAAGGAATAGTATTATTTTCACACTACCGTCTCTGTGGAATCCTCACCAGCAAATCAATATAGAAAATTATGAATTGTGAAATTCGAAACTTAATTGAAAGCGATGATATGAATGTGTTTACCTTGGATGTAGCGCCAGCAAATGATAGAGCCTGTCTTGCCGTATTCACCTTCATGAAGTTCACAGGCGTCAAGGATATCAGAGATGTTTGAAATACTGTGCGGGTCTTTGCACCAGATGTCATGAAACTTATCAGCACATGATCTCAGTTCAAATTCAGACACCAGCCTTCCTTTAAGACCCATGATCGATCGATATTTCTTCTATAATTGCTTCGAGCAGAGTAACTGAGAACGATTTCTTAAAGTGATGGAAGGGATGATGTGGCTAATGAATTCCCAGCAAGGCCTTATTTATATACTATTGATGTAGTAGCTTGAAGCTCGACAATTCATTTTGCGTGGACCAATATGTGCAGCTTAGCCACTCTTCGAAGTTGAACCATCGCCAACCCACTATCAAAGAAAAGAAAACATATGAAATGATGAATATGCTGAATTACTTTTTGTCTTTTCCCTCACGTGTCTGCAGTGAATGACGCGACTGTACGGCATGTAGTCAACTATGCCACAACGCTCGACTATTTATATAGCTCAAGAAAGAATGGTTGGCCCTTGTATTAGGATCGATATTGTTATAGTTAAGTTGTAAATTCCGACAATAGTGTGGAAGGTAAATGTAATCCGGTCGTGGTTACCTGTATTCATAAAGATAGATACAAAGATATCTACCCTCGAAATAATTACGAATAAAGATAGATACAGAGATAATTAAATGGAGATAATTACAGAATAATGATAAATATAAAACATAAAATAATATTTAACAACCCTGCAGTTGAAGCCGGGGAGGACGAAGACAAAGACTGAGTCTGAAATCTAAAAATAGAGGTGAGGGTAACCCTTTCGTCAAAATATCTGCAAGCTGACTGGTAGAGGGAACTAGGAATACCCTAGTTTGACTAAGAGCAATTTTTTCCCGAACAAAGTGGGTGTCAATTTCTATATGCTTTGTAGGTTGATATTGAACTGTGTTGGAACCCTGGGTTTTGCCGATAACATAATGGCATCAAAGTATGTCTGAATGACAGAAGAAGTCAACCTGCGAGAAGGAGTCTATCTGTACAATAAAACAAAGATGCAGCGAGCCAAGAACGAGGTCCATTGCAAAGACAAGTCTTACTAATCAAAGTAGCAGCGAGAAAATGCACACTTAAAGCTAGAACGTGGAGAAGTCAAAGAACATACCCGCCCATCACTCTCAAGGTCGACCAACAAAGTAGATTGTAGTTGAGGCGCGTCAGAGTGAGTCAGTCATGAGGCAGTTGAGTCAGAACAAGTCAACCTCAAAACAGTTGAAGATATTCCTGCCTTATGCTTAGTGGAAGGCCGTAGAAACATCATTTTAAATGTCATTAGAGCAAGTACTTCGGCTTTTATCAGTATTTAACGAGTTAGAAGTTATTTGCAATAGTTGAGGCTTTTCACTTACACATTTCTAGAGAGAGAGTCACACTGAGAAAGAGCATTCAGTTTAAGAGATTATTTTTGAGACTAAGTTCATTCTACGCTCGCATAGATTCATCTTGCTTATAGAGCATTTGCACCCCAACACTCCACATGTTATTATTGATCAATCTTTAGAGGTTTGAGTATAGGAGTTACACAGGGTCCTTCTTCCTAACCCCAATTGTAGAAAACTAGTTTTGTATATAAATTCATACTTGAAATACCCCAAACTTAAATATAGTGATTAAAATTATTCTAACATGATAGTTAAAGGCCTAGCAGTGCCTAAGTAATATTGGTCAGGAAAATAAATCCAAAAGAAATGAAGAAACGCTTAAAAAGCGAAAAACGCTAAATAAGCGTTATATAACCATAGGAGGTACGAGACCTCGGTTAGAGTATTATATGGATTCCTAAGGCTTATTTATGCCTAATTAGTGTACAGGAACGATTCCCGAAGAAAACGGATCCAAATAATGTATTAAAACACTAATAGAGCTTTAGCGCGCGTTTTTTGAGAAAACCCGAAAACGTGACTTTGAGTGGTCAAACGAACCCGTAAAATTATAGATCATTAAATAACTATAATTAAGCATTAATGGAAGCTTAATAACCAATAAAATTAAAGAAACGAGAAAATTCGGGAAAACGGGCCCAGTTAGTAAATAGTACCAAAACTGGGTAAATTAACGAGCGTTTTCTGTAAAAGACGAAAAAACGCTCCAACTAGTATTAATGTAGGGGCCTGTTTTTAAGAGTCAATAACTCCCTCACACACACATGTAACTAGCTAGCAAATAAAGGAGTCAGAAAGTAAAAAGGGAAAAAGGTAAAAAGCAACTCACTTACTCTCTCACCTCTCATTTCTCTCTTCTCTCTCCCATTTCTTTTCTCCCAGCCAATTTCTCTCTCCTTCTCCCCATTGTTGCTGGCAATTTTGGAGCTCCACCAACCATCCATGGCAGCCCCTCTTCTTCTCCATGCTCAAACTCTATTTGAACTCCAAATGCAAAAATAAGTACATATTCTTGCTCCCCTCATCATTCTCTACCATTCTCTCTTTTCAAAATCCAAAAATGAGGAAGTTCATCTCCATGGGTTTTCCCCATTTGAAGAGAAAATGGAATCAATGTGTAGCTTGGAGTCTCCTCTCTCCATTAAGGTAAAAATTTCCATGAAAAACTCATGTTTCTTCCCTTCTCCTTTGTAGCCGATTTTTGCCCATTTGTAATGCTCTATTTTTCTCTCTCTTTTGAGCATAATTCCAACCTTCTAATGGTGGTGGGATCACCTTCTTGAACCAAGGGCTAAAACCCCTCTTAAAAGACTCCAAAGGTAAACCCTAGAATTGGTGTTTTAAGCATTTCAATGAATTAGTATTGATCTAAGGGTTAGTACATTAATTACACTTGTTTTGTGTTCTTTGGGCGATGGGAATGGAGTTTGGCAACTCCATTGCCCACTTCACCGATTTTGTGCAAGAAAGAGAGAAGGAGGAGAATTGGAAAAGAAAAGAAGGAATTATAAGCTTAAGGTAAGAGCTCCTTCTTAATGCTAAATTTTAATGCATTAGGATAATGGGAATAGGTAAAGTAATGAAAGAACCCAAAATATTGTACTTGTATGGTAGTTGATGGTAGTTGGAAAGTATTTGTGAATTGATATTTGAATTGAAGGCCTTGGAGCCAAATAAATGGTGTATGTGTATTGGTATTGAAGATTGAGGAAGTATTGATGAATTGATATTGCTTTGAGTGCTGGTAGGACCCTTGTATGGGTGTGGCTAGTTTTGGAATGAATTTGGTGAGAAATGATGTATGTGGATAGGTTAGAATTGTAGGTAAACTATGGCAAAATTTTAGTAGGAAATGTGCATTTTTGGATGACTTGGTGAATGGGAGAACCAAGGGGTATATTGGATTGAGTAGGGATGTTTAGCAACCATGGAGTAGTAGTTGTAGTATGAGAATAAAAGGGTGTAAAATCTGTAGCAAGAAGTGTAGTAATGCATTAGGAAATCCAGGAAAAACTAGTGTGCAAGATTTAGTAAAATGAGTGTTGGACTTGGGTAGAGATAGTGTATTTGCTTGGAAATGAATTGGAATGGTAAAATGGAATTAGGATAAAGTGCAAAATGCAAAGAGAAGTGTAAGAATGCACAAGTGTGCAAAGTGTGAAAATGAGAATGGAAATTTGTAGAAATTGAGCAAGAAGTTGAGTAAGTATTGGACCGTGGATTTAAGGAGTTTTAGTGAGTGTTTAAGTGTGTTTAAACATGTATAAAACATGTGGAAAGAGTATGGAATGATTAGAGGTGGATTAAGGGTTGATTAGGGGTTGAAAAATCATCATAGTAGTAGTTTTTAGCAGGGTCCGGGACCTATGATATGTACCAAGTCCCGGACCGCTTCAAAAATTAAGCCGAGAGTAAAACCTGTAGGTGGTCCGGGACCTAGGTCCAGGACCAAGTCCCGTACCAGTAGTAAAATGTGGCCGAGAGTGTTTTCTTTGCATGGTCTGGGACCTTGGGTCCGGACCAAGTCCCGGACCACCCCCAAATTCTTGCCGAAAGTGATTTTTAGGGTTTAAAACATGGGGGATTGATTGGTAATGGTTTTAGAAGTTGTTAAGGCCTTGTTCGGTGACCTTTAAAGGCCCTAAGAAGTGTAAACAAGTTTGAGAAGTGATTAAAAAAGTGGTGAGTTCTAAGAACATTAATTTAAACCGAAATAACGGGATAACGGGGTAAGTACGGGAGTAGTAATTAAGTACATACCGTAATGCTTAATATTAATAGAACCATTTGGCATGTAGTCAGTGGTTCGAGAATAAGACTCAAGGAACAAGTGTGAACCAAGGAACAAGGGAACACCACGTAAAGTAAATCTCGGTGAAAGGTAAGATTTCTTCATGCTCTGTATCCTAACCTGGTTACCCCGATTTGTGTGCTTATTTGATCACCTAAATAAGATAAATGCATGAATCAGACTTTGATGCACTTACTTGTGCTTGTATTATATTTGTTCTTGTTATATTGTCTTGAACATTTAGTATGTATAATTCATGAAATGAATGGATGAGAATGAAGTGTATATGTACCTTGTAGTGTACTTGTGTAATGTATTATACCTTGGTATGGATGTGTTGACTTCTACTAGTTCCTAACCATCTAACTCCTAACTTGAGAATTGAGTAAAATGGAATGAGTAGAAGTCCGATATAGTTTCGGCCACGCGTGAGGATGAGGAGACACAAGAGGTTGGATCCGATTCCTGGTCTGAATCCTTTCTATGGACCAAATCCCTTAAATGGGTAGCATCCTAGATTGGTGAGCCACAGTAAAGCCCGGTGGAGGGACGGTGTAGTCCCTGCCCGGAGGTCACCACGACTTAACTTGGGTAAGTAAGTAAGTAAGTAAAGTATTGTATGAGTAATGGTCTTGGCTAGTGTAAGTCATTGACCTTGAGTAAAAGAGTAATGTACACCCGATTAACCCGGGTGGGTAAAAGAAGCTAACGAGCATTGTGTATGTATGGTTGACTTGTAATGTCTTCCTTGTGTGTATGGAAATGTATGTATGTATGTATGTTTTGTGAGGTATTGTAATATTATGATTGAAAGCATGTATGTATGTATGAGTAAAATGGACTGCATGTATTCGACCAATTGGTCGGCGTACCCTCGCTAGTACGTGGGGTATGCGGATTTCATATGCAGCGTAAGCTGAGCCCCTTGGGGCACTGTTTTTATTGTACATGTACCCAGAGCGGTTATGGTCATGGTAAGAGACCGGCGGCTATGCTTAGATAGCTAGGAACGATTTGTAGATAGTAAAGAATTGTATCAGGCTTGTAGCCTTTGAAGTGTCGGTGTACCACCAAGGGGTACACCATTATGTATTTGCAAGTATGTAGCTTGTGAGGAATGGGTAGATGCTAGACTCATAATGAGTATGTATAACTTGAAAGAACGGTTGTATTTGGATTTGGATCTTAGTAAACTCGGTATATTGTATTGTATTGTATTATGGAGTATTGTATTGAATGGAGCATTGTAGTACTTGGCTGGTAATTGGAGTATGGATTGTAATTGTGTAGCACTCGGGTATTCCGGTCCATCAGACCGATGTTGTAAGTAGTAGTAGGCCTTATTAGTCACGTGGATGGCTAACGGCATTGTATCACCCACCGTTGTGTAAGTAAGTATCCGCTGCGAAGGTATGTAAGTACGAGATGATTAGACGGTAATGACGGTATTAGCGGTAGGGGTGTTACAAAAAGTGGTATCAGAGCGATCTTCGCTCTGATGACTGGAAATACCGAGTTTAGGAAATACCGAGTTAGGAATTAGAAGCTTAGGGCTAAGGGCTGAGTGATAGCGTTAGAGATACGCTAGTTAGGAACTCCCGGTGTGTACCGGATACCTACAATATCAGTCCCGCCCACCGCATTCCCCATTGTATAACTTGGGAAAGAACACCAGAGAGAAGGAAAGTCCTCTCATACTTGGGAAAACCCGATCTGGCAGTAGTGAGATATTCTTATAAGAGGAAAGAACATGACATATAGTAGATTCCAAGAATTGGAAGTCCCGGAGATGGTTCCCGGTTGAACAACAATATCCGCACTTAATAGCGGTAGAATGAGTACTCCAACCATAAGGAGGCTACAACTTACAACAGCATGGGGCGACGTGCTTAGCAGTCGCGAAACCTGGCTAGTCAGCCAGCAATAGAAAAAGAAGCACTAAGCGTGCAACAGAGCGGAGGAAGGAACAGTAATAAAACCCGAGACATAAGTCTACAGGACGGTAATAGCTAAATAACACCACCAAAGGTATGCTAGCTGACTAAGGACATAGTCGGGAGTGGTTAACTCTAAAACCTACAACGCCAAAGAGGTTACAATACCTGGCCAACATCGCTCAGACAGTTATGAGAACATTCACGGGATATAATCCAACAGGACTACGGAAGTAGTGCCTAAACAAGTTCAGGCTCAATAACCACGGTAAACATGTGGGAACGAGCCACAAATAAAAACACAAGGCAAATAAATAAGGATCTCCAAGGATTGGAGAAGTACCCCGGTCAATGACAGTTACTTAAACGATCGAGTATCCCAAACATAAATCAATATATCAAAGGAAGAGTCAACAAGACTACCAAATACGAGTGGAAACCGTACCGTGACCGGTATAGGTCTACCCAAAAACCACCAGTACCACGCACTTGCCACGGTAAGTGCAGTAAGAACAGGAACATGTAGAGGAACCTTAACACACCACAAGTACTTAGTAATGTACCGTGACAGCAAAGAAGCGACTGCAGGACCACATATCCTAAAAAACTCTAAGAATGAAACCCTGGAAAGGCCTAACGGCCCGACCATTGTATTAAGAAGATACCAGTCAGCAAGAAGCTGGACTTGGTCAAGACCTCAGTTATGGCCACGCCATGAAGAACTTCTTTTAATACTGAACCGTTATTTCAAAACCCAATATTTTCTTTCAAACCACAACCCTTCTTTAAAAACCCCGGATTTTTAAAACCAACAGAATTACGGTGAGTATCATAAAATGATACAAGAGGAGTTGACAATAGAATACTTCACCTAGGCGTGTGACGAGCACTACAAGTGTACCCAAATACTGGATGTGGGACGACCACATTCCGAAGGAGCTTGCGGGCCTAACAGATAGTCGGGTAAGTGGTAACGTATCAACAAGGTACCCCACGTATGTATACATGTAGTGTACGAAACACGGGAAGTAGTCAACTCCATTCTACGGACCATGAGTAAGTTCAAGCAGAACAGCGGGACACCTCAGACGACCAAGGAGAAAGAACTCAGAGAAACCATCTAAAGGTAAGGAATAAGAACTAGGAAGTGCAAAGAGCGTAGACTAGTAAGTATAGACATTGGATATGTCTCAAGGACTACAAGCAAATGCATGGTAGCTGGAAGGGATACCCAGCCTGAACACAGTAAGGCAAATGCCTTACGTGAACACAACGATGTTCAACAAACGGGACGGAGTTCCCAAGAGCAATCGCAAGATTACCATGAAATATAATTCATCGTTGGAGAGGGTATTAAGCCTACTCTAAAACTCTAGGAGAAAGTATAAACAGTCTACCCAGGAACGGGAGGCGTTATAACCCCAAAGGGGATAACTCAAATACCATACCACAAAGTGGTATAGTGGACACAACATATCATAAACATTAGCCGGATATAACGGCATAATCTAACAGCACCCAGGAGCAATCCTTGAAGGGTGTTTGAGTTCACAACAGTCGAACAAAGCGTCATGATAAGAGCACAGGAGCTAGAACGAACACTCGGTTAGGACATCGAAGGGATTTCACTTAACAGGAAATACCCTCAACCACTAAAAGGCACTGATTGACACCAGATTGCCTAAAGGGCCTCCCATGAACGGAAGCGTGATGCAACAACTTGCCATGGAGCCCAGAAAATACCTCCAACCCTATGAAGGCATACAAGGAGGTGGAAACATGTATAAACAGCCTGCAAGGAGCATAACTCGCAGCAATAATGCCTAAAGGCCATGAACCAACTACGTTATGTAAATTTAAACGGTTGCAAAACCCACACTATTTAATAACAAGGACTATTGAGAATGGCAAGTGGGGAGATATTATTTCATATGATGAATAGAGTGACAACTGAACCACCCAATTTGAACTCAATATGATGAGTGGCTTGGAGTAATGGCTACCTCAGTGTCACTGTCACTGAAGCATCTGCCCAGCACACAGTTGACGAGACTTCTAATTACCCTTCATGCCTTCTGTGGCAATGGTAGCACAGAGGCATAGAAATTTTGATGATGATAACCCCAGTCTAGTCCACACTTTGACACTACGGGAAATCTGAGGGAAGGTACCTCTCGTTAACCGAGGACCACCAATGTGGTGATGATGTGAACCCTTAGAAAAGGCTTCCATCTACCATAACAACAAGCTTGCGTAGGTTGTTGTTGCCAAGAGGCAATTGAATAAGAACATGAGATTTCCAAACCACTACGCCTAGAAAGAGGCTTTGGGAGCCGAAGAAGAGTCGGCTTAGAAGCAAACCCAGAATGTGTATAATGTGGATTGTAGAAGCACATCGCTCAAAGAGCATAGAGACTTGAAGAAGTAGGTATACTCCATATGCAACCAAGCATATGGTGAACCATTGTATGAACGGTGGAAGTACATGAACAAAGACTAACATAGTAAACATTGTCATGAGACTTATGAGTGGAAACTAACCTCTCAACAAGAACTTTCACTTACCAGTGATGAAATACTCTTCAATTGGAGAACGGGACCAGAAGACCCTCGAAGTTTCTTGGGATGTCCCGGTGATGTACATACAAAAGTAAAACTGCACAGCTAGATCCTATAACCAATGCTCAGCACTGGGGAGACAGGAATTGTCAAAAACAATCAATGTGAATGCACATTGGACACCACGAATGGCCAACGCTCAAGAGAGCTTGTAACCCGATAAATTACTTCACCCATTGTCAACCAAGATACTTGGTAAATTGTATCATAAATGATGAAATAATGTGAGGCAAGCTAACCTACACATGAAGCCTAAATAGAAATAAAACATCTCCACATTGGGAAGATAATAACATTGTGGTATGCTACGACAACCGTCATACACACGAACATAGGAAACCCTCGGTGTATTCACACCATAAGGAAATGGTGCCAACGACAATGGCAATGAGTAAAGATAAGCTACCACAGTAACAGAGACCGTAAAACGATGTCGTATAATGAGTAAGAATATGGTGCACAACAAGTGACCACTATGAGGAAGTAGTTAGACAATGACACGAAGTTGTAAGTATGAGATGACAGGCAGAAGTTTTCATTCCTATTGCCATCACATAAGAGATTTACTGTCAAGCGTTTACGCCTCTGCACTCTGTATGACTGAGTGTTTTGGTATTGCACTTATGCAGCTAATGATCTAGTGAGATAGCTAGGAATATAGAAAGTGCAAATTGTGGTAATTCCTTCATTTCACCAACGATCAGGGCAGTAGCTAGTTAAGCGAGAGCTTAGAGACAAACCGTGCGGCCTAAGGCTAAAGAAGCACGAAGAGTGTAAAACACACTAACAATCACAAGATGTGAATTCCAGTGGAATAAAAAGTGAAAGAAGACTTAAGAAAGTCACTAGGACGGACGCATAGAAAATGCAAGGATATACAAGTAAAGAACACTTGTACTGAACCAGAAGAACCGGTATTAATCAAATTCTACTGACAACAGAGGAAGCACTATAACTAAGTAGTGACTTAACCTCGCCAGACAATAAGTTGGAGGAACTCAGTGAATAATCGTGGGAGTACGAATAGTATGAATAATAGATTGCCAGAGAGCTGGTTATAAATCTAAAACTCATTGAGTTCAAGCGCGGTAAAAGAATACCACACTTGTTCAATAAACCTTATTCCCACAATAGAGGGATAAAAAGGCAATGTGTAGCACGTTAAGGATAACAAGAAGGGCGAATAACCCAAGCTATCAGGGTCGCGCAGCAGAAGCTAGTGGGCCCTAGCTAAGAAATTTAATACACCTAGTAAGTATGAGAGAAGGGCTATCAATGACTGGAAGCCTAATAGGCTAGAACTAAATTGGTTATGAGTTAAATAAACTCCAATAGGAATTCTTGGTGCAAGGACTAAACCATTAGTATGGTTAAGACCCTTTGACCAGAGTACATTATATAATAGACCGTAGGGAAGCTAAAATGCTTTAGATTGCCCGAATTGAGTAAACCAATGTTCAATAATAACATATGGTAGATTACGTGGGCGTAATCCCTTTTAAGGGGGTAGAGCGAAAACCGCTTAATGTAAGTGTCACGTATAAAACACGTAAACTATAATGTGCATAACACAAATGAGAATTGATTTGATGATTGGTACTTATGTTAAATAAACATACGTATTCATTCATACTGTAATTGTGGTAATTAGGCATGAGTGATGCGAACACCATAGGATGAATATACCTATCTTGTAACCCTAGTGTAAGAGTATTAGTAAAGAGGAGTAGAGAAACTCCTGGGGAATGATAATCCCTATAGTGTATGTCTATTTGAAGTTAGACATGGCATTACGATGCATGAGTCGGTATAAAACCGATGTAGAACCTAGAAGATGTTTTGAGACAATTGAGAATGAGTAGTGGACGGAGCTCCAAGTATTGTATCCCCTAAGAAATAGTACGAATTGATTGAGAGTAGTAGATGAATGGAGCCCATAAGTAGTGTATTCCTAGGTAAGTTATTGGAAGCAAATTGAGGCCGACTGGATTCCGTAGGTATCGTATTCCTTGGTTAGAATATTTGAGATGATGGAGAGTAATGGATGAAAGTAGTGAAAGTCGATGAAATGTGCCATAGGCATTGAATCTCGAAGTGAAGTATTTGGAAGTAGATTGAGGATGATTGATGGACTGAATTCCATCCTTTGGAGATGTGTGAATTTCTAATTATGACTAGGAAGAGTAAAAAGATAGAAATTGAAATAATTGGATTATTTGATTGTTTGCAACTGATGTGGGAAGTTGAACTTGATCCTGATCATGTCAAGGGAAGCTGAACACAAATTGGGGTGGAAATATAGTTCAACACTGATGCTGATCACATCAGGGTCAAATGATTCTTGAAGCTCCCCTCAAGTGGTCACAAGAATCACGCATAGAATAGATGTAATGAACGTAAATTGGAATTTGGAGTTGTTGTGTTTTAGAAGGATTTTTAATTAATGGTTGTGAAAGGATTTTCTTCAGATTTGAGAATAAGGGTTTGGTTGAAGCTGATACCAAAGAACGATGGTAGTGTATTATGCTGTATTATTCCAAGGGCAGCGGGACGTAGAGGAGTCCTGTGTCTAGATGACCTGAGTGCCTGCGAGATCGTAGCGTGTATTGCATTGCTTTAGGATAGTTTTGCATTGTATGTATGTATAAACCTTGTAAAGTAAAACCAGATGGTTGGTTGTAATGCAAATCGGAGTGATTGTAGTATAATTGCATGGTATGGTATGTAGAGACCTTGAGTAATGGATTTGGGAATTTGTAAGGAGGAGGAATGTTTGACTTTTGGCATTATACGTGTCTGAATGAGTAAGTATAGTAATCCTATAACCTAGAGCAACTTTGAGGGCAAAGTTTCTTAAGTGAGGTAGATTGAAATACCCCGAACTTAAATATAGTGATTAAAATTATTCTAACATGATAGTTAAGGGCCTAATAGTGCGTAAGTAATATTGGTAAGGAAAAGAAATCCAAAAGAAATGAAGAAACGCTTAAAAAGCGAAAAACGCTAAATAAGCGTTATATAACCATAGGAGGTACGAGACCTTGGTTAGAGTATTATGTGGATTCCTAAGGCTTATTTATGCCTAATTAGTGTACGGGAACGATTCCCGAAGAAAACAGATCCAAATAATGTATTAAAACGTTAATAGAGCTTTAGCGCACGTTTTTCGAGAAAACTCGAAAACGTGACTTTGAGTGGTCAAACGAACCCGTAAAATTATAGTTCATTAAATAACTACAATTAAGCATTAATGGAAGCTTAATAACCAATAAAATTAAAGAAACGCGAAAATTCCGGAAAACGGGCCCGGTTAGTAAATAGTACCAAAACCGGGTAAATTAACGAGCGTTTTCTGTAAAAGACGAAAAAACGCTCCAACTAGTATTAATGTGGGAAAGGTTTTTAAGAGTCAATAACTCCCTCACACACACATGTAACTAGCTACACTGGTGGAACGGAAGCCTTTAATGACGGTGGTTTAATCACGGCTTTAACAAAAACCGTAATTAATATGAAGGCCGGAGTTAATTAACGACATTTATTGAATTAACCGTAAGCAATAATCGATCGGAGGTAGGCGCGCCTTTTTTAGGACGGACTTTAGATGACGGTTATCAGTGAAACCGTAATCTAAAGTCCCGTGTTGACGCGCGCTTTACGGTCAACGGACTTTAGATTACGGTTTACTAATAACCGTCAGCTAAAGTCCGTCCTAAAAAAGGCGCGCCTACCTCCGACTGATGGTCAACGACGTCGTTTTCACCTGACGCCAAATATTTCCCGTGTTATTTGATTTTTTCGACGCCGCGCGTAATCTAATTATAGTTAACGACGTCGTTTATCAGTGTATTTTAGATTAAAAATAACTTTATATTAATGTGTTACATATGTTTGATCGAATAAGACTCATGGCTTAATGGCCGTGGGTACATGAGTCAACACCATCGATCTTGAGTTCGAAACCCAGCATAGGCCAAATAATTTTCGCGCTATTTTTTTTATTTCGTTACACTTTAGATTACGGTTCTTTAGGAACCGTCATTTAAAGTGTGACTTTACATTACGGTTTTCATGTAAACCGTAATCTAAAGTCCTTTTAACTACAACATTTGCCCGTTTACTCTGCACACTGTACTTACAGTAACTCTTCTTTCGCGCTATCTTCCTCACTGAAATCGCCTCCTCTCTCCCGTCACCTTGCTAACGGCCATCGCCGCCGTCGCTCCCACCACCTTTGTCACTCCCATCGCCGCCGGTCACCACCCATCTACCACTGGTCTCACCGTCGACCTCTCTATCGCGTATTGGGTATGCGATCGATTGATTGTCGTTTTTTTCTAACTTTGTTCATATACATGCATTTCGATTGCAAGTTCTAACCTCGTTTCTATCGAATCCTGAGAGTGTAATGGCAAATGTTCTAACCTTGTTCATATATTTGTGCCCAGATTCACAGTTAATTGCAACCTAGTTCGTGGGCTGATTTCTACACTACTTGCCCACTTCGGTGCTTAGTAACGGTAATTTTGCAAAGCAAACTGTAAACTGCTGTATTTATTTATTCTTAGCATTTAGTATTACAATTAATAAATAATAGTGTAGTTTTAAAAATGCTACTACTTAAAACTGCCACAGGAAAGAAAGTAAGTTCAAGTATATTACCGATTCCTGAAAATAGCTCATTTTCAACTGCTCAATCTGCTATGCCAGATGCTCTCTGTTTGATTCACAATCTGTGACAGGAATCAACAATGCTATTGTTATAACCACCAGAAAGAATAAGATGAGTTTCGGTATTTTAATGGTTCTAGAATGACTAGTTTCAGTCCTTCAATCTGAAGTACTGCAGAGAAGGTCATAAATAAACTTCATATATAGTAGAATAAGATAAGTTTATGTATGTTACTAGTTCTAGATGGTGCGTGCAAATTTGACTTTGATAAAACTGATTTGGAGACGTTAGAAATATAGGGGAGATGCTGTCGATTTTTTTCCGCGGTTTAGCTAGCATTTAACCTTGATTTTTTGATGAATTCTAATGTTGTCGTTTTTCATTTATGCATCAGGACTACGACTTTATTTTGGCTTCCGACCTCAACCGTCTTAGCATCGGCTAATCGTCTACCAGAGGTAAGATTTACATATATACATATAATATTTGACAAACTACCAAACATAGTTATCCGCCCAAGATATACCTAATAGAGGTATATCTTCGGCAGTCCCTGTCGGGACTGTCCATGATTGTTAAATCTCACACCTAGGGTGTGAATGTGTTTTTAATTGTACTTTATTGATTATTTCAGCAGTATCTCTTTATTGTTCTTCGAATGCATATATTATTGATTAATATCATAATATCGTGCATTTGAAGAACTGTAGGGAGATGCTGCCGAAATTTTCAATAAATTACATATTAAAAACACGTTCACCGGTGGGATTTAATACTCATGGATGGATTTAGGTTGATAAGATACAAAAGTGTAAAGACTCTGCCACGGGTGACGGTATGAAATGGCTGCCTTCATATAAATAGCTAGAAGGAGATGGAACGTTCGTGGATTTACAGCGGAAATTTGGACGACAAGTTTTTAGAAGGAGTTGATAAGTTATGCACGGTGTTGGCGAACAATCTGAAACCTACAGACAAGGGATACATATTTTGTCCGTGTATCGACTGCCAAAACAATCTGAGATATCGCGGCGTTGAAACAATTAAGGAACATCTGATCCGCCGCGGTTTTACAAAAGATTTCCAAGACATAATCCGATGGCATGGTCAGAGTGCGTTCGATGTTATTAAGCCTGACGAAGGGGATAATGGTCAGGCAAACACAGAAACAGAACTTGGAGATGATACAGTTGCTGGTGATCCAGAAGACGTTACAGCGAACGTTGTGCCAGATTTCTGGGATGATGACATTGAGACTATGCTTGAAGATGTGGAACGACATTACTCTAACACGCCAGACAAGCATGAAAATTTGTTGGATTCATCCAAAACACCGTTGTACCCCGGGTGTGACCCTACAAAGTTAAGCAAGTTGAGTGTCGTCCTCAAGCTATTCAACTTGAAAGCGAAACATGGCTGGAGCGACGTAAGTTTCACTGACCTCCTGGAACTATTGAAATACGTTCTTCCGGTGGACAACGTTTTACCAACGACTACGTACTCAGCCAAAAAAATGATGTGCCCAATGGGTATGGGGTACCAGAAAATTCATGCTTGTCCAAATGGTTGCATGCTGTTTTGGAAATCGGATGAATTTGCTGAAAGCTGTTCAGCATGTGGAGCGTCACGGTATAAGAAACAACAAACTCACATCAGCGGTAGTAAGAAAGGTTCACCAGCTAAGGTATTGTGGTACCTGCCCATCATTCCAAGGTTCAGACGTTTGTTCTCCATTGAGAAAGACGCAGAGAATCTTCGGTGGCATTCAGTTCACAGGAAAAAGGATGGCAGATTGAGACATCCCGCTGATGCACCACAGTGGAGAAACATAGACGTAAAATTTCCTGAGTTTGGTAACGAACCGAGAAACCTAAGGCTAGGCTTGTGCACGGATGGGATGAACCCTTACGGTACTTTGAGTAGCATACACAGTACCTGGCCTGTGCTTTTGGTTATTTACAATCTACCCGCCGTGGTTATGCATGAAACCAAGACACATCTTGTTGTCTTTGTTAATATCTGGTCCAAAGCAACCGGGCAACAAAATTGACGTATTCCTACAACCTTTGATAGAGGATCTACAACTCTTGTGGAATGAAGGGGCTACGGTTTACGACTCATTCAGTAAAGAGGACTTCAATTTGCGTGCTATGTTGTACTGCACAATCAATGATTTCCCCGCCTATGGTAATCTTTCAGGCTATTCAATCAAGGGGGCGTTGGCGTGTCCGATTTGTGGTGAAAACACTTGTAGCATTCGCTTGAAACATAGTGGGAAAACCGTGTATATGGGCCACCGAAAAATGCTTCCAAAAGGACATAAGTATCGAAAGATGGCGAAAGAGTTCGATGGGAAAACTGATCACAGCATGGCGCGCCTGCCTTTGACAGGTACAGAGATTTACAAAAAGTTGGATAATATTGTGAACAACTTCGGGCCGCCAACCAAAAGTGGTGAAAAAAGTGTCTGGAAAAAGAAATCAATATTTTGGGAACTACAGTACTGGCAGCATCTGGAGGTTAGACATTGTATCGATGGGATGCATGTCGAGAAGAACGTGGGTGAAAGTATCACTAGCACCCTTTTGAACATAAAAGGAAAGACAAAGGATCATTTGAAAGGAAGAAAAGATTTAATTGAGTTGGGCATACGCACAGAGCTTGGCCCGCAAGAACGTGGAAAACGCACATTCTTGCCTCCTGCCTGTCACACTCTGTCTAAAGAAGAGAAACATAGTCTATGCAGTACCCTTTACAACATCAAGGTGCCATCAGGTTACTCCTCAAACATAAGAAACCTAGTGTCCATGACAGATTTCAAATTAGTAGGAATGAAATCTCACGATTATCATGTCCTACTTCAAGAATTTTTGCCAATTGCACTACGTGGGATCTTGCCGGATGCTGTCAGACACACAATCACAAACGTCAGTGTCTTCCTCAAATCCATTTCGTCTAAGGTTCTTGATGTGGACACTCTGTCTAAATTACAAAAGGATCTTATTGTGACAATGTGCCAGCTGGAGATGTATTTTCCTCCATCGTTCTTCGACATAATGATACATCTCCTCGTGCATCTTGTAAGAGAGATTCTGATGTGTGGTCCTTTGTACCTTCGCTACATGTATCCGTTCGAAAGGTACATGGGTGTCCTGAAGAAGAAAATGAAGAACCGTCGTCACCCAGAGGGTAGTATTATAGAGGGCACTATCACAGAGGAAGTTGTAGACTTCTGCACCAATTACCTAGAAGGTGTCGATACCATTGGACTTCCACGTTCTAGACACGAGGGCAGATTGAAGGGTGTTGGCACGGTTGGAAGGAAACTGAAAAGAATTGACATAGACACTCTTAACAAAGCTCATTTAGTTGTGCTAAGTCATCTTGAAGATGTTGAACCATACTTTGATGAACACTTGTGTGTTTTAAGAGCACAATATCCAAACATGAGTGACGTCAGACTACAAAATGAGCAGAATAGGACATTTGTCCGATGGTTCAAAGAGAGAGTGTTGTCCGATCAGTCCACGAATGTGCCTGAACTGATTAAAGTAGTTGCATTTGGACCAAATCTGGATGTAATTTCTTATGAGGGGTACGATGTCAACACACACCTTTTTCACAGAACGTCAGGATCAGAAGTCAACGAATCAAAACAGTGGTGTAGAGCTTGAAGCTTATCAAAACTTATATGACGTCGGTGTCGTGGGTCATAGTCCTGTCTCAGTACAACAATCATATTTCGGTGTTATACAAGACATCTGGGTATTGGACTACAACAGCTACGAAATGTGTGTTTTCCGCTGTAACTGGGTTAACAACATTCATGGCTACCGTGAGGAGGAGCATGGTATGAAACTGGTTGATCTGTCTAGAGCTACTCCCACGGTTGAGCCATTCGTTGTTGGGACGAAGGTTAAGCAGATATTTTATGTAACTGATCCCTGTAATCCTAGATGGTCTGTTGTGCTTAAAGGGAGAAGAGGAATAGTTGGTGTGGATGGTGTGGTTGATGAGGATGAGTATGATGCAGAAGATGAACCTCCAACTGTTCCTATTTCATTGGAAGAGGCTGAGGTCACAGGTCATCGTGAGTATATACGATCAGACCATAACGAGGGAATGTGGGTTGAGAGATAATGGTGTATGTAAGTTATTACTATAAAAATTTATATGAAATTACCACTCTTTTATTTATTGCTTGTTTATGACCATTATGAAATGCTTAATTTAATTCAAATTGTATTTCAATCCTTGCAGGCATGGCTGATCAGGACATGGCTGATGCAGAGTTCGATTTATTTTGTCGTGAGGAGGAGGAAAATGAGCAGCGAATGGTACCGGTCCCATCTACATCTGCCGCTGCTGCTGTTGCCCCATCCACATCTGCCGCTGCTACTGTTGTCCCATCCACATCTGCCGCTGATGCTGTTGGCCCTTCCATGAGTGCACCTTCTACGAGTGCTACTCAGAGACCCAGAGGTAGAGGTCCGACCCGTGGGTTGAAACTGCAGAAAGAGGATCAGATTAGTCTTCTGTGGGACCAGTATGGGAGGTATGGTGGGGGCAGCAGGTCAGAGTTCGGTAGTATGCTAGGGACTCTGGCCAGATCACATTGCTGCATCAACCACACATGGAAACAAGTCCCGCAAGAAGTAAAGGAGACCATCTGGAAGAAGGTGCAAGAACGGTACAAGATCCCAGAAGAAGTGAAGAAGACCGTTCTTTCTTTGGTGGCCGGCAAAGCTAAATCATTCCGCCACTACTTGGTTGAGCATTGGATCAACAGGGTGCCCCCACGTGAGCCTCCGCCGTATGTTGTGTACAACGGCATGATCACTGAAGAGGAGTGGAAGGAGTTCGTTGAGCGGCACGCCACCCCCGAGTTCAGGGTATGTTTGTGTGTACTCTTTTCTTAATTAATGCTCATAATGCTTTATCCCTGATTTTCTAATTAATTTCCTGTTGTACTTTCTTAACAGCAAGTACAAGAACAAGCACGGCAAAACCGTGAAGCTAATCTCTACCCCCCACCATGGGACGAAGGGGATATGTGGGCAGCCTCGAGGGATGGAAAGAAGCTGGTTTGCTGACACGGAGGAACGAGGATGGAAGTGAATGCCCGATCGAGGATGTCTCTGAGGCGAGGAGGGTGCAGATGTACATACTGGGACGCCAGAAAACGACCAGCGAAGGTCAGAGGATATTTCCTAATGCTGCGATGGAACAACTGGCTAACCAAATTGTAAGTATTTGAAAGTAGCTGTTAAATAATTTACTTATATACTCAAGTGTTTGTTGATCTTAAATTTAGTGTTAACTTCTTTGAAAATTGGACAGTACGAAGCGGCACAGAGAGGAGAAGTAGACTTACACGCTCCTCCTTCTCAAGACGACGCGCTCAATCAAATGCTTGGGAAGAAGGATCACCCGGGGCGTGTTAGAGGATTTGGGGGAGAAGTACGTCAGAAGAACGTATTCCCGCCATCTGCTAGGAAGGGTCAGATGAGTGCTGCTGAAGTCGAGGCGATGGTAGAGCGTAAGTTCGCTGCTGAGCGCCAAGCTAATGACGAGAAACAGGCTGCTGAGCGCCGGGCTATCGAGGAGAGGCTGCAGGAAGCGTTGAATGCGATTGCACATGCGACTACTCAGCAGCAGCAGCTAGATCCTCCTCGACTGTCTTCCTCGTCTAGTTGTGCTCCGGCCGCTGACCCGTACCCGTTTGCCAACATCCAGGTTAACTTTGTTTAACTATTTTTCTCCTAAAATAAAGTTATTTAAATAGTATTAGATTGGACTCACTTATTTATTTCACGTATTATCTCTGTTTATTAAAGGAGCAAAAAAAATGTCGTCTCCAAATACCATTAGACGGGCACCCTGTAGATGCGGCCTACGGGACGGTGTTGCATCAGGTCCACTCACGCTCATCAGTTTCGTATCTACCCCCATTCTACGCGCGTGTGACCTTGGACCTGATAGTTGATGGATTTGAGCATGCATACCTTCCGATGGCGTTTGACAACAAATGCACGCTGATCGAAGCGAAGGGAGACATATTGCCCTGGCCAGCATGTTATATTGTTGTCACCGATGAGGTAAGACTGTTTGACAACCATTTAGTATCTAATAAAATGCATTATTTAGCATTAAGTGTCTAATCTAATCTATTATAGATCCTTGAGCTTCCTCGCCGCGTAACCCGGCCCAGACTAGAAGAGACCAACGCGCCGGCGAATCCTGAGATCCCTGAGCTTCCTCGCCGCGTATCCCGGCCCAGAGAAGAAGAGATCTGCGCGCCGGTGAATCCTGTCAGAAGTACAAGGGTATGTTCTAGATAATTGTTTAATGTTACTATAATAATCAATTAGTAATTATCTTTACATTGATGCTTTACTGTTTGTGTGTGAAGGGTAAGAATCCAGTGAGTCGGGGTGCGAAAGGTAAGAATCCAGCGCCCGTCCGGGGTCGCACCAGGACTTCTGAGGCGCCTAAAAATAAGCTCACACTGCCACAAAAACTTGTTAATGTTTTGGGGGCCAAGCAGATGAATCTCTACGACAAGATCATGTTGAAGTCATCTCAAACTAACAACTTCATGATGACGCTTCCAAAGTCGATGTTTCACTACGAAGAAGATATGATGACGGCAATCAACTTTGAGGACATCAGAGAGATGATGTGTGGAGATTATCTGAACATTAACATTATTCAAGCTTATCTAAAGTAAGTGTTCTTTCCTCATACTGTAAAAACATATAGAATAAGTATCTATGAAGTTGCATTGGCTAACTTTTTATAGTACATGTGATATAATAAATGTCTGCTTGAGAGATGTGCTGAGAAGGACATGACCTCCATTACTGCGGTGTGCCCGGAGCGTTTATCGTACGACTCAGTCACTAGGGACCCGGGGAGGTTTTGTGAATACATGATTCATTGCTTCAATGTTGTTGATCAACAGAATAAATTATTCATTCTAATGCCGTATCACCAAACGTGAGTTCTAATATAAAATTACATACGAATTAGCTAACTTTTTTACCTTCATTTCTCATTTCATTTTGTATTTGACATTGTAGCCACCACTGGGCTTTGTTTATATTCTACGCTGCCACCGCTACTCTGCTCGTTCTAGATCCACTAGG